>CM076185.1:69102756-69434029 GCA_038277355.1 Encarsia formosa
TCAGCAGCTTTCTAATTATGTCATTTTATGTCATTGAAATTCTTATTAAATCCTTTTTGTTGTCATGAGAGGGTGCTGAACAAAGCCGTTTATCATTTTAAATTCAGCCCTTTCCCCACAAAATCATAAATCGGCTTAAACGCAATTTTGCGAGCTGGTACTATGCAGGAAGTAAGTTCATCTCAAGAAGAATCTGTAAAAAAATTTTGTATAATCCAGCCAAATAACCCTTCGTGCTTCAAAATTTTAGATAATTTTCCTCCAGTTATTTTGCACAGCAACGAGGGGGGCAAGTTTGACAGGTTAAAAATCACGAGCGCGAAGCGCGAGTGATTTTTTGTCAAACTTGCCCCGCAAAACACAGTCGGAAAATTATCGACAATTTTGAAGCACTAGGGGTATTACGACTGAAAATCGAGGCTTGCTTATATGAGATTGCAAAATTTGAAAATAATCGTGATTTTTTTATTATTTCGCTAATTACTCGAGTAGTTGCTAATTACTTGATTTTTCATCTTTAACCGCCTAACATATTTTAATCTCAGCCACATTACAGACCTTACTAATTTCACTTACTTCAAATACCGCACTTAATCCCCAACTCATCTCTCACTCACTCTACCAACAAACCCTACTCACCTTATTCATTTTGGACCTGACTCATCTTAGATCTCTAGCTTAAACTGACCACCCTGACAAGTAGGGTTGGTAGGGTTATGAATCTTTTAGTAACATAATTTGGTAAGATTATGATGAGTAAGTAAAGTTCAAACTGAACTCTCGTGTCTAATTTTTATTGGTTTTAAGCACTTAAGTCTTTTTATTATTTTACCAAACATAGAGCTTACGTATTGTTTCGATTAATTTTTATAGTCATCAATTATAATTAGGGAGTTGGCGAGCGGAGCGAGCAGGGGGGTACCCCCCCTAGTATATATATATATGTGTGTTTCAGATTTACCGCCTTTTATTGCCACGGGATTGGTTATGCGAGCGACCCATGCCAGAGCTGCCCGGAGTGACCAGTTTCCGCTCTCACTAGTCTTGCCTCAACCGTGATGCCGCTATCACGCGTCACGGGACTCGAACCTACCGTCGCGAGATCACCCGCTTATCCGCGACGTTTCAACGAGGTAGAGAGACTCTCGGCCAAAACGGCGAGCTCGCTCTCCTCATTTGTACATAGTTGTTAAATAAATAGTTTAAGTGCAGCATAAAAACTCCAAGTGCTGTGCTTTCAAATACTCTTGGCTTTTCACCTTTCCCACTCCCTCGCGATCGCGGTTAATTATTCCCTTAACCTTAAGCGTATCCTCCGCGATTCCCAAACAATATGTATCTTATGTATGTATATATCTGTATTAAACGTATATGTTTAATATATACACGCAAATATATATATTCTTGAAAATCAAAAATAACCCAAAATAACCATTTTGAATATCAAATAACCCTTCTAAAATCCACAATAATCCATTTTTTAATTCAAAATAACCCTTTTTCACCCTCCTAGATAATTCTTTCACCCTCCTAATAATTATCTCTCTTTCACACTTCTAAAGCAATAATCCTCCCTCCAGTCCCCCTCTATAACCAAAATAACTCATTTTACACCCCCCTAAAGCCCCCTTTACGCCCTCCAAAAGTAATAATCATCCCCTTTTCGCCCTACTAAAGTCTATAGATGACTATTTCTGGAACGTTTTTAAAAATAGGTTGTTTTGGAATATTTGAGGGTAATGTGGATAAAAAAGGGTTATTTTTACTGTAGGCAGGGGTTGGAGGGAGGATTATTACTTTAGTAGGGTGAAAAGGGGATGATTGTTTCTTTAGGAAGGTGAAAAGGGTTTATTTTGGCTTCAGGGGGTGTAAAATGGATTATTTTGGTTGTAGGAGGAGGTTGGAGAGGGGATTATTGCTTTAGGAGGGCGAAAGAGGGATGATTATTACTCTAGACGGGTGAAAAAGGGTTAATTTGGATAAAAAATGGGTTATTTTGGATTCAAGAAGGGTTATTGTGGATTTTAGAAGGGTTATTTAGTATTAGAAAGAGTTATTTTGGGTTATTTTTGGTTTTCAAGAAAACATGGTAGAAATTAGAATATATCAAGCTAGCTTAAGTAAACAAAAACTTTTTTTAAGTTTTACGTGCACGCGGAACATCATAAGTTTTTGCGCACACGCGGAACGCCTAAGTTTGCGCGTACGCGGGATAGTTTAGTTTGCGCGTATGCGGAACGCCTAAATTTGCGCGTACACGGGATAATTTGGTTTGCGCGTACGCGGAACACCTAAGTTTGCGGGTACGCGCAAATTTTTGTTTGAACGGGTAAAGTTTGCGCGTACGCGGAAGGTGCCGTCCATACAAACTCTTTTTTAATATACATGTAAAAAAAAAAAAAAAAAAAAAAAAAAACTATGAGTCCAAGGATCGAACTTACTACCTTAAGCGTACAAGCCTATCATCTAAACCGCACTAAGCCCGACTCCTTATTGTTTTGTCAAGTTTATACAGAGTACAAATATTAAGATGTAGGGTCGACCGGAGGTCTTGCTTGAATGTGAAGCCCTACGCTCCAAGGATTAGGACGAGGACCAATTATAACGCGTGTCAATGTAATTGTAATAAATCTTTATAGTCAGAATAAGGTGCAAAGGTGGTAGCGTGGTAAGGTTGCTGTTACGCACCGTAGGCTCGTGCACAATTATAACTCGCTCTCTCACTCTCTCACACAGGGCGTCTTTCTCGGTCTCACGATTGCTCGACGAGATAGAGCCCATACAGAGTTCACACACACCATCTATATGCAATCGTCGTCAGACTCGTCACTGCAATTCATTCTGCTCCCTCCGCACTTTTTTTTATGCATATGAGGATGGTTAGAAAAAATTGTCCTGGCGCCAGCAGGGTTGGGTGGTGTGGCACTTTGGTGACTCACCATGGTAAGCCTGGTGGGGTATTGGTGTATTAGGCACATTATACCCAGCGTTCAAAATAAATAATTTTTTATCAACAACTGAATGAACCGACAAGCTCTAAACCCCCATAACGCTGAGGATAGCGATAAATAAATAATTTTTTATAAACAACGGAATAAACAAACAATCTCTAAACCCACAAAACGCTGGGGAGAGCGATAAATAAATAATTTTTTATAAACATTTAAATAATTCGACAAGCTCTAAGCCCCCATAACACTGGGGAGAGCGATAAATAAATAATTTTTTATAAACAATTAAATAATCTGACAAGCTCCAAAACCCCCATAACGCTGGGGAGAGTGATAAATAAATAATTTTTTACAAACAACTGAATAAACCAACAAGCTCTAAACCCCCATAGCGCTGGGAATAGCAATAAATGAATAATTTTTTATAAACAATTGAATATACCGACAAGCTCTAAACCCACAAAACGCTGGGAATAGCGATAAATAAATAATTTTTTATAAACAACTGAATAAACCAACAAGCTGTAAGCCCCCATAACGCTGAGAAGAGCGATAAATAAATAATTTTTTATGAACAATTAAATAATCCGACAAGCTCCAAAACCCCCATAACGCTAAGGAGAGCGATAAATGAATTATTTTTATAAACAATTAAATAAACCGACAAGGTCTAAGGCCCCATAACGCCAGGGCGAGTGATAAATAAATAATTTTTTATAAACAACTGAATAAATCAACAAGCTCTAAACCCACATAACGCTGGGGACAACGATAAATAAATAATTTTTTATAAACAATTAAATAAACCGACAAGCTCCAAACCCCCATAACGCTAGGGAGAGCGATAAATAAATAATTTTTTATAAACAACTGAATAAACCAACAAGCTCTAAACCCCCATAACGCTGGGAATAGCGATAAATAAATAATTTTTTATAAACAATTGAATATACCGACTAGCTCTAAACCCACAAAACGCTGGGAATAGCGATAAATAAATAATTTTTTATAAACAACTGAATAAACCAACAAGCTCTAAGCCCCCATAACGCTGGGGAGAGCGATAAATGAATTATTTTTATAAACAATTGAATAAACCGACAAGGTCTAAGGCCCCATAACGCCAGGGAGAGCGATAAATAAATAGATTTTTATAAACAACGGAATAAACTACCAAGCTCTAAGCCCCCATAACGCTGGGGAGAGCGATAAATGAATTATTTTTATAAACAATTAAATAAACCGACCATGTCTAAGGCCCCATAACGCCAGGGAGAGCGATAAATAAATAATTTTTTATGAACAATTGAATAAACCAACAAGCTCTAAACCCCCATAACGCTGGGAATAGCGATAAATAAATAATTTTTTATTAACATTTGAATATAACGACAAGCTCTAAACCCACAAAACGCTGGGAACAGCGATAAATAAATAATTTTTTATAAACAACTGAATAAACCAACAGGCTGTAAGCCTCCATAACGCTGGGGAGAGCGATAAATAAATAATTTTTTATAAATAATTAATCAATCCGACAAGCTCCAAAACCCCCATAACGCTGGGGAGAGTGATAAATAAATAATTTTTTATAAACAACTGAATAAACCAACAAGCTCTAAACCTCCATAGCGCTGGGGAGAGCGATAAATAAATAATTTTTTAAAAACTACTGAATAAATCAACAAGCTCTAAACCCCCATAACGCTGGGAATAGCGATAAATAAATAATTTTTTATAAACAATTGAATATACCGACAAGCTCTAAACCCACATAACGCTCGGGACAGTAATAAATAAATAATTTCTTATAAACAACTGAATAAACCAACAAGCTCTAAACCTCCATAGCGCTGGGGAGAGCGATAAATAAATAATTTTTTAAAAACTACTGAATAAACAACAAGTTCTAAACCCCAATAACGCTGGGGATAGCGATAAATAAATTGTTTTTTATAACCAATAAAATAAACCGACAAGCTCTAAACCCACATAACGCTGAGGAGAAAGATAAATAAATAATTTTTTATAAACAACTGAATAAACCAACAAGCTCTAAACCCCCATAACGCTGGGGAGAGCGATAAATAAATAATTTTTTATAAACAATTAAATAATCCGACAAGCTCGAAAACCCCCATAACGCTGGGGAGAGTGATAAATAAAAAAATTTTTATAAAAAACTGAATAAACCAACAAGCTCTAAACTCACATAACGCTGGGGAGAGCGATAAATAAATAATTTTTTATAAACAATTAAATAAACCGACAAGCTCCAAACCCCCATATCGCTGGGGAGAGCGATAAATAAATAATTTTTTATAAACAATTAAATAAACCGACAAGCTCCAAACCCCCATAACGCTGGGAATAGCGATAAATAAATAATTTTTTATAAACAATTGAATATACCGACAAGCTCTAAGCCCACATAACGCTCGGGAGAGTGATAAATAAATAATTTTTCAAAAACAACTGAATAAACCAACAAGCTCTATACCCCCATAACGCTGGGGAGAGCGATAAATAAATAATTTTTTATAAACAACTGAATAAACCAACAAGCTCTAAACCCCCATAACGCTGTGAATAGCGATAAATAAATAATTTTTTATAAACAACTGAATAAACCAACAAGCTCTAAACCCACATAACGCTGGGGAGAGCGATAAATAAATTATTTTTTATAAACATTTAAATAATTCGACAAGCTCTTAACCCCCATAACGCTGGGGAGAGCCATAAATAAATAATTTTTTATAAACAACTGAATAAACCAACAATCTCTAAACCCACATAACGCTGGGGAGAGCGATAAATAAATAATTTTTTATAAACAACTGAATAAACCAACAAGCTCTTAGCCCCCATAACGCTGGGGAGAGCGATAATTGAATTATTTTCATAATTAATTGAATAAACCGACAAGCTCTAAGGCCCAATAACGCCGGGGAGAGCGATAAATAAATAATTTTTTATGAATTATTGAAGTAACCGACAAGCTCCAAAACCCCCATAACGCTGGGCACACAAGTTCAACGAAAAAACTAATCGCCTATTTTCCAAGCTTTAAAACTCTAAAACCCGGAGCACCCAAGTTCAACAAAAAAGCTGATTGACTACCCTCTAAGCTCTAAGCCCCCAAATCCCTGGAAACGCGAGTTCCCCTCGTCCCCAAAACCCTGGGCGCCCGAGTTCAAAAAATGAACTGATCGGCTGTCCCCAAAGCTCTTAACCCCCAACTGATCCCCAACTTGGGAGTTTAGAGATTGAGGGGTAGCCAATCAGCTTTTTTGTTGAACTTGGGTGCTCCGGGTTTTGGGCGCTTAAAGCTTGGGGCATAGCCGATTAGTTTTTTCTTTGAACTCGGGTACCCAGCGTTATGAGGGTTTAGAGCTTGTCGGTTTATTCAATTGTTTATAAAAAATTATTCATTTATCGCTCTCCCCAGCGTTATGGGGGATACGAGCTTGTCGAATTATTTAAATGTTTATAAAAAATTATTTATTTACCGCTCTCCCCAGCGTTATGTGGGTTTAGAGCTTGTTGGTTTTTTCAGTTGTTTATAAAAAATTATTTATCTATCGCTCTCCCCAGCGTTATGGGGGTTTAGAGCTTGTCGAATTATTTAATTGTGTATAAAAAATTATTTATTCATCGCTATTCCCAGCGTTATGGGGGTTTAGAGCTTGTTGGTTTATTCAGTTGTTTATCAAAAATTTTTCATTTATCGCTATCCCCAGCATTATGGGGGTTTAGAGCTTGTCGGTTTATTTAATTGTGTATGAAAAATTATTTATTTCGAACGCTGGGTATAATGCTCCTAATACACCAATACACCAGGTGGCTTACCATGGTGAGTCACCAAAGTGCCACACCACCCAACCCTGGGCGCCAGTGGCAAGATCCCCCTCAAGAAGTATATCTATATTAGCGCCACGGCAATTTTTTCCCATCCTCATAACGTTTTGTTAAGTGAAGGTGGTTTTCTACCAGAGCTAGTCAAGTCCAAGACTAAAAAAATTAAACTTCCAAATTACTAAAAATTGTTTAATCAGATTTAATTTTTAACATTTTATGACTTCAGAAATTCTTCTCTACCAAAAAAACATTAGATATCACATCAAAACGTTTTTCTTCAAATTTCGGCTTTTCATTGAATACCGCAGTTTTGGAGGTTACACAAGTGAAAACGATTTTTGCAAAATCATTACAAAATTTCTTGAAGGTTAGTTTTTTTGCAGTTTAACCCAATAAGTCTCAGGATTTTTAAAATTTTTCTTGTACTTTGAGCTCTGGAATTTTGATGAAAACGATAAAACATATTTTCAAAAAGACCTTATACCACTATTTTCGGGTATGCTCTACACGATGGTGTAGTTTAAAAAAGTCAAAAATGTTATTTTCAATTGTTAATTAACATATTAAAAAAAAAACTTAATTTTTTGCTGCATTTTTTTTTATTATGAATTTTTTCAGTTGGATTTTTTTTTTTTTTTTTCAAAAATGTGATCAGAGGTGATCACGATACTTGAAATTTACGGTAGGGTTTTTTTTTTTTTTTTATAAAAATCTTTTTTAACAAAATGGCGGCCATAAAAAGAAAGTCGAAAATCTCAAATTTTTCGTTTTATTCACTTGATTCAAAAAATGGTTTTTTACTGTCAAAATTTTTTCAATTGTTTAAATAAATAATGTTTAAACAATCAAAATCAACAATAAATACATCCACATTAGTTCTTTTTTTGATACATTTCGTTTTTCAGTTGGAAGTTTCCGAATAACTCTGTTTGGGTCACCGCGGACCCTACTGAAATCGTGTAAAAATCACCTCTCATAACCTAACAATGAATATTTTAAAAGTATTACAATTTTTATTCTTCTTTGTACAATTATTTTGACTTTTCCAACAAAAAATAGCAGTAAACGTTAAATACTTGTGCGATTTCAAGGAATAAACATGAAAAAAGTGAATAAAACGAAAAATTCGAGATTTTCGACTTCGTTTTATGGCCGCCATTTTATTAAAAAAAATATATATAAAAAAAAAAAAATCCTACCGTAAATTTCAAGTATCGTGATCACCTCTGATCACATTTTTGAAAAAAAAAAAAAAAAAATCCAACTGAACAAATTCATAAAAAAAAAAAAATGCAGCAAAAAATTGAGTTTTTTTTTTTTTAATTTGTTAATTAACAATTGAAAATGACATTTTTGACTTTTTTAAACTACACCATCGAGTAGAGCATACCCGAAAATAGTGGTATATGGTCTTTTTGAAAATATTTTTTATCGTTTTCATCAAATTTCCAGAGCTCAAACTACAAGAAAAATTTAAAAAATCCTGGGACTTAATGGGTTAAAGCGATGAAACATTCGATAGTTAAACGATACGTGTGTGGTTTTTCTAAAGGATCTCTACTGTCGGAACTAATATCAATCATTTTCAGCATCGCGGTCATTCACGTAATGTAAACAATGCAAACTTTAACTTATTATAACTTTTAAACTAAATGGTCAATTTCGATCAGACTTCGTAATAATGTTTAATAATATCTAATAAACATCTTAAGAAAATCTAAACTAATTTTCTATTGTCATGCATTAGGTAGAAGGATGCGTTTACTAGTTTTGAAAAAACGCAACCGTTTTGTCAATTTTGATCAGAACTTCTAATGATTTATGTCAAAATATTTGTTGGATTTTTCTCCTATTTTTGATATTTTTAGTTTTTTTAAAAGTTGGAGTATTTGTTTGATTAATTCAATACATACCCTTATGGAAATAAATTATTTTTTATCTTTGATTATCTGTGACTTTTTCAAAATCGCTTAGAGATCGTTAAAAGAATTTTGTGGAATTGTAAGAGATACTTCACAAAAAATTTTAAGATTTTTTTTAACCTCGCGGATCACAAGTTATAACTTGAGTTCCTCCGGTGCAAGCCAAAAAAACGGAATGTACTCCCTGCGCAATCGACCGATGCGCAGCCGGCCTACTGCATACCCTCGCTTCGCTCAGGCTGCAAGTCTGCAACATGGCGGCCGGCTACGTTTCGGCCGCTAGCGCATGGGAGTACAATAACCGTTCTTTTGGCTTTTATCGGAGGGAGATCAAGTTAAAACTTGTGATAAACGATGTTAGAAAAGTGTATATATCACTCAGGACTAATTTGTACCGTGGAGGCCCACGTGTTTGCAGCCCTCGACTCCGTCTCGGGCCTCCACGGCAAACTTTAGTCCCTCGCTGAATAATATACTATTTTATATCACTTTCCCGGACATTTCAGAAAGATATAACAAACAAAAACATGCGCGCAGCGGTGAAATTCCCTTGCGCGTCTGAACAGTAAATGCTCTAACTTTTTTCTAGTGCATGTTTTGACCTAAAAACTTCACTGGGAAAAAATTTGGAACGACTCTCCTCACCGGTCGTGCATGGGGATCCCCGACGCGCAAACGTTCCTCGAGCTGCATTTTGTATACCTATATATTTTTAGCAATCACCGAGTATCTTGGCGGTCATGAGGGTCATAGCGGGTGACTTCGTAAGGTCCAAGATATTTAATCGCAAGCTTGAAGCCTGGTCTATGCTGGGTACGCATGATGTCTACGATATCTCCAACCTTGTACTTTGTCGCTTCTCGGTGTCTGAAATTGTAGCCTTGCTTGTTTTCTTTCAGGGACTTGACAATTTGCTTCACTAACCTTGCTATCAGGATTTACCGGTTTTCTTAGAACTTGCTCTCAACCTCTTGCTCGATGAGTTCATTGAGTGGGTTGTCCTCAGGACCTCGGATCTTGGTACCAACCATGAGCTCGAACGGCGTGATCTTGGTCGACCGCTGGTACATGCCGTTAATCGCTCTCAGCACTCTACTCACGTGCTTAAAACAATGTCTGGGCTCATCTGCTGCAATCTGGGTGATGACTCCGGTAACGATGACGTTGACCCGTTCATCCTGTCCATTTCTACGTGGGAAGCCCGTGGTAAAACGCAGGTGACAAATACCCCCAGCTTTGCAAAACTCGTTAAAATCGTGGGAAGTGAAGGCAGTTCCTTGATCGGTAATCATTCTGGCAGGGTTTCCGAAAATCTGCGGTAAAATTCCAAAAATGTCAGTACCTTTACAGTAAATAAAAATCCAAGTAAAATTAGTAAATGCGTCCACGATAGCCAGCAGGTGATTGTACTTCTACCGTGTTAACGGCAGGGGTCCAATGTGATTCAAGTGCATTGAAGTTTCCTCCTTCGTAATCGGGTTCTAGAGTCCTTCAGCTTTGCCTTTCTTTTGATTACCCGGAATACACTGCAGGCAGTTGATGATAAGCTTCTCGATGCGCTTCACCAGGTACTCGATGTAGTATTCTCGGGTGAGAATTCCAGCCGTCTATCGGTACGATAGCGCCGTCGCGGAGTCACTCTTGCATCTGCTTCTCGACCTCAACCGTCACCTACAGTGACAGCTAGAGATGTGACATGACCGTACTTACAAAATTTGCCCTGAGACAGACAACTAGGACTGTATTGGGACGTTGGGAACATGTCTTAAAAGTTTTGTTAACTTCTGTATGTGATAGTACGGTCTTATTTTTCGAGGGTCTTGCGACAAGACGTCTCAAATATTTCTAGACTCTATTAATTTATATCTTTTGTATAGATGTTATAGAACGGTCCGGCCTTATTATGATTCCCGCAACTGTTTCAAAACTGAAATAAATAAATTAAAATAAATTTACTGTATTTAATAAAATTATCTCTTCATCTATATAGATGTGATGGGGTGGTCATAGACTGTGTGGTCTCAGAATTTAAAGTAAATAAATTAAGATAAATTTATTGTTTCTTAAAAAATTATGCTCCCGTCTATATAGATGTGATAGGACGGTCGTAGCTTGTGCGGTCTCAGTTTTTGTCTCAAAATTTAAAGTATTTTTAAAGTAGTAAATAAATTGAGACCGTCCCAATTTTTGAAGTAGTCGGGGACTGGTCCTGGGACATGTCCTAGGACGTCGCAAAATCTGAGACTAAGACAGTTCACATCTCTAGTGACAGCCTTGCAGGGGCTCTATCTATAGCTGTCTCGTCCAATAAGATGATCTTCATCTCAATCGGGACTCCTTCATTCGTAATTTTCGACTAACTCTCTCACCTGTCCTTTATACTTCTTGCGCACCTTTTTAAAAGCTTGCTCACAGCCCGTATGCTCGCTGATGATGATGTTCATGAAATCTGCCACACGAGTGGCTCCACTGTCGGGTGCTCAGGGCCTAGGATAATCCTAGTAACATCTCGAAGTGGATCTCTGACCAGAAGCTACTGTGACGTCGAGTATCCCGGCACAATTAAATACTCGAGGTTGTAGTCGTTTCTGTCAATAGTTGTTCTCAGCGTTAACCGACCCTCTGGCCGGATGAGACCGACGCCAAAACCATTGAAGCGTAACTTAGTGACTACCTCTCGGTATTGGTCCGCACACAAAACATTTCTCGTCGCAGCGGAGTCGAGAATTGCCAACAGCTCCACTCCCTCTATCAACGCGGACAGGTGCACTCTGCCGCAGGTACCTTTTTCAATATGGTTAATATAATAATAAAAAAATTCAATAATTTGGCAATTACTCTAGATTAAAACGTTAAAAAATTATTGTAAAACACTAAGGACTAGTTTTTGAGGTCCCTGGTTACAAAAATGTGATTTATTTTTTAAAATTCAAAATGGCGAGTCCAATATGGCGGACCTTTATCGAAAAAATTAAAAATTTCTAAACGAAAAAAATATTAGCTTGTTCTCCATAAAAAAAGAAAAAACTTTTATTTTGAGTAATTTTTTGAAAAACCCTATATTTTTTCAGTAAAAAATCATACAAATTCGGACATGATTCACCACGTGGCCTTTTGACGCTGAATTTAATATTTTTCCAAGCCACGAGCTTATAAAGTCAATGGCACCGAGATAAATTATCACAGGAGCCCAAAAAACCATGAAACCAAGATGAAATTACTGTTAAGCCCTAAAACTATCAAATCAAGGGCACAGAAATAAACTAAACTACCCCGCAAGCTCTGAATTAAAAAAAAAAAAAAAAAAATATGCTGCCAAACTTAATATTCCTGCGGTTAAATAAAATATACCACAGTTTCAGAATGTAATTTTAGCCAAAACCTTTAACTTAAAAGACCAAGGGCGTTGAATAGAACAATCCCACAAGCCCTAAACCCAAAAAAACCCGAGGACGCCAAGATGAAAAATCATGCAAGCCCGAATTTTAAAAATCGAGGGCACCGAGTGCAATTTTATCTCAAGTCCTAACAAACATTTTGGAAATATTTTTTTCCACATACAATACGTAATTTTCATTTTACTAAAAAACTAGTTTTACCAATAAATTCAATTGCATTTTACCTAGGGTTTTAATATTTCATTCAAGATCGAGATTTTCGCTGGATTCGAGAAAAATATCGATTCTCGTGCATCCCTACCACAAGCCCTAAAACTAAAAAACCAAGGGTTCAGAGCTTAATATTTCTGCTAGGTCTACATTAAATAACCAGGCTCCAGAGCTGAATATTAAGCTGAAAATGCCAAGGTTGCCGAATTGATGAGTTCCTCAAGTTCTTTAACTAAAAAACCATGGACTCTGGATGAATATTTCGGCAAGCCCTTAACTTTTTTAATCGATGTCGTTATGTTAAATGATCTTGCAAGCTCTAAATTACACAAGTATGCTATAAAAAAAAGATAAATTGTAACTATAGTTACATTGTTTACTGCATATAAACTGTCAACACTAAATAATTACATAAAATCCATGAACAAGAGTAAAATTATTAATAAACCAAAATTATTAAAAACAAATTTTGAATTGTTTATTATGCATTTCAACAAAATATCCTTAATATTTACTATTTACAGTCATAAATTTATTTTTAAACAAAGCCATTTATTTATTTTTTGCGTGGTTTTAATTGTTATCTAGATCATATTCCTCCCCTTTTGTAGCGTGTGAAAATCGTTTGACTTGAAATATTCCAGAAGGCAATAATTTGAAAGAATGATTTTTTGTAATTTCAGGTATTGTAGCTGCTGTTTTAAACCTCTGATTAAGTTTTCTTGTGAACATGTTGTAGTCTTTTTCGCTGTAATAAAAAACATCAGTTTTAGCCTTTTTTGAATATTCTTGGCCCCATTTATAAAGATCTTTTGCAGATAAAATTGAATTTTTTGGATCAGCAAGAAGACTTGCTCGTGCAGCCTCTTTTTTGAAAGTAGCTCCAATGCCATCACCGGCATTTTTTCCATGCGCCGTTGCATGAAAGTGCCATTCGGCCTTAATTCCAAAATCATCCTCATGATTAATTAAATTTACCATCTGAAAGCGATTCTTAAAATGCTGCTTAGCCCCATCGCTAAAATAACGAATCAAATTGATTTTTTAGGTACTTTATAAGGATTGATTGAATAGTATACACAGCCACAGTATCATGCTTAAGAACTTCAGATAAGAATACTAAACTTTTATGCTGCAACTGATTTTCTTGCTTGTAATAGTAAATCACAGTAAATACTGTACACTGATTATTATTGAAGTGAAAAGCTTGAGAAGCATTCTGTACTTTATAAGCAAAATTTTTCGAAAAATCCAATAAACATAAAATTTCGTTCCGTGGCAAAGAATTTTTCAAGTCTTGTAAATAAACAGATTGCTGCTTTGCAATGAAAGAGTGCGGCTTAAGACTCGAAAGCTTCTCGCCCAATTCTTCCAAAAAATCACTCACAGATGCAATTCGAGTGATCAACGTTGATCTGTCTGTCGCCGTCCATAAACTAAATTCAACATCGTTACTGAAGATTCATCAAACATTTTCGTTAGGTTTTCCATTAAACTTGTAATTCCAGGACAAGATTCACATTCATTTAAATAACATTGCGTTGTTGGATATTTACAAATAATCATTTTAATACAATCTTTATAATCCTTTACAGGCATTTCTGATCCTTTTGTCAACATTTCTATGTCTATAGCTTCCAGCATTAAGCGGCAATTTTCATGTATTGTGCAAACACATACACAATGCGTTCCAGAACTTCCTGCGAGTACACAATGCTTTGGTTTCAATTTACAAAAAGTGCTCAAGCCAATTTTATGATCATAAAAGTCTTCTAAGAATTTAGCATGAAGACCTCGTAAATCGAGATTCATCAGACGTTTAGGAACAGGTACTCTTTCACCGTCAACTGTTTCTGAAACTACATTCTTCTGGCCACCCATAACTCTACCGTTACTATCATCATTATAAAATTCATTAACTTTTTCTATTGTTGATGGAGGTAATTTTATTTTACATTTTAAAACAGCTTCACCAAGAGTACCTCGATCTTTTTTCAATTTTTTAGATTCTCTAGCCTGACGCTTTGTTGTACCGAATTCATTGGCAATTTTATTAATAGACCATGATACTAGAGCTATAGAAAGTATTCTAACACGTAATGGATCGTGAGTGCTCAAAGAAGAGTATTTATTTTTTAATTCCTTTAGGAATTCTTCTAACTCAAGTTCTTTTGGTGAGGGAAAAATTTCTCTTTCAGCTTCTTCAACAATGATGGAGTTATTCACGCTGTCTTCAAATTCAAATCCAGTTAAAGATTCATCATTATCATTTGAAATCGATACACTTTCATCTATAACCTACAAAATTAAACGTAAAAAGATTGTAATTCTTGAGATTTTTAACTATAAAATAATTGAGGGGCCAGGCCGAATAACGATATAACTCGAGTTATACCGTTTTTTTTTTTTTTTCAAAATCGAAATCTGAAAAATATTTTACATCTTCTGGCAAAAATTAGTAGAGAAAAAGGAGTTTTTAATCGGCAATCAAGCATAGTAATATGTAAAAACGGTACAACTCGAATTGTACCATTTTATTTAAAACGGTATAACTCGTCTTGTACCGATTTTAAAAATAGTTCTAAAATATTTATTTTGGTTATTATTATTATTGTCATACTTTTAAACTTTCAAGATCATGCTTCTTATATTGTTGTGATAGCAGAAGAATGCTAAACGTAAACAAAGTGTCTCATGAATTTGGTCGAAATAGTTCAAATACGTAGCAGTCAGTGCTGCGTTAACTATCAAGTAAACCACATCGTAGTCTGAAGCTTTAGTAAAATGGAAAGTAATGAAAGTGTCAGTGATTCTCAAGAAAGTGACTGTACCACAGAAAATTCTGAGGAGTTATCTTCAGAAGAAATTATTTCTCGTCGGTTAAACAACAGAAGAGGCAAAAAACGAAAAAGAATGCCCGATACTCACTTGGATTATGTCAATAAAAAGCGAAAGAATGATGGGAAATCCTACACTACGCGCAAAGGCAAAAAGGTATCTTACAATTTAGAGCTACTGCTTCATAAAAAATAAATTTCTTTTCTTGAATCCAATCTATAAATATAATTAATATGTAATTTTTTTAATCAGCTGCTTTGCTGAAAAATGTGTAAAGTTTATTTATTTATTTTTTTTTTTTTTTTTTTTATTAAAAATTTAGACTTAGTTTAAAACTTAGAGTAGTAGTTGCACTGATTATATTTTTTTCAGTTTTTATCAAAATTTATTTTCAACTCATAAAATTTTAGGTTCGTGGAAAAGTTTTCGAGCCAGTTCAAAAATGCTGCCAGAAATTATCGTGCTGTAGTAAAATAAGCAGTGAGCAACAGTCGCAATTATACACTACGTATTATGGATTAAAAGATAAAGAAAATAAATGTTTATTTTTGACAAGTTGCATTGAAAGCACACCGTTAAAGACATCAGCAAATAATGTGAAAACCAAAAATAGAACGAGCTCATGGATTTATAAAGTAAAAGTCAATGGTTCAGAAATGAGAGTCTGCAAAACATTTATCCTTCGAGTCTTCAAAATTACTAATCGGCTTTTGACCTTTATAACCTCTAAGATGAAATTGCCTTTTTTGGATCTGAAAGAAAAACGTGGAAAGGGAAAAAATCCTAGAAAAATTTCCGAATTTGTTCAAGAAGTTGGCTTGACACATTTATCTCTTATTCCGCACAGTAAAAGTCATTACACTGACTCAAACAGACTTTATTTTGATAATCCGGCATTAACAATGGTGGAAATTTACAGGGAATTTCAAAAATATTTTTTTGAAGTATCTGGTCAAGAGTTGAGAATGAAATATGACACGTATAGACAATGGTTTAATGAAAATAGTCCTTACTCCATAAAACAGCCTCGAACTGATACTTGTGATTTTTGTACTCAATGGACCATTAAATTGAACAAAAATCCTGATGATCCATGCAAAACTGAGTTTGAGATACATAAAATGAATGTTGAAGAGTACTCAAAAATGAAAAAAAATACACTCAAGGAATGTAAAAAGGACAAGTCAATATTAGTTTTAGAGTTTGATTACGGTCAGAACCTGCCTTTGCCAAAATTAACGGTATCGTCACAGTTTTATAAACGTTTGTTATGGATGCAAGTTTTCAACGTACACTGTCACAATGATGGAAATAGTGCCTTTTATTGGTTTTTAGAATACGTAGCGGGAAAATCTCCGAATTCTGTTGCTTCATTTATACATGATTTTTTAAAACTTTATCTGCCATCAAAAACTATCAAAAAGGTCATTGTTTTTTCGGATGCTTGCGGTGGCCAAAACAAGAATCGTTGCATCGTCATGTTTTTTTCTTGGTTAAGTAAACAGTATAATATTGAAATTGAGCATTTTTTTCCTGTTCGAGGACACTCATACAATCAGTGTGATCGAAATTTTGGTTGCTATGGGCAAAAGAAAAAAAAAATTGAAACAATTGAAACTGCAGCTAAGTATGTACAAATTTTGGAAACTTGCCGCAGCAAACCGCAGCCATTTATTGTCGTCGATGGCAAACGAATGATAAAAGACTGGCATTCTAAATTAATCGAGAACGCATTTTCTAAGCCTTACGAAAGAAAAAAATCTTTCAAAATTCAGTCATACGATTATTTAAAATTCACAAATGATGGTTCGGTTGAGGTTCGAGATTCGTTGGATCACAGTAAAAAAGAAAAATTTAAAGTATGGAAAAATTTATTTAAATTCTCATCTATTCCAGATACGCTTTTAAATATCCCTGTTGTTGGATTAAGTGAAGAAAAAAAAGCAGACTTAAAGTCTTTGATGAGTTTTCTCACACCCGAAGCCCAGTCTTGGTTTAATGATATATTTGAAGAAATCAAAGATATTAAAAAAAATAAAAAAGTAAAAGAGCCAGAAAATAGTACAGCAGCAAAAAACAACGAAAAAAATGTCAAGACTCCTCGAAAAAGGAAGATTACAGATGAAAAAAATGTCAAGACTGCTCACAAAAATAAGATTACAGAAGAAAAATCAAAGACTAAAAAAGTTGCTGTAAAAAAATTTAAAAAAGGATAAAAAATTATACTTTTTGTGAATGATAAATATTGTAAAAGACTAAAAAAATAATAAAATTTAATTTTCTGTCTAAATGTAGTGACTTTTTGCCTGCTAAAATACTTAAAACTGAAAAATTAGTTCATATTTTTGAAAAACGGTATAACTCAAAAATTTATTTTAATTTTTTAAACGGGTTTTTTAATAGATACTGATAAAATAATGGTACGATTTGATAGATTAAAGATTAATGAATACCTAAAAAAATTTTTATTTCAATATCTCTTAATCAAGTTAGTTCGGCACGTTTTTCTCATTTTCTCAAAAATCACGTTTTTCGAGTTATACCGTTATTCGGCCTGGTCCCTCAATTTTGGTGTAAGACTTTAGTGAGCATTGTTTTCAGGCCTAAAAAATTATCAAAAAATTACTGCTTATCTCAACTATCGAAAAAATTTATTTTTTTTAAGTAGAAAAATTAAAAACTGTAAAAACGCGTAGGTTCGTTTGAAATACTTAATTACAAAAGGGTATAGATAGCCGAATCGACTCTCTCGGCAAATCCCTACAAGATATACATCATTCGGAAAGGCATAAAAAAAGAAAAATTTTAGCGCAAACCACAGCTCAATATTCCCTTACTAGGGACTCTAGGGTCTAGAATAGTGATTTTTTAACTATTATTTATAGCTCAGAATCTAACAGAGCAAGAGACATGCGGTGTGTAGCAAAATTTTGTTTATTATCATATTCAGGCAAATTTTTTTAAAGGTAAAGGTCATTTTTTACCTTAAAAATGCGATTAAAAAAAAAATGTGGTACATACCTTGCCAAAAGAAATATGTTACGATTTTGATCAAAAAAAGCTTCAAAAATTTTTGAAGTACTAAAAGAAACTTTACAATTTTAAAGACTAAAAAATTTTATAAACTTGGCATAAATAATGTCTTATAACTCTTCAAAAAATTTGAAAAACTTTCAAAGTTTTTTTTTGTTTAATTACTTTAATAAAGTTACTTATTTTTTTTTGGCAAGGTATGTAACAGATTTTTTTAAACCACATTTGTAGGGCGAAAAATGTCCTATACCAGTAGAATTAGATGTCAAAAACTATTTAAAAATCATGGTCAAAGTACATTTTTTGTAAAAAAATTTTTGTCGCAAATCGCAAGTCTCTATGTCTCTTATGTTCTGAGTTTTGAAAAATAGTTAAAAAATCACTGATTGCTGCTAGAATTCTTCTTTTTTTTATGCCGTGGAGGCCGGTTTGGCTATCTTACCCGGCTATACCCTTTAAAAATCCACTAAAATTTAAATTCAAAATTGTTATCAATAAACGCTGAAAAAAACGGCCCTATTATTACTCACGTCTTCTACATTCAGATCATTTTGATCAGGGTTCATATTTGCCTCGGTAATACAATGTTTTCTACACAAATTCTAGCGTAGGGTGAAATATTCGGGTGTTCTTGTAAAAATTTAGGAGAAACAGTTCTTAAATTTGTACCGTAGTGTCTCTTTTCACCAGCTTTTGTAAAAGGATTGCAGCAACGATCTAAATGATCTGACATTTTTAAACACTCAAACTCTCAATTGTTGAAACCATAACATACTATTCACAAAGCTCTTACTAAAAAAAATATATTTACACACGAGAAATCAAGTTTTTTAATAAAATTTAATTCACAGATACATTTTGACTTAAATATTGTAAACTTTTTCAATGCAAACTCGTGATATTAACTATTATATTATACAGAGCATATTCACAATAATGCCAAAGATAAACAAACATGGCAGTCGACTCCTGTGTCAAATAGAATGCAAAAATTCAAAGGGTATAGCCGGGTAAGATAGTCGAATCGGCCCCCACGGCAAACCCTTACAATACATATATCATTCGAAAGGGCATAAAAAAAGAAAATTTTTGGAGTAAACCGCATCTCCCTATTCCCAATCTAGGGACCCTAGGGTCTAAAATAGTGATTTTTCAACTTTAATTCATATTTCAGAACCTATTAAGGCTAGAGACATGAAGTTTGCGGCAAAATTTTCTAAAAAAAAAAAAAAGTAGTTCACCTATACTTTTAAATATTATTTTTGGCGCCAAATTTAAACCGTTTGGGCCATTTTTCGATTTTTTTTACCTTAACATTGCGATTAAAAAAAATTGAAGAGAACACCGCACTAGAAAAAAAATATGAGATGTATTTTAACAAAAATCAACCGCTCTGATTTTTTCAGATTTTTCAATAGGGTGGAAGGTACTTTTCTGACCGATTTATCAAAACTATTTACTAAAAACGCCGTCTAGCATATTTAGTCAAAATTATAAATTACGGTTGAACTACATTTTTTTTGTTGAAAATTTTGCCACAAACCGCGTTTTCCAGCTATTTTAGGTTATGAAATATTAATAAAAGTTAAAAAATCACTATTTGGCTCCACGCATGCGCAGTTGAGGGGAAAAAAATGCGAAGTTTGCGCCAAAAATTTCCTTTTTCAAAGACCTTTCGATTGATATATAGGGGTCAAAATAATACTTTTTTAAAAAACCGTCCGCACGTGGTACACCGATTTTACTGCAATTTTTTTTGGCAAAAGTACTATTTAATAGAAGATTTTTACCACAAACTAGAGGTCTCTATCTTATTTCTGCTTGGTGCTAGATTTTTTCAAAGATTGAAAAATGGCCTATTTTTGAGCTGTTTTAAGCAATTTTAAGGTATTTTTCGAAAAATTCTAACTTTTGATCAAAATGAGATAGAAACCTCTAGTTTGCGGAAAAATTATGTTCAAAATAAGTCTTTTTTGTAAAAATATTTTGACAACATAGTTTGGATATTTTTACAATAATACAGTCCTACACAGATATTGCTATTTTTGCTCATTTGCAGGTATCTTCAAACGACCGTAGCTTTTTCTTGGCTAAATTTTTGTGCATATTAAAAAATTGTTAAATTTTTTTTATGAAAAAACAAAAATTTTGCGACCAACCGGAACCCTGTACGATCTTCCACTTCCATGATACAGCTGTTTCAAGTTGTCAAAAAACACAAAAAACGCGTTTTTTACGATTTTCACACGCATTTTTGAAGGGTTTCGACCTTTTTTTTTCTCTCAAAAAAATGTGGAATCTTCTCTTCATATGTTTCCAAACAAGCTCCCATAGTAATTGTAGTGCGGATTTGGGGTTTTAGTTGATTCCAAAGCATACACTTTTGACACATTTTATGTGCTAACTAGTGTTTTTTTAACAATATACACGCTACATTTAACTTTTTTATTCATTATAGATGTTTTGAAATTATTTTTTGACTAAAAACTATTCAAATTCCAGCCAAAATTAGGTCACCTGCTTTGAAAAAATTGACACTCAACGAAATATTGATCTCAATATCAAAATGATATACTACTTTTATTCAGTTTTTTAGTTTTTTGATTCGTTAAAAATCTATGTTCGAATATTGTAAATAATATACCACTTGTTTATTTATTTTTTTCTATTAAAAATGTTATGTTTTGAATGCTATGAAGCATGCAACAATCTACCAATCTACATTCTACTTATAATTATGTCCACTTATGAAAAAGAGAATGAGAGATTCGATTAGAAAGTCGAGTCGATATATCGAATCGAAACTTGATCTTTGATTCTTGGAGCAAGGGCGCCGCCTTAAAGGCCTCTCAAAAGTGTGAACCAGCTGGACGCGCCAAATTTGAAATCTTCAGGCATGCCTGATTTGATTTTTTTTTTTTTTTTTTTTTTTTTTAATTAATAAAGTGAGTAACGAAATTTAAATTTTTAATAGACAAATATGCGGACAAGCTTACAACCCCATAACTCTAGTCGTAGTGAATAAAAAATAATTAACTTTAGTAAAAATAATTAATTTTTTTTAATAAACAAATAAGTCAATAAGCTACAACCCCATAATTTTGGGCATGGCTGAAAAAAATGTTAATATTTTTATTAAACCAATAAGGTGACAAGCTACAACCCCATAACTTTGGGCATGGCTAAAAAAAATGTCAATATTTTTAATAAACAAATAAGGCGATGAGCTACAACCTCATAACCTTGGGCATGGCTGAAAAAAATGTTAATATTTTTAATAAACAAGTAAGGCGATGAGCTACAATCCCATAACACTGGGCAGAGTGAATGAAAAATAATTAATTTTTTTAATAAACAAATAAGCCGATGAGCCACAACCCCATAACATTGGGCGTAGTGAATGAAAAATAATTAATTTTTTTAATAAACAAATGAGCCGATGAGCTACAACCCCATAACATTGGGTGCAGTGAATATAAAATATGTGAATATTTAAATAAACAACTAAGCAAACAAGTTTACCACCCCATAACCTTGGACATGGATAAAAAAAAATTCTGAGCCATGCCCAAGGTTATGAGGTTGTAGCTCATCGCGTTATTTGTTTATTAAAAATATTAACATTTTTTTTAGACATGCCCAAGGCTATGGGGTTGTAACTTATCACCTTATTTGTTTATTAAAAATATTAACATTTTTTTCAGCCATGCGCTAGGTTATATAATCGGCTTATTTGTTTATTAAAAAAAATTAATTATTTTTACTAAGTACGCCCAGTGTTTTGGAGTTGTAGCTTATCGGCTTATTTGTTTATTACAAAAGTTAATTATTTGTTATTCACTACGCCTAAGGTTATGGGGTTGTAAGCTTGTCCGCTTATTTATCTATTAAAAATTTAAATTTCGTTACTCACTTTATTAATTAAAAAAAAAACAAAAAATTCAAATCAAGCATGCCTGAAGATTTTAAATTTGGCGCGTCTGTCTGGTTCACACTTTTGAGAGGCCTTTAAAGCGGCGCTCTTGCTCCAAGAATCAAAGATCAAGTTTCGATTCGATATATCGACTCGACTTTCTAATCGAATCTCTCATTCTCTTTTTCATAAGTGGACATAATTATAAGTAGAATGTAGATTGGTAGATTGTTGCATGCTTCATAGAATTAAAAAAATAACATTTTTAATTTGGACTCATTTTTTTCAGAGTAAGCAATAGTAATCCATGATTGTTTTATCAGAATAATTGATAAACTATGATCAATTATTTGTAATTTCAAAAATAGAAAAAAATAAATAAACAAGTGGTATATTATTTACAATATTTGAACATAGATTTTTAACGAATCAAAAAACTAAAAAACTGAATAAAAGTAGTACATCATTTTGATATTGAGATCAATATTTCGTTGAGTGTCAATTTTTTCAAAGCAGGTGACCTAATTTTGGCTGGAATTTGAATAGTTTTTAGTCAAAAAATAATTTCAAAACATCTATAATGAATAAAAAAGTTAAATGTAGCGTGTATATTGTTAAAAAAATACTAGTTAAGCACATAAAATGTGTCAAAAGTGTATGCTTTGGAATCAACTAAAACCCCAAATCCGCACTACAATTACTATGGGAGCTTGTTTGAAAACATATGAAGAGAAGATTCCACATTTTTTTGAGAGAAAAAAAAAGGTCGAAACCCTTCAAAAATGCGTGTGAAAATCGTAAAAAACGCGTTTTTTGTGTTTTTTGACAACTTTAAACAGCTGTATCTTGGAAGTGGAAGATCGTACAGGGTTCCGGTTGGTCGCAAAATTTTTGTTTTTTCATAAAAAAAATTTAACAATTTTTTAATATGCACAAAAAATTTAGCCAAGAAAAAGCTACGGTCGTTTGAAGATACCTGCAAATGAGCAAAAATAGCAATATCTGTGTAGGACTGTATTATTATAAAAATAACCAAACTATGTTGTCAAAATATTTTTACAAAATAGAACTTATTTTGTACAAAATTTTGCCGCAAACTAGAGGTTTCTATCTCATTTTGATCAAAAGTTAGAATTTTTCGAAAAATACCTTAAAATTGCTTAAAACAGCTCAAAAATAGGCCATTTTTCAATCTTTGAAAAAATCTAGCACCAAGCAGAAATAAGATAGAGACCTCTAGTTTGTGGTAAAAATCTTCTATTAAATAGTACTTTTGCCAAAAAAAATTGCAGTAAAATCGGTGTACCTCGTGCGGACGGTTTTTTAAAAAAGTATTATTTTGACCCATATATATTGTGGGGGTTTCTGCGAAAAAGATTTTTAAAAATCATCTTAGGGCCAATTTATAACTTAAAAATCCTAAAAGTTAATATAACCCTATAAATAATTAAGTATATTTTATTTAACTGCAGAAATATTCAGTTTGGCAGCATATTTTTTTTTTTTTTTTAATTCAGAGCTTGCGGGGTAATTTAGTTTATTTCTGTGCTCTTGATTTGATAGTTTTAGGGCTTAACAGTAATTTCATCTTGGTTTCATGGTTTTTTGGGCTTCTGTGATAACTTATCTCGGTGCCATTGACTTTATAAGCTCGTGGCTTGGAAAAATATTAAATTCGGCGTCTAAAGGCCTTATGGTGAATCATGTCCGAATTTGTATGATTTTTTACTGAAAAAATATAGGGTTTTTCAAAAAATTACTTAAAATAAAAGTTTTTTCTTTTTTTATGGAAAACAAGCTAATATTTTTTTCGTTTAGAAATTTTGAATTTTTTCGATAAAGGTCCGCCATATTGGACTCGCCATTTTGAATTTTAAAAAATAAATCACATTTTTGTAACCAGGGACCTCAAAAACTAGTCCTTAGTGTTTTACAATAATTTTTTAACGTTTAAATCCAGTGTAATTGCTAAATTATTGAATTTTGTTGTATACTTGCTGCGATTTCGCCGCCATCTTGAAGCCGCCATACAAATACAGGAACATCATTAAAAATAACAAAAACGTATACACATAGCAACTAGCGTGACATTCATAACGTTCTAAGTTCGAATTCATAAAACTAATCCCTCCTTTCTTTAATTGTTATCCTCGACAAAACAAATTTCACTTACATTCAATAAACTTATCATACAAATTTTACAATTCAAACACATTCATTCGAAACATACCTCAATAACTCTTTACAATACTTGCCACTACTGAAAATAACAAATCACTAAATGAAATTCAAACAACTCCTTTACACAAAACTTCAAACTTAATACATTTCGGAAACTGTTCTTGAAGAAGATCTTTCTTTCTTCTTTCTTCGGATACAGATGGGAAATTATTTACCGTATTTACCCATGTATAAGCCGCACCAAAAAATCGATTTTTGGTATCTTAAAATAGGGTGCGGCTTATACATGCAGTCTTAATTTTGTTTTTCTCCAGATCTCGGTAATTACCAAGCCCTCCCTGCCGGACTCTATTATGACTCTCACTGCCTCAACACAATACCGAGCAAAATTAGCTCAGTCTATTTTGACCGTTTAACCAGATAAGGTTGTGAAATGGAAATCCCAAAAGGACATTCGTATCCAGCTGCATTTAAATTAAAAGTTATTCGACAAGCGGAAACCGTTGGTAATCGAGAAGCAGCTAAGATTAACCATGTCGATGAGTCATATGTACGTCGATGGCGTGACGCTAAAGAAAAGTTAAGTTTTATGTCGAGATCAAGAAGAGCGTTTAGAAAAAAAGCAGCTTCATATACTGAATTAGAAATCCAATTGAAACAATATATTCTTGAATCAAGAGCAAAAATTTGTGCTGTTTCTACCAAATTGATTCAAGTAGAGGCCAAGAAGCTGAAAAAAGAACTTATCCCTAACTCGAATTTTGAAGCTAGCAGAAATTGGGTACAGCGTTTTATGGAAAGGAACAGCATTCGCAGACGTACTACAATTTGCCAACGACTACCAAAAAATTATGAAGAAAAACTCATACTATTCCAACGTTTTGTTATTAATCTTCGAAAAAAAAATAATTATTCTTTAGATCAGATTGGAAATGCTGATCAAGCTCCTGTCTACTTTGAAATCAAGCGCACACGCCACAAACTATTGGCGCCAGCAGCGACGGCAACCAGATAAACTTGCGAGTATCAACGGACCACAACTCAAAATCAAAATTTGTTTGGCCTGCTTCAGGAATATCAAGAGAGGTGAGTCTCCTATCGTGTGTTCTAAATGTGCCTCGCTTTCGCACCATCAGTGCGTCGCTACCTCAGTTAGCAGTCAACCTTACATCTGTACTGTGTGCTCCGAGCCCAATTTGTCTGTGCATGATACCTCGGAGACACTCGCATCTCCAGCGCTTCCCGAATCGCTGGACACTGGTGTCACTTCAATAACCGTACCACAACCCGCGAGTCCTTGGTTGACATCAACCTTGGCCTCATTTTTACAAACCTCGCCAAGCAAACCTCACACCAGGGCCCCGCTTCGGTAAGTGACACTAACTGGCAAACCGTTTACGGCAAGCGCCTTCGCTCTTCGCCGTCCGAACTACCAAGTGCCACGCGGAAAGCCACTGACCAGGCGCGTTTCTCTTGCTCTCTGCCATACAACACAACTACGGAAATTCCGGGCATGTCGCTTCATTTGCAGGAATACGAGGATTTCCTCAATAACCCCGCCAACGATGCGAGCCAGCGTCAGATGCTGCGCATCCTGCAAGGTAACTTCGACACGCTGTACGACAAGTTTGGGGGTGACCTTGCCCAAGTCCACCAACGCGTTGATCATCTAGAGAATGAATTCGGTGGAGTCAAACAAACTCTGCACGAACGCGATACTTGAGAGATTAAATTTGAAAACGTATCCACCACCAACTCGGATGCAGAGCGATATGCTGAATCGGTAAAATCCTGCAGTTTATCGGCCTTCCTCGCAGTGTGGGTCAGCTGATAGATACCCGAGAGTGGACCTTCATACCCACGCCGAGACCAGGGTCCGAGAACTCGGACAACCCCGGGAAGAACCACCCCTGCATTCGATAGTCGGCATTTTTTCGTCGGTCGACACCCGGAACCTTGTTGTCATTCATTCGCGGCAAGGGAGCATTGAAAGGACAAACCTATGCTGACATTTTTGGTCCAGGGGGTAACGGCGGATCTGTGTAAATGGACTCTCTGGTAACTCCGTCCGTTCATGCCTTCGCGGTTAAAATTCGTCTGCTCGCCACCGAGCACACGAATTTCCACTTTATGTGCAATCACCTTTCATCCATAACTTTATCGAAAAAGCCCACCGGTAATCATCCTTCCATACCACTTAACATTTCTCATATCAATATAAATCACCTGTCAGCTCATTTTTGCGAACTTTCGTTTAAAATTATTTCCGAGAAATACGACATAGTAGCAGTTACCGAAACGTTCCTCACGCCCAACACCCCCGTTCATGTTTATGATATACCCGGTTACATATTCATCCAACACGATAGAACAGTATCATCGGGCGGTGGTGTTGGCTTCTACTATCGGGATGACTTTTCAGTGAAGCCGTTACAGCTGTCTTTCAACAAGCAAGCCGGGGACACCAAATTTCTTATTGCCCGAGTTACCGTATACGCCAAGAAGTTACTCTTGTTCGTCGTCTACAGACCCCCAAACACCACCCGCCCATACTCGCTATTTAACGCAATATCACCCTTTCTACCCATGTACGAGAACGTGGTCATCACCGGAGATATCAACATAAACATGTCCATAGACACCAGTGCCTCACGAGCACTCGACAATCTCAGCGTCGCGCATTCACTCTATCTAGTTGATTGCCGGCCAACCCACCACACCATGCACCCGAACGGCGATACCCACCACTCTTGTCTCGATCTTTTTATCACCCGTAAGCGAGAGGCCATCATAGAATTTAACAAATCCGACACCCCGTTCACACCTTGTCACGACTTCATCTCTGTCGCGTGCGAACGTGACAATAATTATTTAATTTAATTTAAGTTTAATTTAATTTAAGTGGGAACTTACCCGCTATGAGCAGATCACGCAGTAATCTGCTCGTCACCCTTTTCGCTTGTCTTTGGTAGGATTTATTTGAGGAAAAATAAAAGTAATTTTTAAAGGTAATGATAATTTTATTATTAATAATTATAAAATAGAAATTTTTACGAATTAAGTTTATCGTCCTTCGACGAAGTTATAAATTAACAATAAAAGTCTTACTTGTTACTAGGTGTGAACCTAGGCTAAACGGAGAGGGGTCCGGGTTTCTAGGCCGGTGATCCCTAAGGTTGACCCACGTGTCAGGGCTGTCGAACACAGTGGCCTATCGAAGCCCGTGGAACTCCGGCTCCTTTCGTCCAGGTGTGCCTCTACGACCTTCAGCTTGCGCGTAGCCTCCGGATCGCTTGGTGTCGGGAACGGGAGAGAGCGTTTGAGGTTCGCGCGAGCCGGGAGGTCGCCGATTATCCCCACCTAGGACTTAAGGATCGGAGCTGCATCCAATTAGCTCGAGCTTTTAGCTCGGCTCGCGACGGGCCCCCTTCCTCACTCTTTCGGCGGGAGCAATTAAGAATATTCGAAAAGTCGTTAGCGCAACTTAGGAGGGTGATGGGTATTGGTTATGATTATTATTAGTATTATTATTTATGTTAAAGGTTGATACACGACATGCCTCCCCTCTTAGTCCATTGTTGTCCTCAACAATGCAGGGCTGCGCAACTAAGGAAGTGCAGTCTTTTATCGAAGATAGAAAGGTGTATCGACCTTATTTTGAAAGTGTGATTTTAGACAATAGCGAAGCGGCTAGTGTTAGAGGGTGTGCATGACGCGTTTGAATGACCTATGCGTTTATAGCGGCGGTGCATTCAGCTCGTGTTGCACTATGATCAATCAGAGCACTGTTTGTGGTTCTACCGATTAATAAATCGGTTTATAACCAAGAAGGTCGATAATTGGTCTTGATTCGATCGGTTAGATTTATCAATTATTGTTGAAAAATCATAGTTGTTATTGTTAACAATATAATAATTATCAGTGGTGAATTCTGGTAATGATGGTTTTCATTTTGAAGACTGAATAAATGAGAGAAAAAAAAAAATTTAATCGAGACAAAGATGGTCGTTCGTAATTTGAGTTTCATATTACTTGCGCCTGTCAGGTAACAGAAAATCAAAGTTCCTCTCTCTTTTTTTTTTTTTTTTTTTTTTTTTTTGGTTTTGGGTTGGAGTTGGAGTTGTTGCGTTCGCGCTTTGATAAAAAAAAAATATATCAGATATTATAAAATGCTAAGAGTGAGAAAGGTTCACAATTATCACGTAGACAGGTCCCAAGTCTTTAGATTTTTATCAATCAATAGGTTGCCGTAAAGAGAAAGAAAAAACAGAGTAAGTACATTATTGCAAAAAAAAAAAAAATTAATCGATTTTAATTATTTGATTATTAATTATTTAACGATAAAAAAAAATGTGGACATAGTTATGAAATTTTCGAATATACGCATAAAGAAAAGAAAGATGATTATTGACAAGTATAATTTTTAATTGAAAAGTCAATTTTTAGAATTTGATTAGAATAAGTTAAATAATAATGATAGGCATTGTAGAGTTATTGCATTCACTTGGTGAAAATCCATAGTCAATTTGATAATAATAAAAAAAATAAAAACAAAATGTTTTCGATTTTCACAATTTATTTATTAACATTAGTTAATACATTAGCCTCATGACAGCCGTTTCGACATACAATGTCATCTTCAGATGAGTATACACAATACTAAACTTAATTACAAACATCTATTCACTTAAAGAGTTATCCTTATTTACAAAGTATACAAATTTAAGAGTAGCGAGTTATTTATGTCTACTTGATCGTTTAGTAATCTATTCGTGTTTCTATATCGGTTAATCTCTAGAGATTCTAACAAATTTAATTTTCCTGACTTATTCATACAGTGTAAAATTTCAAAATTCTCATCAAATTTATGGTTTTCTTCTATTAAATGTTTAGCGTAATTAGATTTTTCTACATTTTTATTATTGTAATGGCTAATGTGTTCTTTGATTCTTTTTTCAAAAGTTCTTCCTGTCTGTCCTACATAGAATTTATCACAATCTAAACAATTTAATTTGTAAACTCCTGACTTGAGTACTTTATTTGTTTTACTTTTATTATTTTTGATATTTTTTGCTATCGTATTATTTGTTCTATATGCAAATTTTATTTTACAATTAAAATTATCATTCAAAATATTAAAATTATCTAAAACTTTTCTGCTTTGTTCACCGTTATATGTAAATGTAAAATAATTATTACTTGTTTTATTTACTATATTTGGATATATTTGATTCATTAATTTCGCTTTCAACTTTTTATTCAATATTTTATCTATCAATCCAACATTAAAATTATTATTATAAGCTATCTGTCTAATAATATTGAGTTCTTTATTAAAATTATTCTCTGACAAAGGAACATGCAATAATCGATGAATATAACAATGAAATGCCGCCATTTTTTGTTGGAATGGATGTGAAGACTTATTATTTATTACTGTATCTGTATGAGATGGTTTATGAAAGATATCAAATTCAAACTTGTTCATATTCTTCGTAATTAATAAATCTAAAAATGGAATACTATCATTCTCTGCCCTCTCCATAGTGAATTTAATATTTTCATCCATCTCATTTAAGTCTTTAAAAAATTGTGTTAATTGTCTATCAGTCCCAACAAAAACAGCAAAAATATCATCCACATATCGATACCAACATTTGAAAAGTTTAAAATATTTATTTAATTTAATAGATCTTTCCAACTCAGTCATAAATATTTCTGCTAATATAGGGCTTAAAGGATTACCCATGATCAAACCATCATTTACCAAGTAAACATTTCCATTAAATTCGAAATAATTTTGCATCATACATATATCTAGAATTTTTAATATTTCTGACTTTATATTATCCTCAACATTCTGTCTTTCTAACATATTCGAAATAATGTCTAGCACCTTCTTAATAGGAATACTTGGAAATAAATTAACTACGTCGAATGATACTAATTTAGAATTATTCTCTAATGTTATATTCTTAATTTTATCTATCAATTGTAATGAGTTTTTAATACTAAACAGCGGTTCAAAATTACAATGTGTTTTTATTAAATTGATTAATTTCTTAGAAATCTTCTCAGAAGGAGAATTTACACATGATACTACCGGTCTAATCGGTTTATCAGGTTTATGTAATTTGATCAATGAATACAATTTAGGAATTTGTGCGTTCATTGCTAATAACTCTCTATCCCTATAATTTTCAAAAATTTTTGACTTATTTAAAAATTCCTTTATTGATATTTGAAATTTAGCTGTCGGATCAATATTAATGATACTGAATTTCTTGTTATTCAAAAATTGTAAAGTTTTTGTTACATAATCTGTACTATTAATTGCTATCACAGTTTGACCTTTATCAGCTCTAGTAAATACAATATTATTATTCTTTGATTTATTTTTTATTTTTCCTATAACTTTCTTTAACTTCATGTGATAAAAATCTATCGCATTTCTCTTCATCTTTGTTATTCCATCATATATTTTGTGTTTAATACTATTTATTGTTGTAGTAATCTTATTATGAAAAAAGAAATTAATTGTATTTAGAGCTAATTCACAATCTACACTAACTATTTCAGAATCATTCTTAAAATTATTAGTTTTTAAAATTAAAATTGAAACCTTTCTCTAACAATTCAATTACATAAACCTGATAAACCGATTAGACCGGTAGTATCATGTGTAAATTCTCCTTCTGAGAAGATTTCTAAGAAATTAATCAATTTAATAAAAACACATTGTAATTTTGAACCGCTGTTTAGTATTAAAAACTCATTACAATTGATAGATAAAATTAAGAATATAACATTAGAGAATAATTCTAAATTAGTATCATTCGACGTAGTTAATTTATTTCCAAGTATTCCTATTAAGAAGGTGCTAGACATTATTTCGAATATGTTAGAAAGACAGAATGTTGAGGATAATATAAAGTCAGAAATATTAAAAATTCTAGATATATGTATGATGCAAAATTATTTCGAATTTAATGGAAATGTTTACTTGGTAAATGATGGTTTGATCATGGGTAATCCTTTAAGCCCTATATTAGCAGAAATATTTATGACTGAGTTGGAAAGATCTATTAAATTAAATAAATATTTTAAACTTTTCAAATGTTGGTATCGATATGTGGATGATATTTTTGCTATTTTTGTTGGGACTGATAGACAATTAACACAATTTTTTAAAGACTTAAATGAGATGGATGAAAATATTAAATTCACTATGGAGAGGGCAGAGAATGATAGTATTCCATTTTTAGATTTATTAATTACGAAGAATATGAACAAGTTTGAATTTGATATCTTTCATAAACCATCTCATACAGATACAGTAATAAATAATAAGTCTTCACATCCATTCCAACAAAAAATGGCGGCATTTCATTGTTATATTCATCGATTATTGCATGTTCCTTTGTCATAGAATAATTTTAATAAAGAACTCAATATTATTAGACAGATAGCTTATAATAATAATTTTAATGTTGGATTGATAGATAAAATATTGAATAAAAAGTTGAAAGCGAAATTAATGAATCAAATATATCCAAATATAGTAAATAAAACAAGTAATAATTATTTTACATTTACATATAACGGTGAACAAAGCAGAAAAGTTTTAGATAATTTTAATATTTTGAATGATAATTTTAATTGTAAAATAAAATTTGCATATAGAACAAATAATACGATAGCAAAAAATATCAAAAATAATAAAAGTAAAACAAATAAAGTACTCAAGTCAGGAGTTTACAAATTAAATTGTTTAGATTGTGATAAAGTCTATGTAGGACAGACAGGAAGAACTTTTGAAAAAAGAATCAAAGAACACATTAGCCATTACAATAATAAAAATGTAGAAAAATCTAATTACGCTAAACATTTAATAGAAGAAAACCATAAATTTGATGAGAATTTTGAAATTTTACACTGTATGAATAAGTCAGGAAAATTAAATTTGTTAGAATCTCTAGAGATTAACCGATATAGAAACACGAATAGATTACTAAACGATCAAGTAGACATAAATAACTCCCCACTCTTAAATTTGTATACTTTGTAAATAAGGATAACTCTTTAAGTGAATAGATGTTTGTAATTAAGTTTAGTATTGTGTATACTCATCTGAAGATGACATTGTATGCCGAAACGGCTGTCATGAGGCTAATGTATTAACTAATGTTAATAAATAAATTGTGAAAATCGAAAACATTTTGTTTTTATTATTATCAAATAATGATAGGTATTTTCATGTTGTGAAAATCGTTCGCAGTAAAAATAATTCTTAAATAATCATACAAATTTTTAGGTCATGTAATAAAATAAATTTAAAATAAAAGTCTGTAGTCTGTAAAGTTTATATATTCACTGTTCACTTTTAATTTCCTTGCGGTTGAAGAATCTCGTGTAGCGATAATATTGTGATTATCGCACGAAGGTGTAACAGTATCGGGCGGCTATCTCGTACGTGTGTGTGGCTGCTGCTTTCATGGTGTGTGCGTCGCGGCTGGCAACGCAGTGCTTAGTTATCATGTCGTAATTAAGCTATACTTTAGTTGACGTTGCTTTAGTAGTGCAGTAGGCTTTGGCTTGGCACGTGGTTAGTTTACAAGGACAGTTATTGTAATTCAAACTTAGACGAAGGATTAACAAACTATAATTCGTATATTAAAATGATTCCCAAATTTAAATTTTATTTAAATTTTATTTATTTATTTTTTTAAAAAAACGTGTAATATAAGGTAAAGTAAAATTAAGCAAGTAGTAAATAGTTAAAATAATTAGAATTGTTTGTTAAAGTTATTTTCGTGTAATCAGAGTTTCAAATAAACAAATACGTGAAATCGGATTAAATTAACGTGAGGTGATCATAAATAATAAATTGTGAAAAGTAATTTGTTGTTAAGACGAATTAATTGTTCGGTGATAGTTTTGAAGTAGTTTTACGAGTTTGCTGACGTGATTGGAAGACAATAATTTCGTTAAACTTCAAGGTATGTAATAAATAATTGACGTTCAGTTTCACTGATCTTTGAATTATTTGCAGTTCAAGTTATGCAGTACGCAGTTAGGATGGTGTGTGGCGGGTGCGCATTTTGCAGGGGCCATCGTGCAGCAGTGCAGAACTACAGTACGGTTGGCGGCTGCGTGAACTTGCTGGATGAACCAGAAAAAAAAATATTCAGAAAGGGCAGGAAAGAAGGATAATTATGTATAGTGTTTGCTTGTATTTATTCGATCAAAAGTGTATATATATATATATATATATATTATTTTTTTTTTTTCAGTGTTCGTTGACGTTGTATCCGTCACGGGGCGGCGTGGTCGCTGATTCGTTACCTTTGGTGGGTACAGACGGTTGGTTGCTTGTGCTTGATTTTGGCATTGTGGGATTTTCGATTTTGGGCAGTTCGTTTGGCACCGTTGGATCTATACTCTCGGATTTTTGGGTTTGACTACCAGGATTAGTATTGGTCTGGTGGCAGTTTGCACATATATTATGATTTAATAATTGAAAGGATTCTATTTGATTTTGATTACGTTTTTCTTTTTTGCAGGCGAAGAAGAGAATGGGCCAAAGCTTTACCAGAAAATTGAAATTATCAAGAACGTATTTTATTATCAATGTAATAATTATCGACGATCCTAGGCCGAATGCTAGGATTGAATGTGATTCACTCTGTTCTATGCGTTTTGTATGTATTAACTTGAGTTTTTTTTCTATTTCATTGAGCGGGGTGGGGTCAAATTTTTGGAGTGATTCTGTAAATTCTTGCTTTGCTTCTAAAGGGTATTGTTTTGCTAGTTCATGGATAGTCGGGTTGACGATTTTCAGTTCTGCGGTTAAGTTGGGTTCATACTTATATTCAGATTGGAAAGAAATCTTTTGCAAGCCATGAAGTGTGACACTGAGGGCGTGTGCGGTACAACTCCCGGATAGGTAAAGGGAGCCCGTGCCGTTTATATCGAGTTCCTTACGGGGTTGACCGTGGCAGGTTATAGCGAGGTTGGTCGGTTTTATGGTGGTGTATAACCATATGTTGGAAGCAAGTAATGGGGTAAAAATAATGTCGGTTTTTGGAATTATAATTGTCTGGCATGTTTTGATTGAGGTTGGTGTTGCCTTTTTGAACATTGAATACTCGCAGGGGGCGTCTGGACCTGCGTCTCTTAGGGGCAGAGATTCATCACATAATTTTGAATCTCCGTGGTCTAGACACGATCGTAAAAACTCATTATTCACGAGGACATACGTTTTCAAATTTTCCGAAATAATTATATTTTTCGTTCTTGGTTGAATTGCCACATAGCCGGAATTATTAAGGGGCAGATCTATGGGGTTCGGAAAGCTATGAATTTTGTAAAGATCTAAATTATCATTGTTTAAAAGCGGTAATTTTAGAGAGACGTGGAGTTTTCCATCGGTTATGAATATACTTGTTTTTGCTATTTCGAACAGATATGATGCAGTAGTGATTTCAGTCGCATTCGGGAGTTTATAAATGTTGCTCAAGTGGTTAATTTTAGTAAGCAAATCTGTAATTTGTGAATGGGATAAAATCAAGGGATGCAGGTGACCACGGGCTGTTGTTTGCAGCACTTCTAACAGCGTTTCGTAGCTGTGTTTCAATTCGTCAATTTCGATTTCGTACTTATTCCACCAGGTGGAAATATTCAGGTAATCAAAGTTGTATTCTTCGAGCGAATAATTTTTGGAGATTTCCTTAATTACAGCGAGAAGGTATTTCATCTCTTTTGCATTGCTTTCACCAACTTTGTGTAAGATTTCAAGTTCGGATTTCATATAATGGGTTGTGTCGAGGGCTAATTTTGTTAGATTTTTCTGATTGTAATACAGTTGGTCTATATTTGCAGTCATGATTTCTCTATCTTTGGCGTCCATGATCCCGAAAACCCATTTAGCGGCCCAACCACCTATTTCGATGGGTGCTCCGCGTGCGTGTCGGCTCGATGGTTCGCGATTCGGTTTTGGTAAGATAAAGTAAGTACGTATGGATTGATGTAGGTCTTTAATATCGCCTAGTTTCCGTCTCAAGTTTAATTCTCTAACGGAGTTTGGGACGACTTCTTTGGGGAAGGTTTCTACTATTTTATCAATAAAAATTTTGAAATCTCTGTACTCCACGTCGAAATCTCTCTCTATTGGCGGACAATTCATGAAAATATCAAAATGCACTTTTGTTCTAATTAATTTCACCTTTCCCACGTGCTCAAAATAAATCCCGGGGTTGTTGTGGATATCTTTCAATTCAAATAATGGATTTTCGTCTTTGCACTCAACGTCAACTAAGGTCGAGCTCAAAAACAACAAGACAAACCAAAGCATTTTCTCGGATCGGGCGTTCGAACAGGTTCAGCACGGCTTGTTACTGTAATTGTTGATGATAGGAAAGCTATAGATAGGTAGAAATAGTAAACGTCGAGGATAGGTAGAGATGATGATTATGTGTTTCAATAAAATTTTTTTAAACGGTCTTTGTGTACTAAAATGGTTTTGCCGTTTTGACTGCGCAATAAAGCTGTGTTATTATCTCGAACTTCAAGAACGTCGAAGACTCCGTTGTAAAACTTGTCAAGCTTGTTCTTCCGTGGTAATTTATTTACGTAAACCTTTTCTCCAGGTTGTATTTTAAGGGGCTTAGCGGACTTGTCATAATACATTTTATTTTCTAATTTCGGCTATTCTTGAAGCTAGGTCGTAAATATAGCCGTTATAAGTGTCGTTTTCGAAGTCATCCAAGCATGCAGAAGGGGTGCGGGGGTTGCGACCCATCGCGATCTCGTAAGGAGTGAATCCCGTAGAAGAATGGACGGATGAATTATATTCCATCATGGCGAAAGGGACGAGTTCATCCCAATCTTGAAACTTGGGGGCGTTAGTTCGAAGATAGTCTTTCAATACAGAGTGACTTCGTTCTAACGAGGCATTGGACTGCGGGTGCCAGGATGTCATGGTTTTTAACTTGCAGTCAAACATGCTTTCGAGGTGTTTGAGCAGTCTGTTTCTGAAGCTTTTTGCTTGATCGGTTAGAATAATTTTTGGGACTCCGTGGGTGGCTATGAGGTGAATCGCTAAGGTCTGTGCTATGGTGAGGGCTTTTAAATCTGGTATAGGGACTGCGATACAGAATTTTGAAAATAAACATTGCATGGTCAGGATGTAGGCGTTACCCTTAACTGTTCTGGGCATAGGTCCAACGGCATCGATTGCAACCTTGAAAAAGGGTTCTGCAGGAGAATCGCTGATTACCATAGGTTCTTTGGTGCGATAACCGATGAGTTTAAACTCTTGGCATATTCGACAGCAATGTATATAGTCGACTACGTCTTTGCGTAAACCGGTCCAAGTAAAATTTTCCCTAACTCTACGATAAGTCTTTTCAACTCCGCGATGTCCTCCGAACAAGCTGTAGTGACGCTCTTTTAAGATAGTATCACGCAACTCGGGCGGCGGTATCACGCAGGATCCTAGACAGATTGTAAGGGTCATGGGAACATTTTTCAAATGGTCTCGAATTTTCCGATAAAGGGTACTGCGGGGCAATGCGTCTGTGAGCTCGCCTTTTCGTGCTATCCTGGCTGAAGTTATTTCTCTTTCAAGTAGCAGATGATAAAGGTTATAAAAACATTCTCTCAAAGGGCTTTGTCTAATCGGTGTTTTCTCCGTTTCGGTTACGACTAACGAAAAGATGGTTTTCCCTTTGTTTGTGGAGACGAGCACGTCACCCACCGTCGGGTTTGCGTCACTGAGGTCGATTTTTGAGATTGATTTCAACTCGTTTAGCAATTGATTGTTGGGTGTGTTCAGATTTAAATTTGCAGGTATGAAATGAATTATATTATCTTTGTGACCGGTCAGGGACTCTCTGACAGGTCTGATCACCATGGTTTTCCTGGGATCAGGGTGAATTCCAGGAATACTGGAGTCAGGTAGTATTATCGGTGGAATGCTGTCGGGTTTTACGAAAAGATTGCTATGGGGTTTTAAATTAAACGAGTTCAAATTATCAACAGAACCATTTGAGTCGTGGTGCGAGTGAATCGAGTTTTCAGGGTTATCAAGTGTTGTTCTCGTTTCGATAATTTCCAGTTGATCGGCAGACGCATGAGTTCTCTGGGGGACGGTTACCGGCGTAGGAATTACGTTTTTGGTGGTGATGATAGATTTACGCGGTTCTCTGGTATCGTGTTTAGATAGGATAGTAGACGTGGAACTTGCAGATGAATCGGATTCCTCGCTCGACATGATCTTTGTGTCGTCTAAAGGCAAAGCGTTAGATTGAGAAAGCAGATCTGGATTCATAGGTGGTATTCTTGGTGTTATCATGGTGGACGAGAGCAAGGGTGTTCTTAATTCAGACTCGTCGGCCAGCTGCCATTTTGACAAATCAAGCAGAGATTGGGTTTTGTTAAGAGTAGGCTGATCATGGGGGTCGATTAGATCATTTTCTAAATAACCAGGGTCACTGTGAGCGACGGAGTGGTCTGCTTCAAAATAATTGGGTCCTAGTTCGGTGGTTTCTAGAAGTTCTTCCCATTTTCCTGAATCCCACCAAAGGGAATTGAACCCTTCGATGAATTCGTTCCTTTGTTCCGGGGTAAAGTTTGTGGGTTTCAAGGGCGATGGAGTTTTCGGCTTCCGACTTTGCGTTTCTGGTGGACTGAGGTCTTCTTCGTCCGTTGACGAAGAGTCGTCATCGACCGAGGGTTTTACTCTTTTTGAAGGAGTGTCGAAGAAAGCCTTTCTCTGGGGCGATTTATCGAATTGGGCGACGACCTCTTCGAATTCGTCGGACGGTATCATTGTCTCATCGAGTTCGTCCACGTCAAGGGTTGGCGCAGCTTGCTCAGGGGTGTTATTTTCGAATTCGGTGGCAGAAGATGTTGTCGGCGTGGGCGAAGGGTCTACTAGACTGGGGAGCAGAGATCTATGACGTAAGGGAACGGGCACGTCGGAGACGTCTGACTCGGTACTTTCGGATTTTTTTGCTTCTGAAGTCGTGCTCTCTGTTTCAGGCTCTGTGTAGCGTGCCTTTTCTCTGGTCTCTGTGAGTCGTTGGTTGCGTCTGAGTTTTAGACGGGAGGCTATGGTTTCACCTTGAAGGGTGCCTTGACCAGAAGCGTTCAAAGGTATCGGTGACTTGTTTTTAGACCCCTTTGGTCTGCCTCTCCTTGGAGGACCAGCCTTAGTGGGTGATTTTTCGCTCATGCTTTTGTTCTGGGCTTCGCGAGCTAAAGAGGTTTTGGTGGGTTTAGGGTGCCGAATCGGCAGCATCGTTTTGGATTTTATTTTGCTCGCGGGTGGATTGGTTCTGGGGGTGACTGTGGAGGCCTTTCTGGGTGGATGTTCTTTATCGATTGGATTTCGGGACAGCCAGTCCGCATTGGTATTCTGTTTACCAGGTTTGTATCGAAAAATATACCTGTAACCACGGTGTCTGGCTCGCCAGCGATTTAGTCTAGACATAGGGTCTTTAATGGAGTCAATCCACTCTAAGGGCTCATGGTCGCCGTATACGTAAAAGACTCGGCCGTAAAGGTAGTGTCTGAAGTGCATTATGGCAAGGACTACGGCCAAGCACTCTCGTTCTGTAGCAGAGTAATTCTGCTGGTGTTTGTTTAAAGTTCGAGACATGTACGCAATGGGGCGGTCGTTGTTGGGTTCTCCCTGGCTTAAAACTGCGCCTATGGCGTAAGCGCTTGCGTCTGTTGTAAGAATGAAAGGTTGGGAGAAATCGGGGCAAATTAGAACGGGTGCGGAGCATAGAGCTTCTTTGAGCCGTTCAAAATTTTTTTTTGTTCAGACTCCCAATAAAATTTAACGTTCTTTTTAAGGAGGTCGTTAAGGGGCTTAGCAATATCAGCGAAGTGATGGATGAATCGCCGGTAATAGCTACAGAGCCCAAGGAAAGATCTGACGTCATGTGCGCTCTTTAAAGGAGCGGCGTTTTTGACGTCCTCGATTTTTTCGGGGTCGGGTCTGACTCCAAATTGGTCGATGTGGTGACCGAGGTATTTGACTTCAGGGGTAAGAAACTCGCATTTTTCTATTTTTAGCTTCAGTCCGGCGTTGAACAGCCTTTGAAAAGCTTCATTAACCTTGTGCTCGTGAGTCTCCAGGGAATCGGCAAAGATAATTAGGTCGTCCAAGTAGACGAATAGTTCGACTCCTTGAAGCCCTGTCATAATTGTATCCATGAGTCGTTGGAACGTAGGTGGAGCGCAGCACAACCCAAAGGGCATTGCTGTGAATTCGTAGTGGCCGTAAGGGGTAGAAAAAGCAGTTTTAGCTCTGTCGTCAGGGTTCATGGGGATTTGATGAAACCCGTTTACCAAATCGAAGACTGAAAAGTATTTTGATTTTCCCAGAGATTCCAAGATCTCCTGAATGTTGGGAGTGGGTAGGAATCTGGGATCGTTAAAGAGTTGATTCTACGGTAATCAATCACAAGGCGATGTTGTTTTCGACCGTCTGGGCCAGGGCGTTTAGGGACTATCCAGAGGGGAGAATTCCAAGGGCTCGAAGATAGTTGGATGACTCCTTTCTCCAACATCTCGTTAATTTGTTTCTTAACTTCCTCTTGTAGCATAGGAGGATAGCGGTATTGACGGGTATAAATGAGTGTGTCTTTTTTTAAAGGGATACTATGCTGCACTAGGTGTGTGCGAGGTGGATCATCGCCAGGTAGCATGAAGAGGTAGGGGAACTTCTCTACTACTCGTTGAAGTTGAGCCAAAGATTCGGAATCGTGGTGTTCTCTTTTTAGAAGTTCAATGATTTTGGGGACTCTTTCTTCAGGAAGACAAGGGGTTCCTTCACCTTCAGATTAGAAGAAGTCTTCAGAGTCATCAAATTTGAAAGGGTACAGATCCTGAACTGGGATTTCAACTTCTTGGGGTTCTTCTTTAGTGTTAACGACTAAGACGTAACAAGAGCCATTTTCGTTAGTCACCGCGGCTTCTCCGATAAAAATTCCCGTAGGGATCTGAATTCGGGGTAGGTACGCCTCCCCTTTTGGAGATTTCTGCGTAACGGGGACTTCGATCGCGACTCTAGCGCGAGCTGGCAAGACGTATCTAGTACGAAGGGCTTTACCTCTCAGTCGACGAGCCCTATAATGAAAAACTGTAGGTGGAATTTTACTAGATGTGGGGTGAGCATCACAGATAGTAGAAGGTGTATGATTTTGGGTACTTTGCCTGTCGTCAGAATTCTGGGATTCCGAGTCGCTACTATCTGATGCACTTGAGAAAGAGATAGTTCGGGTTTTATCTTGTGTGATCAAAGTATTATTGGCCAGATCGATGCGGCCTTTCTCATTATGCAAGTAGCGGGATCCTAGAATATCATGTAGTCCGACTCGAATTTCTGTTGGTATCGGAGGAGCCTAGACCGTTTCTACATTCACCCGCTGCCCGATAGCTTTGATTATTTCCTCACCAAGCTTAGCTTCTTCTTCCCTTCTCTTTTCACTCGGATCAGCTCCCTTTATTTGCTCGTCTCGGGATTCTCCGTTCTCCGAGGGTATATTTGGAACGCCGTCTTGTCTAAGTCTTGAACGCTCAACTGAGCGAGAGCATGATTCTTGCTGTGATCGAGAGCTTCGCGAGGTTCACGACCTGCCTGAGCTAGACTGGAGAGAGTATGAACGTTGCTGGCTGCGTGAGCGATAATGATAACTCTCTCGAGCCTTGGAACGGTCCGAACGAGACCGGTACGAGCGCAATTGGTACGACTGAAAACGGTGCCTGCCATGTGTACGTGAGTGATGCAGGCTGCGTGAACGAGAACGAATTGTATCGTAGTACCGTTTGTGTTTTTGCTGTGGTAAAGTTTGTGTGCGAGAGCCAGATTTTCTTGAGTGAAGGTTGTCTCGGTCGTCATGGTGCGCCAGTGTTCTCCTGTAGGGTGGATCTTTGGAGTGGTCGCTGGTACTTCGCCGGTCTTCTGTGTCTCTCGATCGGCTTTTTCTGGGTCGAGCTGCATGATTGTCCTTGTTTTTTGACCGCTCATGATGTTTGTCACTAAGACGGGTCCTTGAGGAGTGCCCTATAACAAGGAAAAACCATGAGATACAGAAGCTTGTATGATTGAGCTGTCGTGCATGTCTCTGCAAACCATCCTTGGTGGAGGATCAGTAGGCCTAACCTAAAGATCCCTTACAAGCTTGGTCTTTTTTGGCAGCCCTTGGCTGTGGACTAATAGGTCTAACCTAAAAATTAAGACCGATCGCTTACGAAGCAACCCTTGGTTGCTGGATTCTTAGGCCTAACCTAGAAGCCTCGTGCTCAGCAGAGTTCGTTAATGCTCGAGATTTATAAGCCTCGTTGGACGTATCTGTAACAGTTAAAATATTGAGGAAGATAGCTTACGTTTCTTGTGTTTCTTCGATGTCCCATGATGATCGTAGTGGTCTTTCCGACCCATTCTGAGAATGTTTTTCGTGGTGTGAGCTCCACTAGCACGAAAAAGACGATGAGCTGCGAAGGGAAGCGCGCGATACACCGAGGTCCCTCGAGCTTACCGTGTCTATGAAGATACCTCCGGAAATAACCGTGCCCGGACAGGAACTGGGTGAAGTAGAAATCTTCGTGAAAACTTCGGGAGTAATTATTGCTCGGGATTACTGAGAAAGTATGAATTTATTGTTGCAGAATTTAAACTTATTTCTTATTTAGCGAAATATTTCTTCTATGTGAAATTTAATTTTGTCAGCGTTTATTTCTAATTTAATTTTGTTGATAAATTATATATATATTGTAACGTGTAAATTTTAGTATGTAAGAAGAACGCTTCCCTCTCCCGAGCAGCTTTTGCGCCGTCGTATATCAAGCTGCCAAACCGCTGAGTTGATGACGCCAAGCTTCGCTGCGGATCGAGGCTCGGGCGATCGTTACTTTAAATCGAGAAGCTCTACGTGAAACATTAAAATAAACTCAAGCGAGAACCTTTTGTTTGAAAAGTCTTTAAAAGTTTAAAGTATAATTTTGTTCTTTTGAATAACTGTAAACTTTTAGGGAGGTTTACTTTTACTGTTTACTTTTAGAGAGGAAATTAATAGTGGAATTAATTATTAATTAATTAATTATTTTTAACATTACCATTATTTTGACGGCCTGAGAGCCGAGGAATACATATACGCACTTGGTGATAAAATTGGACCTGCTAACCTACTGGAAGCCTCTCGGATGACTAACCATCGCTTTTGTTGGGCGAACTTTTAATCGGCAGAATTAAAGTATCACTGCGACCCTATGTTTCAAGGATGAAACGTGTGATACTGTCAAACGTCCCATGCATGATTCCGAATGACCTCCTCGTGGAAAAACTGAAAGAACACGGAATTATTCTTTCTGCTAGCCCTACTCCAATCAAGGTTGGACTCGATCGAGTAGGATACTCGCACATCACGAGTTGGAGAAGACAATGCTACGTTAAACTTGAAGACCTGGAATAACTCCCAGACTCATTTACTGTCAACCATGAAGGTACGCCACACAGAATTTACGTAACAGCTGATAAAATGATTTGTTTTGTTTGCAAAAAGGAAGGGCATTCTTCAAAATTCTGTCCCGAAACTGATGATAAACAGCGTCAACAAAGACCACATGCGCAGGCGCTAATGCGCTCACAGACACGGGATACCTTGGGCTCGCATCAGCAGGAGCAGGCTAGTCAGCTAGATATCAAGCTTAGTAAAAACAAAACAGTGAAATCGAGAAAAACAATTAGAAGACGGAAGTAAGTTCTTTACCAATGTTCAATGGTCAACTTTTGTTTAGTGTTCCGTCTTCTCTTAGCCTTAAAAACGACAAGTACAAGAGGCCCATTGACGACTCAGTAGACTCGAGCTCGGAGTTGAACGACAAGCTAGAAAACCTGCAGGATAATCAAAACACCACTTTAACTGCGCCACTCCCAGCTCATTCTCCGACTCCCGGGGAAAACCACAGCGTAAATAAGGATGGAAAAAATGAGAATGAATGTGAAAACAAAAATAAAATCCTAAAAAATCCGGCAAAAAGAAACAAGACAACTTTCACCAATAGAACTGCGGTTATTCGCACCACCCTACAGGCAGCACATATTAAGATTGGAGACTCCTTGGCTGTGACGTTCCCTATAAAGATCGAAGAATTCTGCAATTTTTTCATCAAGGCACACGATATCGAACAAAATAAATTTCCACAGTTGATCCTAAAGCCCAATCGGGCTTTAACGGCGATTTGGTTTTTTTTTAAACCGACTGCCGTGAAAGCCTGCAGGGCTTTATATACTTTGATTTTTGGTTTTAGGTTAGGACACTTCAAAGAAAAACTATTTTAGGATGATTATTTCATTTATATTATACATCCCGCGCGTAGCTGATGATCCCCTGAGTAATTAAAAAAAAAAATTAACCCGAACAAAGCCCGCATTGAAAAGTTATGAACGTTTCATTTTTCGAAACGCTGATTCCCTTTGGTCAGGGGAATTCGATTTCAGTTTCGAGCATCCGGTCTCTCTGCCTGCGCTCTCTGTAGACTTAACCGGACGTGACGTATGCGGTGGGCGTGTCTATTTTTGCTGTCTCACTCTTACTGCTTACCTACAGCGGCAGACGGGGGCATGTAGGCCCGAGCCTGTAGCCATGAGGCGACTGGTGGCGCTGTATCAATTAGCAGCTCCCTACAGCTGACTCGTGAGCTGACTACAGCTGACTGCGGAGCCGCTGAGCCGAGCAGCTTGTAATGTGTTATGAGCAATAACTTTTTTATAAATAATTGATTGTCATAGAAAAAACAGTACTGAAGACCCTTATTTTCATTATATATTAAAAAAGTGGTAGAATTTACAATTATTAATTTGTTTAATTTCAATAAAAGAGTATGAAATAAATAATCTCTACAGTCTTTCTATGATCATCATCATCAAAGATTTTTCAATTATTGTGGTGTGCCCTGTGAGTTGATAATAATTGTGCTGTGGTTGTGTTGGGAACCTGATGGCTGGAGGTGCATATTGGCAATATTAAAAATAAAGTTTTTTCTGAATGAGTGTGTGTGTGTGTGTGTGTCAGGTTGAACTTGCAAATTACTTTTTTATAATCCACCCAACTTGCAAATTGCAAAAGGTGCAATTGCAGCACATAATGTCATTGTCATACGCATTATCGCTTAATTTCATAGAATCATCATAGAAATGTATATGCTCTGAGCCAATACACTTGAACTGTTAAAGTTTTGTAATCCTACCCTTTTTCAAAAATAAACTTGATGTCTGAAAGTTTTGTAATCCCACTTTTTTTCTAAAATAAACTTGATGTCTGACAATGAATTTTAATTTTGATTGTAACTGTTACATTCACTCAGGGTGTTAATGATAAATATATTTAAGTCAACATGAATCAATTATTAAAAATTTTTATCTTTTTTGTTTTCTGTAAGCAAGCTTAGGTTATGCGGCCAAAGTGATTTTAAATTTTAAAATTGGTTACTTTTTTTTACAAGAATTAAAAAGTACAATAGAAATAGATAGTTTTGGGTCTAGGTATCCAGTGGACCAGAAATTATGAATTTTATTTGGCATGGATTTTTAAAGTACGGATGAGCATTTGCTCCATTATTTTTAGAGTGGATTTAGTTTGTCCATCAATTATGTATGCAAAATGAATTCAAAAGTACTTCATAACAGTAAATTATGTCTATGATTTTTATGTGTTCTGACTAATGATAAAATTTATATAAAAGAAATTTAAACCTAAAGAACTAGATGTATCCAAGCTAACATGAATCAATTATTAAAAATTTTTATCTTTTTTGTTTTCTGTAAGCAAGCTTAAGTTATGCGGCCAAAGTGATTTTAAATTTTAAAATTGGTTAGTTTTTTTTACAAGAATTAAAAAGTACAATAGAAATAGATAGTTTTGGGTCTAGGTATCCAGTGGACCAGAAATTATGAATTTTATTTGGCATGGATTTTTAAAGTACGGATGAGCATTTGCTCCATTATTTTTAGAGTGGATTTAGTTTGTCCAACAATTATGTATGCAAAATGAATTCAAAAGTACTTCATAACAGTAAATTATGTCTATGATTTTTATGTGTTCTGACTAATGATAAAATTTATATAAAAGAAATTTAAACCTAAAGAACTAGATGTATCCAAGTTAACATGAATCAATTATTAAAAATTTTTATCTTTTTTGTTTTCTGTAAGCAAGCTTAAGTTATGCGGCCAAAGTGATTTTAAATTTTAAAATTGGTTAATTTTTTTTTTTACAAGAATTAAAAAGTACAAAAGAAATAGATAGTTTTGGGTCTAGGTATCCAGTGGACCAAAAATTATGAATTCTATTTGGCATCGATTTTTAAAGTACAGATGAGCATTTGCTCCATTATTTTTAGAGTGGATTTAGTTTGTTCATCTATTATGTATGCAAAACGAATTCAAAAGTAGTTCATAACAATAAATTATGTCTATGATTTTTATGTGTTCTGGCTAATGATAAAATTATATGAAAGAAATTTTAAACAGAAGAACTAGATTTATCTAAGTTAACATTAACCAATCATTGAAAATTTTAATCTTTTTTTTAATCATTTTATGGTTACAAATGAGTATTTGCTACATTTCAATGTAAATTTACATTAAAATAAAGTTATGCAATGTACATTTAAAAAATAGGTAAATACTAAATTGAATTTTTTTTTTTTACATATGAAATTGATTTACCTAGGACTTTTATGGGTTCTGGTTTATGTCGTGGTTTTACATCAGAATAATTGAATATATCTTAGTTATTGTTAAATTATTTAGAATTTGTTAAGATCGTGAAATCATTTCCCTACCCCTAAAATCCAGCTGGAAATCCAGCTGGAAATCCAGCTGTCATATTGGAACCGAAATCCAGCTGGATAGTCAGCTGGAAATCCAGCTGGATTAAAAAAAAAAAAAAAATTTCGTCAATTTTGCTTATAATCGAGTTATTATTCATTTTTCAATAATTTCGAAATTTTGAACTTAGTTTTTTTTCAAAATTTTCCAGCTGGACTTATCCAGCCGGATTTATCCAGCTGGATTTCCAGCTGGATTTCTAGCTGGACAAATCCGGCCGGACAAATACAGCTGGAAAATTAAAAAAAAAAACTAAGTTCAATTTTTTTAAATCATTGAAAAATGAATAATAACTCGATTTTAAGCAATATTAACTAAATTTTTTTTTTTTTTAATCCAGCTGGAAATCCAGCTAGTAATCCAGCTGGAAATCCAGCTGTCATATTGGAACCGAAATCCAGCTGGATAGCCAGCTGGAAATCCAGTCGGAAATCCAGCTGGAAATCCAGCTGGATTTTAGGGGTAGGGTTATTAAGACATATTTCAACAATATTAATGATGTATTTATGGAGTTTGGTTTTTTTGAACTTGTGGACAAAAAGGAAATACATTTAAATATTTACCGAATTTACGCAATAAAATCTTTAAAAAATACTTTTAAAAAAGTTGCTAAATACACCAATAACCTTACAGGACTAAACAACGAAATCAAGGAGTACCATAGCAAAATTACAGATGATAGTAAGCTAAAGAATAAGTTAACCAGGATTAAGAATTATATCAAGAGGATGCCTGATGCAAGTCAGTGAATTTTTTTAGAAATAGAGGAGTCTACCACCGAGTCTGAGTCAGAGGCTAAAAAACCTGACTGCGAGAGCGGGTCCGAGAGTGAGGTCGATATGGACCTAAACTCTTCCTAAATTTTTCTTTAAACACCTTCCCGATGAGTGAGCACGATTATTACGATAATTGCTTAAAAGAAGAGTGAAATTATTACAGTTCGTATTTTGTACTTGAATGCTCGTAGCTGTAAAGATAAGAAAAATGAATTGCAAGTCGTTTCACCAAATTATGACATCATTGTTCTGGCCGAAACTTGGTTGAAAGAGGGCGAAGATTTTCAGTTTGATTGCCCTGGATTTAATGAGCTTAAACATAATAGACAGTACGCAGATGATGGTGGCCTGGCTTTTCTGGTGAGAAACACCTTATTTTACAAGTCAGTTGATAACATAACGAACTTGAGTCCAATTGCGGAATTGTATGGCATTGAATTAACTGATCTGAAGTTTCCACTGACAATTCTCGCCTGCTACAAACCACCTGGACATGAAAATGTTTTAACTCAAGCTGAGTGGGACGCAATTGTGAATAACACTTTAGGTAAAGAAAATTGTATCTTGGTTGGGGATTTCAACTCACATCATGAGTCTTGGAATTGCCAGAAATTCAATAGTCATGGCCTTAGATTTTTTGAATCTGTAGAGAAATTTGATTTAATTCTGCACAATTGAGACACATACAATCATGTAGATCCCAATGCTAATATCTCTAACATTGACTTAGTTTTTTCCACCAATGACATCGCGACAATTTTACATACTAAAGTGCTTAGCGACTCCATGGGTTCGGATCATTTTCCGATTAGTGGCACTGTTGATGTTGACCGATTCATCTACCATCGCCAGTCGTTCAGAGTTCAATCGAAGCGTACAAATTGGAGGTGCGTTAATAGTCTGTTGGAAGCTGAATATGGAAATTTCCTCGACCCAGAGTACGAAGATCTAGGTCCCACAGAGAGATACGATTTTTTTGTTACAACTATCAAAAAGGCTGTTAAGTTGTGTACTCCTGCAAGGAAAGTAGTTCGCAAGGAAAGGCACAGAAAACCGGCCCTATGGTGGGATGCCGATTGTGAGCTTGCTGAAAGGCTTCGACAGTGTGCATACAAAAGGTAGGAACATACCAAAGGTAAGGAAGATCTCGATTTTTTTAGGAAGATGAGAACTCAAGCTCGGAAGCTGTTTAGAGCTAAAAAAAGAGACTGCGTCGTGAGTTTGCTCAGACTGTCAATATGAATACTGATCCCACATACACTTGGAACAAGGCTAAGTTATTTAAGAATAAATGGGTGAAAACGAAAGTTTATAGTCGTGCTGAATTCCTAGATAAAAGGCAAAAGCTCGAAGAAGAAATTTCTAAGCTTTGCCCACCTTGGGTTGAAAACGACCCAAATACTCTTCCGGCTGGTTCACGGGACAATCCTTTCTTTGACGCTCCTTTTTTGTACAGTGAGTTTAATATTGTTCTTAGCTCTAGAGGTAATAAATCGGCACCTGGTCTAGACGGATTGAGTTATGAAGTTTTATACAACATTCCAATCAAATTTCACCTGCTGCTATCGGACATTATTAACCTACTATATGCCAATAATATCTACCTCGAGAGCTGGTGAAATTCTTTCGTACACTTTGCTAAAAATCCTGTTGATAGGGCTCTTAGACTTCTGGCACTTACATCGTTCATTAGTAAGTTGTTTGAGCTCATGCTAGCAAACAGACTTAGGTACTGGGTTGAAACCGAAGACTGTTTGCCAAATTCTCAGAAAGGGTTTCGAAAGGAGATGTCATGTGCTGACAGTTTAACCATTTTCAAGCTCGATATAGAAAACGCTCTTGATGCTCGTGAAAAAGTTTTGGCAGTATACCTTGACGTGAGCAACGCTTTCAATGACGTAAACATCGACATATTTGTGAATAAGTTGGCTAAGATTGGATGCTCTACCGGTATGATACGCTTCCTAAAATTTGTGATGCATCGTAGATATATCCACACAGAGGCCACGATGAATAATCCAGGTGTTAGCTACAAAGGCGTCCCTCAGGGCAGTGTAGTTAGCCATTCAATGTATATTTTATATGTGGCGAACATCGAGGCTGAACCTGGTGGTAAGCAGTTTAAAGGAAAAAGAAAGGAAGAAAGAAGAAAGTAAGAAGAAAGAAGAAAGGAGGTAGAATAAGAAGGATAATCGGGGAAGAAGAAGAGTGAGAAGGCGGATGAAGAAGTCAAGAATCAAGTACGTCAAGTCACGTGTATCCTATATTAACATGCTCGAGTACGCTGATGATATGGTTGTGAATATGAGGTGTGCAGATGTCGTTTGTTGAAAAAAGGTCCTGAAAAAATTTGTAAGTAAGATTTCAAGAAATTTTCATAACATTGGTCTTAATGTCTCACCGGAAAAGACAGAGCATACTTTTTAACCAGCAGAACATACTCCCTGGGGACAAATTTGTGGTCGTAGAGGATGTTGACGTTGTTACGTCTGCTCACGTCAAATTTCTAGGAGTTGATTTCGACTACCGGATGTTCTTTGACAAACACCTGGCATATCTTTAACAAAGATCTAGCAAATCTCTTAATATTGTCAAGTTTTTACGTGGTTTTTACTGGGGCGCAGATCCCACCACTCTACTGATCTTTTACAAAACTTCACTCGCCCCATTGTCGATTATGCTAGTTTCATTTATATGCCCACTCAGAGTACAAAAATCTTGAAACTTGAGCGGATCCAATCCTCAGCTATCCGACTAGCACAAGGGCTACGAATGAGCATTCCTTACAATGTCCTCCTTGGTGAGTCTAAGCTCCTCAGTGTATACAATCGTTCCAGACTACTCTGTCAGAACTTGCTGATTAAACTTTTCAGCAAAACACAGTCTCATACGTGCAAGATAGTACGTAGTTATGTATATAGTATCATCGATGATAGAAGGAAGATGATTAGTGTTTTGCGCAGCAGCATTAAAGCTGTTATTGGTCTCCAACACACGATACACAGTGACAAATACTCGAGTGTATACAACTACGCTTTCGAGTCTTTTAAGGTCTCGGCCAATGTGAACATTGAATCTGGTAAGAAACTTGCTGATTCCCAATACCCCAACTTACTTTTTAAGGACCCAATGGCCTACGACTACTCATTTTTACGGATGGTAGTAAAGGTAAGAATCGTTAATCAGTGGGTACTGCAACTTTTTGTCCTTCACTCGAAATAAGCAAGTCCAACAGCTTAAACCCTGAGGCCTCCATTTTTACGGCAAAAGTCTAGCTCTATCCAACGCCATGGATATTGCCCTGGCACACAAGAGTCAGAACGTCAACATATACTCAGACTCGCTCAGTGCATTAATGGTCTTGAGTAGACCCAAAGTAGACGATAACATCAATTACAACATTTTGGAGATACTACAGAAGAACGCTGATTTTCACTCTCGCAACCCCTACGGTACAAACCTGACTTTTTACTGGATTCCTTCTCATCGTGGTATCGAGGGCAATGAACTTGCTGATCTCGTGGCTAATGCTGCAATGCATCGAGAACCAACTATTAGCGCAATTCCATTCTTTGATCTGGGAAGTTTTTACAAAGCACTGGTATACAGAGATAATTTGGAAATGTTGAGAAAGGAGTCTACAGAAAAAGGCACAAGATATTTTGAGAGGTTTTTTGAACCTACTGCAAAACCGTGGTTTTCTCGTTGTGGCCTCAGTAAAGACGTCACTGTGTTGATTTGTCGTTGCCGCAGTAATCACATTGAAGTTAACGAATCGCTTCACAAGATTGGCGTCGTTGACTCTACCGCTTGCCTATGTGGGGTTAATCATCAAGATTTAAATCACGTTATCTGGGACTGCAAGCTACAGCAATATCAAATACCGAGCTCAAGAAGATGAACTTCAAACCACCGTAAAATGTCTGTGATTTTCTCAAAGAACCTCACATCGAAGTTATGAAATGCATTGGAAGATACTTAAAGAATTGTAGTATTAAATTGTGAACTATAGTTTTTGCGTAATGTAACCCTCAATAGAGGGCCCAAATTTATTTATTTCATTTTTCTTATAAACTTTTTTTTATAATTTTTATTATTATTATTATATAGTATTCATTGTATCTAATAACCTTTTGGTAATAAAGATGAATAAAAAAAAAAAAAAGTACTCGCATTATACAATTATTAAGCAGCGCCAAAAAAGAATCGATCGTGACAATACCGCCCGTTATTGTTGCTGCTTGGACCTGATCGTCAAAATGACGTGATAAAGCCGCGATAATACAACCTTCCTCCGGAGGATTATCAAGGACCTTTACGTCATTAAGGACGTTCGATCGTGGCGCCGTGGCGCCGCCTATAGGTTAGGTACGGGAACAGCTGACACGCGCTGCAGCCGATTGACAAAATTATTTTATTTTCAACTCGTTAGGACTAAAAATTGAATAAACGAATCTTTCTGAAATTTTTATAGAGTATTACTAAAAACTTCTAGTTTCTAACAGCGTAAATTGAAAATCCGGAAAACTTTTTTAAAAATTAAGAAAAATCAGCAAACTTTTTTCTGATTTTTCAATTGAGCGCACTCCCATCAAGGACTCTAACTCCATTTATATCCTCGTCTGAGGGAGGTAAAATCTCGGGTGACATGCATGTAGACGGGTCTGCCGCCACGGCATTTCCGATGTCGTTTTCTTCGCCTCGTGATTCCTCATGTTCCCTCGAAACTTGCCGCGTCTCCATTTCTCCGCGTGTTACTGCAACCCTTCTCCCGGTGGTCATAACCACCCTTATTTGACTTAAAAATCCAAAGGAGTCGCTACGCGCAAACTATGAATTTTAAACCTCAGTGGGACTCAAACCCACAAAAAAAAATAAAAAATAATCTTCCAAAAAAAAATTTGTCTCCCGACTTTTCGGTTACGTAAGCTCTTGTAGTTTCTTGATCTTCAAACAAAACCCCAGTTCAACAACAGAGAAAAAGCAATCCACCACTCAAGCTTATAAAAAAAATTTTCAGAAGGTTCTATAGGGTCTCCCCATGAATCCAGCCCCCCTCCTAATTTACAAGCAGCTCAAAAAAAACGCTTCAGTCAACCCAATGGATTGAATGAGCAAAAGAAAAAGAAAAGCAGTTATCAAAATTCACAAAAGTCGTCGTTCTCGTCTATCGTGCCGCCGCGTTTTTTTTCAATATTTTGAACGCCCGGTCAATGACCCGTGAGCTTTAACAGCACATGTTGTGCGGTGACGTAACGTCAGCTAGGTTCGTGACGTGTTTACCTCCACTCGCGTTGTCGAGAAATGTATCCGAAATTTAAATGGCCAAATAACCAGACGGCCTTTCAGATTTTTCTCTCGCCTTTCTCAAAATTGTTTAAACGATATCGTTCAGATTTCTATATCGATGTCGAATAAATCCGACTCTTATAATTTTCTCAATTATCAAGGTTTTATCCGTTGACAACTCGTCACTTTCAATTTGTTTACTCTATCATGTTTGAGCGTACCACTGTATTTAAATACAGAATGAATAAATAAAAGTTTCAGGAAACGAAATAATTCGGTAATTATTTTCGGAGCGTCGCGAGGGGTATTGTCCGTAGATCAGCCACCGCTAGCTTACTCTTAGCCAGCTCACCTTGCCGTGACCTTACTTGTGACTCTGCCGCTTCTCGCAATTTATTCTTTTTCAGTTTATTTTTTTTTCGTCCTCCCTTTCTTCTTAAAATCTCAAAATTTCACTTCACACGTTTCGCGCTAAAATTTCTTTCTTTCTGCCCCGTGATTCTTAAATTTTCAACGGTTTCCAACCAGAGAACGTCCCGTAGCGCGAGTTAATTTATTCTTCGCATTACTCGTCCCACCGAGGGTACCATGTAGCGTTTTCCACCCTGTAGGAAAAACCGGCATGCGGTCTCAAGACTGAGGGTTCATGAATTTTTTTCTCAAATTCATGTTTTTATAAAAATGAATTTCCATTTTGAATAAAGTCGGAAATCTGAGGTTATGATATTGTAAACCACGTAAATAAAAAAAAAATCGAAGCTGATCCCGTAATTCAAACCATAAAGAAAATATTTATTTCCAATTAATTAAAGTATGCTGTGTACTCGGCTAAATCAGAGAATCATTCCTTCACGTCGGTTGCTACTATAAATAAATAGATAAATAATATCAATATCAAAATAGAAAAGAACACAAGAAAAAAAAAACTGACTTCTGACTGCACCAGTCAAAAACTAACAGCTTGAGCGCTAAAGTTCAAAATAGCTCGCTTAATTCCAAACACTATTAGATTGTGATTTTTTTTTAATTACAAAGTGATTTAAAAACTTATTTACGGCATGAACTGGTGCATACAGCTAATTAATTGATATGATTGATTGATTAAGGATTTATTTTTGAGCATAGGGACAAGCCCTGCCACGCTCGTAGGTTTGTGCAATACATCGAGTATTATGATAAATAGTAAAGGAAAGTTGTGTACAATTCAGTTACAATTGATTGATTTACATGGTAAACAACAATGAGTGTTGGTAATAAAACTATGACTTTGGCGTTGACTGGTGTGGTGCAACTGAATTGTTTGTGGTTACATGTCTACATTGTTGTTGTTGGTATGTGAGGTTATGCGTAGCCTTAATCTTGGCGGGTCTCCACCCAGCTGATGTCAAAACGGAGGCAGAGGGCGAGGCATAGTGTGTGAAGGTAGACGTGGAGTGTGTGCAGACCCGTGGTTGATGTAGTAGTTTGATGTTCGTGGTTCGGTGACCTACGCATGTCAGCTGGGGTTTAGGATACTGGGGAGTGAGAAGCGGAGTTTGGGAGGAATCAAGACAAGGCTGTCGTCGGTGGCCCTTTTCACCCAGTTGCTACAGTCAGCACGGAAAAGAGTCGCTTTCAGCCTGCGCTTAGATCCGGCTATGGACGTGCTTTCATCAATGTTAGCGCGGTGCTCGTTTAAGACCCTAGATGAAGTAACTAAAAATGAAGAAATGCAGCTTGAGTCGGGCTTTGTGTTGATGACAAACGGTGGTCGTAGCCTACAAGCCGATTTTCTGAGGAGATCCTCTCCAGGGTAGGGGGTAAAGCGATTGAAGAGATAGAACAACTGGTGATTTACTACGACCAACAACGCGAGGGACGCAGTGAGGTATGTACGGCGGGCATAGACTGAGAGCCAACCCAGGACAAGTCTATACGGCGTGACGTTAGCGCGCGGTGGTACCCTGCCTTATACGACTTGTACGCACTGATTGTGCAAGCGACGGAGGCGGTCGCGTTGCTGCGCATTGAGGCTGGTAAGGAGTGGAGCGCAATAATCGAACAGTGGTGGCACCAAGAGCTGGACACTCAAGTTTGTACCTCATGCGACATGGCTTTACCGAAGTGTCTCACCGTTGCAAGTGAGAAGTGCACTCTCCGACTGATCTTTCTAAGATGTTTTTCCCAGCTGAGCGTGGAGTCAACGTGCACACCCAGGGTTTTGACGCACTGAGAGTACGGCATTACGGTGTTGTCGGTAATAAGGGAGGCAGTGAGGCCAGATTGATGGATTGCAGGGAGTAGCGGGTGCCGATAACGGTGACCGTTATTTTTTTGGCGTTGAGAGCCAAGCCGTTCTCTTTTGGTTACTTCTTCTGCGTCTTTGAACAGCAAGAGAATTCGTTGGACTAATTCTTCTAGCGTAGTATGGAGTCTTATGTTGACTTCATCAGCAAATTTAAAGTGTTTGGAGTATTGCAGACGGAGGGACAGGTCTATGATGAATATGACGAAGAGTATGGGCCCCAAAACGCTGCCTTGTGGTACACCTGCTGCGATCTTCAGCCATGTGGAGTGCCGCCTTCGAGGCGCACAGCCTGTTTCCGCCCGCCGAGGTAACTGGTGATCTATCTGACCACTCGATCTGAGAAGCCCAGGCTGCGTAATTTTTGAAGCAACAACAGGTGTGGGATGGTGTCGAAGTTACGGGAGAAGTCGAACGAGACAACGACTGTGACAAGTCCACATTCCATGGCGAGACGCGCGTCTTCTACTGCATTAAGCAATGCAGTCTGAGTCGAATGGAATTGCCTGTACGCTGACTGAAGCGGGTCAAGTAAGTTGTTCTCCAGCAGGAACGCATTCATCTGCCTGTATACGACTTTCTCAATTAGCTTGGAGAAGCAGCAGAGCCGCGCAATAGGGTGAGTGTCGCTAAAAGAGGTAGGGACCTTACCTAGATGAGAGGCACGATCGACGTGAGCTTCCAGGTGTCTGGAAAGACTCCGGAGGCGAGAGAGTGATTGAAGATTTGCACGAGAGACGGAAGCAACGATGGAAAGGCAAGTTTCAACATAGTGGATGACACGCCGTCGTGTCCCATGCCTTTGATGTTCGAGTCAGCAAAGATCGGGCGGACGTCTCTTACAGATACGACGGAGCAATCGAAGTAACAAGTTGGAGGTGGATGAATTGGTTGGTCAAGGATATGGTACCGATAGGGCACGAAAAACTGAGGAAATTTTTCATCGTTTACAAAATTTTTAAGTTGATATATTTTGTAGTTTTGCAGTCATTTTTGGATAGCCTAAAGGTTTTAGTTAAACTCTGCTAGTCATTATTTGATTTAAATTTTATTAATTTATCAAATCTTTTTTTTTGAAACGTAAAAACACGGTTGCGACGTTTTTATGGCCGACTTTTTGATTTTCACCCTTACATATAAACCAGGCCAACTATTGGGCAAAGGATACGCATGTTTGACATACTTAAACCGATAAAAGTACAACAAAATTGAAGTAGCCGCTAAATGGCAAAAGTCTTTCTAAATACGGCAGTTGAAGTTGCACGAAATCAAATGAAAACTGACGCAATAACGGCAGATGGTTACTTCACAAGTTTCCCAAAATTGCTTGAATCACCCCGAAGGAGTAGCTTTGGTAATGATTTTTCTTTTTTTGTAGTTTACATAAGCAGTAGTTTTTTACTTCATAAATTTAAATCGATTAAGAATACATATCATTTTTATGATTAAATTTATTCATCAACAGTGAATTCATCTTTCAATTATATTTTACAGCTTGAGTTTGACCTTAATGATATTATTGCGAGCTTGGTTGACAGCAAAGTTTACTCTAAGGACGCAGCTCAATCTATTAAAACAGCATTTCTCAAAAAATGGCCTAAAAAAGCTATAAAGATTGTAACTTTAAATAAACATTCAAAAATCAAAGAAGTCAAGGAGTTCTGGAAGTTAAGTTAATAGAAAAAAAAATCATCATAAACCAAGAAACTTTTCAGCAGCTCATAGAAGAATTAAACTTTCTCGAAGAAAGAGGTGTTGTAGTAAAGGATGTAAAAAAAAAGAGAGTTGTAAAATTTCAGTGAATCGCGATACTGGGCGATGATGCTGGCCTGAATGAGGTACTTGCCTTTGAGAGTTTTAAATCTGATTTTTATTGCAGAGCTTGCAGGTCGACCGTTGAAGAAGTTTCTAACGCCGTTGTTAGAGGCCAATGTAATTTTAGAACCAAAGAAAATTACCAACAAGATTTAGAAACCTACAATAAAAAATTAACCGGCGTCAGAGAAAAATAGTATATTATTCTCGAGGGAAGCAAGTGTGCCGTGGAGGCTCGCGGTCATTGCAGACCGAGACGAAGTTAAGGACTTTTCGAACGTTCTTTATCACAAGTTTTGACTTGATTTCCCTCCGATAAAAGCCAAAAGAACGGTTTTTGTGCCTCCCTTCGCTTACGCTCAAGCTGCAACATGACGGCCGGCTAGTATCGGTCGATTGCGCTGAGAGTACATTCCGTTCTTTTGGCTTGCATCGGAGGGACTCAAGTTATAACTTGCGATTCACAAGCTTAGAAAGTATATTGATAGTCAATAGTTTCCATGCAGCGGAAAATTTTTTTTCCGTACTCTGGCCGAAAAGCGCTACTTCCGAGCCGCTGGCGCAAGACTCAGTAGCGCTTCCCGGTGCCGTCGTGCAGAAAAATAGTATACTCAACTAGGCGGCTGAATGGGAAGGCCTCAGATCACATGTTTGTCAACCTCGGCTTCGCCTCAGACGACAATTTCATGTAATATGAGACATTTCTCATTCCAGCTGCTTAGTTAAATAACATAATAGTTTTTATTTGATGCACAAAAACTGGAGGGAGTTTGTTTCTGCGTTCTATGTTCATTAATAAACACATTTATTCAAAAAAGTTATTTTGATCTAAGTGATTTTAAAAATAAACAACAGCTCAAACTCTCAGCAGCCGAGTGTTTATGCTTGACTAGATATTTTGGATTACTTATTGGTGATAAAATTCCTCATTAAAAACTGTACATGATTTTACGTGAAATTGTATATATTTTAACTGCTTCTCGCATCGTAGTAGCAGACACTGTGAGAGCAAAAAAATTAGTTGAGAAGCATCACCTTTTCTACTTGAAATTATAAGGTCCTTTAAAACCAAAATTTTACCATCTTATTCACTACGTTAGTGTTACCGAACGAAAGTACGATTGTTAGTTTTTTATTAATTTAATTTGCTTGTTAACGCTAATCTAGTCAGAAACTTATTCAGAGCTTAAGTTTCTGCGGTCGTGTGCACAGTGTTTAAAGTTCACTGGGGCCACATCAATCTCCTATTCGAAAGTCGACTTCGATGTGCGGAGACCAACGTCATGTTGTTTGTAACGGGGACGTTCAGACCATTTAGGTTAGCGTTCTTAATTTGTTTTGTTTTTTAGTCCGTAATTCGTTAGCAACCGCATAAAAAATTCTGTATTCGCTACCTTTGTTATCAAAAAACTATTTTATACGTTTTTTTGTAATTGTGAATTCAAATAAACAAACACTAAAATTAATCCTTTCTTTTATTAAATCAAAACTCATTTAGTACGCGAACATTTGGCGACCGTGACGTAGGACTTTGAGACCTAAAAGTTCGCAAGGAGTTTCGCCATGAGTAAAAGAAAGGGAGACGAAGAACCGTCCACAGCGAGCAGATCAAAGGTCAATCGAGGTAGAGGTTTCACCCCGATCATCCAAACTCGAAGTCAAGCTGCACGGGCATTTCATCGTGCTATTCAACAAGCTTCGTTGGGAATTCCCACTTCATCTTCATCAACTAATCCTACCCGTGAAGCGTTAGTTCCAATGGTTGAAAATCAAGAAAATTCTTCTTGAGAAAGGGAACAACCAGAGTCGATCATCAAATCAGAAAGGGAAGTCGCGTTTAACTTACGGCGTAATCTTACGGGTCAACCGAGTTTGGTTATTTCAGCCTTTCCAGAGAGTACGGTATCGACGCGCGAACGTCATCATGTTACCAGAGCGTCAAACCCAAATTTTACTGTAGAAGGTTCGAGGGGTTTAATGCGAATGGAAGGTACAATCCCTTTGGATTTATCATCGCAACAGCATCGGAGTACCGAGACAGAAAGTTGCCCACCACAAGTTCAAACTTCACGACGGCTTGAGACTGCTGAATCTCATCGCCGAGCTTCGTCGACGCTCGTTGTTGTACACGATCCAGGTGCGCCTCCGTATGCTGAATCTCACGGACGGGCTTCCTCGACGGTCGCTGGTGCGCACGATCTAGGTGCGCCTCCGTATGCTGAATCTCACGGACGAGCTTCCTCGATGGTCGCTGGTGCGCACGATCCACGTGCGCCTCCGTATGCTGAATCTCACGGACGGGCTTCCTCGATGGTCGCTGGTGCGCACGATCCACGTGCGCCTCCGTATGCTGAATCTCACGGACGAGCTTCCTCGATGGTCGCTGGTGCGCACGATCCACGTGCGCCTCCGTATGCTGAATCTCACGGACGGGCTTCCTCGATGGTCGCTGGTGCGCACGATCCAGGTACGCCTCCGGATGCTTAGTCTCGTCACCGAACTTCGTCGAGGGTTGCTGGCGCGTACGATCCACGTGCGCCTCCGTATGCTGAATCTCACGGAAGGATTTCCTCGACGGTCGCTGGCGCGCACGATCCAGGTGCGCCTCCGTATGCTGAATCTCATCACCGAGCTTCATCGATGGTTTCGATCGAAAGGGGCAGGAGTGTGTCTCCTTATATTGACTCCCATCAACGAGCTTTGTCATCGGCCGCTGCGACGCATGGAAGAAATGCGTCTTCATATGCTGATGCGCTTTCGTATGCTGCTTGTCACTATCGAGATGCGACGACGTATGCTGCTGATCAACGAGTTCGTCATCGGTTAGAAGTATACAAGGAGAGCCGACACGTCATCCAACATTCGCATCGAGTCGTCAGAGAACGCATCCACGAGTCGAATCACAACAGTATGAAGATTCCGAGATCGATTGTTACAGCCACATACCGTATGATCATGAGTTTCGAAATTTTCATCCGAGTCAATATTCAAATGATTATGTACGCAATAATTTGCAGTCGAATGATTATTCCGATAATTATGTACGCGATGATGTGCGAATGTGATTTTCCGAATGACTATGAGCGCGGTAATGAGCGTCCGAGGTATGTGTCAAACATTGACGAGAATGAACGAAACCGTTTGATGAGTGTGAATTCTGTAGACCCCATCGATCGTTTGACGAGGGCTATTGAAAGTACATTGTGCGCTACGAGAGATTCAGCTCCTGTTGGGGTGAATTCGGGATTTTTCCTGACATGACAATCAAGAAGTTGCCTTATTTTTCTGGTGATCCGATAGAATGGTTGCGGTTTAAGCAGGTTTACGAATCATCGACTGAATTGGGTAATTATAGCGATCGTGAAAACGTGATCCGTTTGTATGACGCGTTGAAAGACGACGCGAGAGAGATTACAAGCACGTATTTTGCATCTGACTGTAGTTCTGTTGAAATAATGAGAATTTTAGAATTGCGATTCGGAAATCGTTCAATAATTTTGAATAAGATTATGCAGAGTGTGAAAAAGTTACCGAGGTTGGATTCTGGAAATGCAGATTTAATGAAATTTGCTTTAAAATTAAGGGGGGCGATTTCTACTTTTAAAGCTTTGAATGATAGTGGTTGTTTAAACAGTCCTGAATTATCAAATGAGATTTTGAATAAAATACCAGAATCCATGCTCCGTGACTATGCGAAGTATGTGGCTGTAGCAAATAGGGAAGGAAAAAAACCAAAGCTTGAAATAATTTCAGATTTTATAAATTTGGAAGCGGAAGTAGCTGCACAGGCAGGTATTGTTGGTTTGCCGGGAATAGCAAATTCGCGGAAACCTTTGAACTTTAATATTCAAGCAGCGCGTCCGGGAGAACGGAGTGTTTTCGCTACGACTAGCCTTTCAACCGACAATTCTGCTCGAAAACAGAGTGGCGAGATCGACGAGACAAGGTGTTCTTTTTGTGGACGGCAACATTTTCTCGGTTATTGTAGGGATTTTGCGCGCGAACTGTTGAGCAAAAGATGGAAGTTCGTGCGAGGTCTGAATCTTTGTTTTAAATGTTTGCGTTCTGGTCATAGTCGCGATAAATGCGGAGTCGAACGTAGTTGTGACAGATGTGATCGTCAACATCATAAGATTTTACACTTCTTTTCTAACACTGATAATGTTTCCCGAAATTTAGTTTCTAATCATGATGGGAGGAACGTGAATGCCTCTGCAGTTGCTTCTAGCCGAAAGAGAGTTAATGCGCGAAATTCTGAATGACTATTTGAAACCGTAATGTTGAAGATTGTTCCGATTAGGGTGGTGGGTAAAAAAGACTCCGAAATTATTTACGTTTTGTTAGACGAAGGTTCGACTACGTCAATCATGAACAAGAGCATTGTGGAAGAACTGAATTTAATTACTAAGAATGTGAATGTGAATTGAAAGGGAGTCGGAAATGAGGGTCCAATTTTAACAGCATCACGCCAGGTTGATTTTGACATAAAAGTGGGTGATCGCGTTTTCGGGCTGAAGAATGTACTCGTCGTTGAGGATTTGGCTTTACCAACCTGCCGATTGTCAGAAGATCTCTCTCGATTATGTGAGAGCGAAACTGGAATTAGGGTGTCATCTTTTAGTGGAAAGCCTGAAATTTTATTGGGTCAAGATCATGTGCATTTGATCGTCAATTTGGAAACAATTTTCTTTAACAACGGTGATTTGGTCCTTTCGCGTTGTCTCTTGGGATGGTCGATACACGGTAAATTTCTCTGTCATTCTGATTTTCGTCGTTCTGAATCCGTGAATTTTTTGGGAAAAGAAGCGAAAGAGTTCGACGGGTTGCACGATTTGATTTTGAAGAGTTTCGATTTGGACTCTTTAGGTATCGATCCGAAACCCCGAGTTAATGCCGCAGATGAACGCGCTTTCGAAATTTTGAATCGAACAAGTAAACGTGTGGGAGATTCATGGGAAACCGGTTTATTGTGGAAGGACGATGATGAATTAATTCTTTTTAGCCGGGGAACTGCTTTGAAACGTCTTCATTCTTTGGAGAGGAAACTTGATCGGGATAGCCAATACGCTGCATTGTACTATAAGGAAATGGATCGTTTGTTTCAGCAGGGTTACGTGATTCGAGCTTCGGAGGAACCACAGGGACGGGTGTGGTATTTACCACATTTCGGAGTTCAGAATGTCAATAAGCCGGGAAAGGTGCGTTTGGTATTCGACGCGGCAGCGAAATCCGAGTCCAAGAGTTTTAACGATCTACTGTTGACCTGTTAAAATCTTTATTGGGTATTCTGATGAGGTTTAGATAAAATTTATTTGCGGTAAAGGGTGATATGCGGGATATGTTTCTCAAGATTAAAATCTCGAAAAAAGATCGCGATGCGCAGAGGTTCTTATGGAGAGGCGGAGACAGGTCTATCGAACCGCAGGAATGCTTGATGGTTTCCCTTTTGTTCGGAGCGAAATCATCGCCTTGTAGTGCTTTATACGTTAAGAACGAAAATGCTAAAGCGTTTGAAAAAGATCTGCCGGAAGCCACGCTGAGTGTTCAGGAGGATTTCTATATGGATGATTTCTTGAGAAGTTATGAATCGTGTGATGAAGCGAGAATTCGAATTTCCGAAGTGATTAAAATCAATGCGGCAGCGGGATGGAAAATGCATGGTTGGGCAAGCAACCAACCATGTATTTTGGAATCGGTGACCGAGGATTCATATACAACCGCGAATCTTTTTGAGGACCGCGAAGAACGCGTTTTAGGCTTGCATTGGCTGACGAATTCTGACTCACTTGTTTTTAAATTCAATACAGTAAAATTTCCCGCGAAACTGCGAGATTGCGTTCAGATACCGACAAAAAGGGAATTTTTGAGTGTCATCATGTCTTTTTTCGATCCATTGGGTCTGTTGTCTCCATTTTCGATTCAAGCGCGAATATTGATGCAACAAGTTTGGGCGAGTAAAATTAGTTGGGAAGACCCTTTATGTGATGACGATTTTCGATGTTGGAAATTTTGGTTGAATGATTTGAAAAAGGTTGAGGCTTGTAAAATTCCGAGGTGTTACCAGATTCAAGGGGAAGTAATGTCAACCGAACTGCATATATTTTATGATGCAAGCGAGAAAGCGTACGCGGCCGTCGCATACTGGCGGTTTTTATTCTCGGGTGGGAATGTGCATACTTCAATAATAATCGCGAAGAGTAAGGTGGCTTCTCTTAAGCCGTGCACAATCCCACGTTTGGAACTTCAATCCGCGTTGTTGGCAGTGAAATTAGCAGTTACCGTGGGGAGCGAGCACGAGTTTTGCGTGAACAGACGTGTATTTTGGTCAGATTCGCAAACGGTGTTGCGCTGGATAAAATCAGATCCACGAGACTACAAACCCTTTGTTATGCATCGACTAGGAGAAACACGCGAAAAATCTATGGTGGAGGAGTGGAGATGGGTTGATACCCTGAAAAACCCGGCGGATGATGCAACGCGTTTAGCTCCGAATAGTTTGCATTCGAATAGCCGATGGTTTCCCTTCTTTTCTTCGCCAACCCGAAGAGTTTTGGCCCAGAGAAGACAGCAGAGTGAGATTAACCGTTGGCAATGAAGGTTTCGTTTCGAATGATCAAGAACGGAAAGGGAAAATTCGGGATGTTTTTGCTTTAAATCGTGAAACTCTTTTGAGCGAAGTTCTTCCAGATTACACTAGGTTTTCATATTGGTATCGATTGTTGAAAGCAACCACGTTAACTTTACAGGCTATCGATAGATTTCAAGGTGTTTATGATTCAAGGACAGATTTGGAAAGACTTCTGGCGGCTGAAACACTATGGTTTCGTGAAATTCAGTCAGTTAGTTTCAGCAGGGAAATTACCGCTCTCAAAAATTCTCGTCCTCTTCCGAGAAACAGTCCTATTCTTCCTTTGTCGCCTTTCATCGATAATCAGGGAATACTCGAGAGTCAGGGGTCGTGTAAAGGTTTTCCCGGATACTCGAAAACTATTTCAACCGGTAATTTTAGACTCAAGCCATCCTGTTACTCGGTTGTTGATTTATCATTATCATGATATTCACTATCACAAAAATCATGAAGCCGTCATCAATGAATTGAGACAAAGTTTTTGGATAACAGGAATTCGAAGATGCTTGCGAAATGTGGTTCACAAATGTTTCCTTTGTCGTATACTTAGAGGTCTTCCAGAACAACCGAAAATGGGTCCCTTGCCCCCGGCGCGACTAGGATACGGATTAAGACCGTTTTCATCTACCGGTTTAGATTATTTTGGCCCCATGATGGTTCAGATAGGTCGTCGGAGAGAAAAGCGATGGGGAGTTTTATTCACGTGCATGACTACCAGGGCTGTGTGGTTAGATCTAACTCACTCTTTAAACGCGGACTCGGCAATTATGGCGGTGGAGAGGTTAGCTGCGAAAAGAGGGTGGCCATCGACGATTTATAGCGATAATGGTACAAATTTTCGTGGCGCGAGTGCAGAATTAAAGGAGGCTTTGAGTATCATTGACAAGGACGGGAATAAACGATCGGCTTTCGCTTTGAAAAACAGATTTGATTGGAAATTTAATCCTCCGACCGCGAGTCATATGGGTGGAGCTTGGGAAAGGCTGATCAGAACGGTGAGAGGGTGTTTAACTTGCGTTTTAAGGGGTCATGTTCATCACGAGGAAACACTTCGCACTATTTTTGCAGAGGTTGAACACTCAGTAAATTCAAGACCATTGACCCTTGGTTTCACCTGACCCAAATGAACAGGAAGCTCTTACTCCAAATCATTTTCTATTTGGTACTTCGTCGGGTACGATCAGGCTGCAGCATCTCGAAGCTGGTGACAAATGTTTGAAAAAGCAATGGCATTTGGCTCAACATTTCGCGGACGCGATTTGGCGCCGTTGGATTCGTGAATATTTGCCGACACTCTTACCTAGGAAAAAGTGGTTTAATTCTAAGTCCGAAAATGCGTTACGCGTGGGTGATTTGGTTTTGATTGTGGATAACGAAATTCCCAGAAACTCGTGGCGTAAGGGTGTTATTACGGAATTACATCCAAACGGTTGTGGCGAGGTATACAGGGTGCATCTGCGTTCAAGTGGTCAAATAATCGAACGACCCGTTTGTAAACTTATCAAATTTTCTAGTGTGGTAGACGCTTAATTTTGTGTGAGTGGAGAGAGTGTTACCGAACGAAAGTACGATTGTTAGTTTTAGTATGATTGTTAGTTTTTTATTAATTTAATTTGCTTGTTAACGCTAATCTAGTCAGAAACTTATTCAGAGCTCAAGTTTCTGCGGTCGTGTGCACAGTGTTTAAAGTTCACTGGGGCCACATCAATCTCCTATTCGAATGTCGACTTCGATGTGCGGAGACCAACGTCACGTTGTTTGTAACGGGGACGTTCAGACCATTTAGGTTAGCGTTCTTAATTTGTTTTGTTTTTTAGTCCGTAATTCGTTAGCAACCGCATAAAAAATTCTGTATTCGCTACCTTTGTTATCAAAAAACTATTTTATACGTTTTTTTGTAATTGTGAATTCAAATAAACAAACACTAAAATTAATCCTTTCTTTTATTAAATCAAAACTCATTTAGTACGCGAACAGTTAGGCTTTTAAGAATATATGGTTCGTGTGTTCACTACCGGTGCATGAGGTTTGGGTCTCGACATCGTCCAATAAAAACCACGGCTCAAGCCATAAGTAGCTCTAAAGATTTACTGTATTCCATTGTAGTTAAGCAGGTCATGAAATTTTTAAAAGTCGTGCATTCTTTGAAAAAATATTTTTTTCATTCCCATTTATCAATAAAAATTTTTTTACACAAAGTAAGAATATACGTCTTTAGAAATGTTAAAAATATTAAAATAATACCCAAAATTCTTGATAAGTTAGAAAAATATATAACTTTAGGTGAAGATAAAATTGTCCGAATGTAGTTTATAAAATCACTTGAGATAATTATGACTGTGCAGTTAATTATGTAGGTCAAATTAAGAAAGCCCTCAAAGAAAAAATAGCCGAACATCAAAGCAAAAACAGTGAAAAACCTATAGTTTTTCACCATATGCTTCAAGATAGATATAATTTTGATTGGTCAAATGTCATAATTTTAGAGAATATAATTTATATAAAAGGAGAATCTCCGAAATGATACACATATAACCCACAGATAATAATATAAATAAGAGATGGAAGATGTGCAAGGATGAAGAGTGTTTACAACTCTGTTATTAATAAAATCAAAAATAATGACTAATGAAAGAGTTTATGATGAATTTTTCTTACAATGACAGCAATATATTAATTTTAACACATTTTTATTAAAGAGACAATTACTTAATAGTATTTTCTTAACCGTCGAGTACAGAAAAATTTCCAACTCGAGTAGAAACATCACTGTTCCCTTGCTTGGTCAAGAAAATACTTTCTCGAATCTGATGAATGTTCTTGTTAAATATATATTTACATCTCGAATTCATCATTTTTTTTTAACTGCGCTGCATGTATCGGCTTGTCACTACGCGTCAGCAGCTATGTCAGCGTTAAGTACAGCTACATACATAGTTCATGTACATAGGTATACATCAAACGTTACTGTGAGCTAAAGCTTATAATCTTTGTTGATCTTACAGTTTGCAATTAATATGTACAATAAACTTATTGATAACTTCTTGCTAAATCAATGAATGAAATTGAAAACATATTACAACGATTTTTGGACGATAAATCTTACATTTTTCACTGTAATTTTCGAAGTGGATTAAGCGTCGGTAAAACAGTGTGTAGCAGACACAAGTACACTGTGATGTTTCTTTCGTTGCTTCAATTTTGTATTCCTCAAAATTAACGAAGAACCGCGTTTCTTCGTGAGTTTTATTTTGCATTCAGAGACAACGAGAACAGAGGCGGTTCTCGTATAAAAAACAACATTGGAATCGGGTTGGTTAACGTATCAGATTCGAGAAAATGTATACTATCTTATATTCATTTTTCGGTCACCAACCAATTATCGGTGCTTTATTCGTGCTGTTTTCTGACCAAATAACAGGTGCAGATATGGTGTGTTTTGCAGTCGCCATTTATCGGATCGTCAAAAAACTTACTCAAAGATAAAAACGACAAAGGTGCCAGGCTTTGAGGTTAGAACGCAGCAACATGGCTTATGACTGAACTTGCTGTCATTTGTTCAGAAAACAACACTCATGACGCACCTAAAATTGATTGAAGCCCGAAAAAGCATATAATTGAACATGTTCGATCGTGGGAGACATATACGAGAGTGTATTTAAGAATATTGCTACTGTGATAACAATTTTTTTATATTTCTTATTTTTATCATTTCAAACTTTGTTTTACTAAAAAAATTTTCTTATATACATTACATATGATTCATATTGTGCTATACTATTTGTCAATGTATCGTACTAACATCAACTCAACATTTTATTATGTACAAATGGTGAACGCCGCTTAAGGAGGCTCGAGCGCACTGCCCCGTATCAAACAAGGGCCCTGGGAGAAGGGGGGGGGGGCAAAGTAAAAAGTAATAAAAATGATTTTTTTTGCGTTTTTAGAAGTGGTTTGTTGTTTTATTTAATTATTTCTTAAATTTTATTGATAGTATGCCAACGAAAAAAAATTACTAAATAATTAAAAAAAGACCCCCACACTGCTCGGAAATTAGTACGGGTGTGCATTTTTGAAATATGGCAACGCTGTGCAGACAGCTGGTGGCTGGTGCCTGGTATTATTGCTGCGCTGGAATGTAATGAAAATAAAAATGTCGAGTGGAGTGAAAGACAGAGTCTTATTTGAAAAAAAAAAGGACAATTTGTTAAAAGAAAAAGGGAAGATTCAATTAACAGATAGAAACTCTTCTGTAACAAAGATGAAAAGATTATAAAGATCCAGGCTCAATGTTTGCTCAAGTTTAATGCCTAAGGTTTTAATATTTTTTTTATTATTATTTTTTTTTTTATTTATTAAACTTTTCGGGCGTAGGGTCGAAACCCTGCTACACCCGTGGTAGTACATAATAGGATCTTAATAGTATAATAATAATTAAATACAATTAATCATACAAGTACAAAATATAAAAATAATTAGGTGAGTTTCTTGATGGATGCTTCAACCAAAAAATTGCAGAAGTGATAGTATAGTTTCGGCGCCAGCTGCAGAAGTCCAGATAAATAATTGATTTAGAGTCGTCGTGCGGTATGGAGAATAAAAGGAGAGAGATGAGGATTAATCAGAGAAGGTTAATCGTAAGTAGATCAATTTTCAATCAATTGTTTCTGAAAAGGGTATTTTTATAGCGAGTCTTAAACCGTTCAAGGGTGATGTCAGGTGCGAGCAGCTCGGGGTAATTGTTAAGAGATATTGAAGTTTGATTTGTGAAAGAATAGAAGTATTGAGTGCAAGTTGAAGATGGATAGAGTAGAGGGGGACGGGGTCGTCGGGGAGACCGTCTCAAGACATTCGGACCTGGATCAGATGGGAATCTTGCGGCCAGGTAAGCCGGGGAGCCAGTTTTGATAATCGAAAATGCAAGAGTGATTGTCAGGTATTCACGCCTAGCGCATGCTGACAACCAGTTAAGTTCTTTGCGGAAAGGAGTGACCCGCTCTGCAAAAGGTACGTTGCCATGAGCAAACCGTACACAAGCGTTCTGCAGGCGTTGATATTTATCTGATTGGGATTTATTTATCGTTGTCATCAATGGGGCACCAAAGTCGAAAAGAGGTAAGATAAGAGACTGCGTTAGCATGGTGCGTGTTTGGCGAGACAAGCATTTCGCAAAATGACGTAATGAATAAAGTGCATAGTTTACTCGCTTACAAGTCTGGTTGATTTGATGTTTCCAATTTAACTTGGAATCAAGAGTAATTCCTAAAGTTTTGATGCGATTTGAATATGGTATCAGTTTGTCTTTGAGAACAAGGGGAGGAAGCTCAGAGAAATTGATTTTTGAGATCAAACCTCGGCTACCAAGGATGATGATAGTAGTTTTGTCGGGATTGAACCGAAGGTCATTTAAATCAGCCCATGCGGCAACAGCTTGGGCGTCGCGAATCAGTAGGCAGATATTCTTTATGAGGTCTTTGAGGGTAGAGTGAAGGTATACCTGGGTGTCATCAGCGTAGATGGCATGTCTTGCGTATTTCAAAAACAATGGGAGGTCATTAATAAAAATAAGAAAAAGCAGGGGCCCAAGGACGCTTCCCTGTGGAACACCTGCATTAGTTGGCAATCATTCTTCATGACTTTCATTCTCAAGACGAACAGCTTATATCAAATTCTGTAATCGAGGGAGATCGCACTAGCTGAGACTTGAGCGTAATGAGAATTTAGGACGGAATTCGATATTACAGTGAGTGGGCAGGGAAATTTTTGTGACACAATTCCAGCTTTTCTAATGGCTTTCCATCTTGCGGCCAGGGTCTTACGATTCTCAATAGTAACCTTCAGATATTTCGCTTCAGCATTTTTGAGAGCATTGGCAGTGGCATTACGCATCGTGCGCGAAGTGTCGTAAAGCTCAAGAGAATTTTTATAAGTTTTATCCCTAAGATTCATTCGAGAAAGAAGCTCATTCGATAACCATGGCTTTTGATCGGGATCAATCAGTATTTTTTTAAAATGATAGGTAGGATCTCTGTTGACAATGTGCAGGGCATGAGAGTCTACCTGCTCTTCCAGTCCAATTGAGAGATTTGAGGCTCGAGTGAGATCGATGTTTAAGTCTCCTGTTATAATAACATGCTTGTAATTTATTAAGAGGGGATCAAGGGTGGCGAAAAATGCGGTAAGTGGGGGTCGATAAACTACAGCAAAAAGCAATTTAGCGTTATTTATTTTCAATTCTGCTATGATAAATTCTGGAGATCTGGGATAGGGGGTGGGGGAGGTAGCGAGAACGGTTACCTGGATATCTTGACGCGAGTAAAAAGAGACCTATTGAAAGGTACGATTCTATCTTTGAGCACTAACTGCTCATGTGGAACCTGAGCAATCTTGGTCCTGGATCCGAACATGATCATGGTAGTTTTTCGAGGGTTAAGGCTGAGGCCATTATCCGAAGCCCAATCAGCGATCGCTTGTGCGTCAGCAAAAAGGCGTTCAAGGTTTTGGAGAAGGTCATGAGGTAAGGAGTGGAGGTATGTTTGAGTGTCATCTGCATATATCGAGTGCAGCGAGTGTTGAAGATAATGGGGTAGGTCGTTCATGAAGATCAAGAAAAGAAGAGGCCCTAGGACGAATGAGTGCCGTCTTCGAGTGGCCCCCGACGTTTCGTCAAAAATAACGAAACGTCGTGCAAAACAATAAAAATTATTTAGTAATTTTTGTGTTTTATTAGCCCTTCAAATATCAAGTAATCAACTAAAATTCCTTATTATTAATCATAGTGTAGTTTTCGGGTCTCGAGATGATACTTCAAATCATTACAACCATATTGAAGTGAATGCCATTAGGTAAAAAATGACAGTACTTTCCATAAAAGCGGCTGGCGCTCGAGCGTTTCCAGCGCCTAACTAGTTATTGCACCAAGCTGTTCAATTGTCGTCTTTACTCCTCAAAAAAAAAAAAAAAAAAAAAAAATTTCATGCATTCAATGAAATTACAATAAATTATTTACAGAAAATTCAAACATACTCATTTTTGCCGAACTATTTTAATATCTCGTAACTAAAGTATTTTTCATCATTTTTGGAGAAACTAATCTTATAAAAATTCCCTTGCTTTAAATCTACAATTTTGTAAATTAATCAAGTTCATGAGAATAAACTTTTTGTTTTCATAAGAATACGCCGATAGCTAAGAATTTTTGAAAAAGAAGAGAAATCCTATGAAATTTAAGATTAAATTTAAAAAGATTTTTTTTATAACAGGTGGTTTTTTTTTATCTTAAAATTTAAAAATTCAATAATTGGCAAATAATCTCAACAGTAAACAGTAAAATTGTAACTTTTGTAGTTTTGAAAGAGAACTAATTCTAATTGCTCTGTACGACAGAACAAATACGTGACTTTATCGTGCTAACATAACTCCAAAATTTTGGGAGTTAGGGTTTACGTAAAAACACCGTGCGGTCTACGAGAGAATACCGTGCGTTTAGAGTAGCACTGTTTTTACGTAAGGCGCCCGGTGAAAACTGTAGGAGCTACGGTATTCTGATTTTATGCCGAGTCGCTCGAAAATCGGCTCAGGGAGGTCCATCCGCTTTTTCAAAAATTCTGTCAATTTTTCCTTGTTTGGAATATTGCTTCGACATTGCTTCGAATATTGCTTAGAAACTTTCCAGACAGCTTTTTCAAAACTTCCCTGCTGGAAGATTTTTCAGTTCTTAATTTTTATGCTTACTTTTTTAATCCAAAGTTTTAGATTAGAAACTGTCATTTTTTTATTTTTAATAAGTAATTACTCGGCTTGAAAGCACTTCAAAAATATCTGGAACGTTCTATTGGCAGTGGAAAGACATTGAAAATATAGTGCTATAATTTCATTCAAAAGTATTAAGTAAAAACAGCGCTATTCTGTTCTCCATGTCTTATTTTTAGAACCAATTCAAAGATACATGGGTTACGCTCAAAAATTTTTTTACATTTTTATCCACTGGCTTAAATTTTTTTTCAGATTTAAGTTTAATATGTTAAATGGGATGAAATATATAGTATGTTATACATGATTTTGAAAGATTTTGAATTGAAGAAACCGAATAAAATACTATAAACATAAAATACTTGCTTTTTGTTATAAAAAAAATCGATTGAAAATAAGTTTACAAGTTTACGGATATGGTGTCATAATCACAGGGATCATTATTTTTAATATGAAAAATAATAATTTATCTTATTAAAATATTCAATTTACCTTTATTTTTCTTTTCTTCATTTAACCGAACCATTTTTTTTTAGTAATTACGTTTCTTATTTCTTTGAAAACTCAAAAAGTATATAATGAACTTTGACGCGTACCTTTTCTCAATTCTCAAGTCATACTATTTTTTAACAGTGATAACGATCATATATAAGAAAAACAATTGTTGGAATATGAAGTATATTTAGTCCTTAAAATCACTATGTATTTCATTTCTATTAGGAAGATCTTAAAACGGCTTAAAAAATACATTCAAAAGTTTTTTATTAAACAAAAATTTTTCTCATGTCATATTTTTCTGCTGTATGCAACGCATGTCGCCTGTATTAAGGCATGCTGCCAACTGCAGCTTCAGTTGTTTTCTCATTATTTCCAGAAATATTTTCTTGTAAGTACGAAAAATGGTATTTTTGCCCCTCTAACCTCAAAATCAGAACTTCGTCTCTTGTTTTCGGTTAGAGGGGCGAGAAATCGAATTCATTCCTTGGGCGTTTCCGGTTTTGTGGCCACCTCGTTGCAACCCTCGCCTTCGGGTCGCAAACCTCGTGGGTGGCCAAATCGAACCCTCTCGCTTGGGGGAGAAAAATACTAAAAAAGAGCTAGATTTTTTCTATTATTTATAACTTTTTAATAAAAACTTTGATTAGATCATCTTTTTTGAGCAACTGACAATAATAGAGCAACCAAACCGCATGGTTTTTGGACTCGTTTTCATTGTTTTTTATAAGAAAAAAATTAAAATTTTTTTTTCTCCAATCTTACTCCCAAAGTGGATAATTTTTTGAGCGCGGCCTTTATACAAAAATTGTGCATATATCTTTGAATTGTTAATAACTAATAGTTATGCGTTAAAAAATATATCACCGTGAATTTATCTCTTGTTTGTTCTTTTTCGAAAGACGCCGTAAACTTTCGTCTTTGCAGTTGTATTTCAAGTGCATTCTTCCACTGACGCACTAAGATTAGATATAATAGCAATCCCTGCAGTGAGGGCGACTGGCATTATTGAATTTGTAAATTTTAAGTTCAAAAATAATACCACATGTTATAAAATAAGTTCATTGAAATTTAATCTTACTTTTCAAAAAATCTTATAGTCCGGGGGCAGAGGCCGATTTTATAGGATTTTGAGGCCGGCTCACTTTTTCGAGTGTGGACCGCTAAACACGAATATCAAGGTTAGAAGTGTCGGATGTTGTCAGATAATTTGTTATAAACAAATTTTAACAACAATTAAGAAATTTTTTATTTATCAAAAAAACGCGTTTTTCTTAATTGTTGTTAAAATTTGTTTATAACAAATTATCTGACAACTTTCGACACTTCTAACCTTGACATTCGTGTTCAGCAGGACAAAATACATACAGAGCACTCGAAAAAGTGAGCCGGCCTCAAAATCCTACAAAATCGGCCTCTGCCCCCGGACTATTAGCTATCGACGTTTTTTTATGAAATCAAAAAGTTTATTCTCATAAAGTTAATAAATTTACAAAATTGTAGCTTAAAGCAAAGGATTTTTTATGTAAGATAAGTCGTTCCAAAAATTATGAAAAATATTTTTTCTTTTTTTTTTAGAAATAAAATTACTAATAAATTGATAAAAAAAATCTCCACATTCGTTTCAGAGACTTGTTTTCTTTAATTTTTTTCAAACAGAATCCGAACCTAACGCCCCAATTAATTGAATCTCAAACTGCTCTGAACCCTGCGCCGTACCGTTCACGCTGTGAAAGATCACGCGTAAAAAGTTCCTGTTTCATCCTTAATTACCACGCTGCAGTAATAGTTACTGAATATTCAGTAATAAGGTCTTGAAAAATAGGAGAGAGCCGCACTAGCTCAGGACATGTCCCAGCTCTGGGGTCATGAGTTCAAACCCAGGTCTCGAAGATTATTTCGTGTTTTTCTAAGCGTTAAAATCCACCCGATTCAGGTTGGGGCATTATTTATCGGTTTATTTAATCATGTAATTTTATAAAAAAACTCTGACTTACAGCTTAATGGGTTTTATAACTCGGGGGATTATTTATTTGTTTATTTTATCATTGAAAAAAAAAAAAACTCTGACGGCTAGCGTTATTGGGTTTTATAGCTTGAGAGTTATTTATTTGTTTTTAAAATTTTTTATTTTATAAAATTTACTCGACGCTCAACGTTATTGGGTTTTATACTTTAGGGAGTTATTTATTTGTTCGTTTAAACATTTATTAAAAAGAAAAAAAAAACTACGCCCAGCGTTATTGGGTAGTTGAGCTTGGGGGATCATTTATTTACTCATATATTAATTATTTATTATAAAAAAAGCACTAACTCCCTGAGTATTAAGGTTTCTACTTGCCTGAGCATTGCCTGATGATTTTCAAACTGCGCGCCAACAAAAGTTTACGGTTATGAGAGACCTGGCCGCGAGTCTGAATCAGCGTTGGTACGGTAAGAATAGTATATTTCTGTGCAAGTAAGGGAACCACGTCGATTTCACGAGAGGTGTTTTTTTCAGCACAAGACGAGTGCTGAAACATATACCTCGAGTGGGATCGACAAGGTTCCATTACTTGCACAGGACTGCGCTTTCTTAAATTCGTTGAATCATCATGAATTTTTGAATCTGCCACGGTCGGTGAAAACATCCGTCCACACGATCGATATTGATTATCCGTGTGGACGTGGGCCAGCAGCTGACGCTCAGCAGCTGGCGGACCATTCCGGAACGGACCGAACGTTAGAGGTCGGACCGGGTAGAACGGGACGGAAGCGCGTCAGTCGTGTGTAGAACGTTAGCACGGACGCTCGACTTTCTTTCAGCGTCAGAGAGAAAAAGTACTGTAATCGCGAGTCGCGTTGAGGTTTTCGTTAATCACGACATCGCGAGGAATGAGTGCTGTAAAAGAGTGTGTGCTGTTTTCATAGACCACCCGTCTTTGCTTGGAGATCTCCACCCGTGCCTGTAATGGTTTGTGTAACCGCGTTCGAGTGCAGATAGAGTGAAGGAGTGTGTCGCGGTAAGGGAGAGAAATTGACGATTTTTCTCTCCCTATCTGGATTTATTTCCGAAAGATTCTACGCGTGAATTCTTGTCAGAAATCATGCGTAGAAACTTGCGAGCCGGCGAGCGTAGCCCGGCAGGTTCTTTGTTTACCTACACGTCTCTTTGTTCGGCCGCCTGCGCGATCGGCCGAACTTTAAATTCGAAGATCGCGACCGTTGGTTTTGGAACAATCTTTGTTATTTTTTGTTGTTGTTATTATTAATAAATTAAAGATTAAAATTGACTTTCTTCGAGTTTGTTATTGAAAACTAATCTTTTTCCCCCGCTCGACATTTCCTCGCTTAGGACACTTTCCTGAGAAATTTGGTTTTTTTCTGTTAACATTTAGCTTGGGGAATTTCACCCCGCCCACTACCGGCATTTGAAAGCTAGTTCGCGTGCGCGTCTCCCCAAGCATGTCTGATTGATTATTTACAGGTATCAACGACCACAGCAGGAGTACTCAGGAGAGACTACTCGAAAGTTTATTTGTGCACGGTTGATAGTCCGACAACGCGGATCGCCGTTGTTTTTCCCCGGACGAGCACCGTAACAAATCTTAAAAAATTTCATTTCTTATTATTATTTTTTTATGTTTTTTTATTTTTTTTTAAATATTTTATCAATATAAATAAATATTTATACCTCCCACGCGGTGGGTCGTTTGCGTTGTTTTTCTTGTGTTTTATTACAGAAGTTGCAGAATTTTTTCCTTCTGTAAAAGTGTTTTATTGAATGTATACCTAAGAGAAAAAGTTTGAATGATGAGTGGGGTACACTTATTTTTTATTTAATTAATTTTATCACGCGTACAAATAAATAAACAAACGCATTCAAGTTACAAATAACTTCGATGAAGTATCAGAAAAAATTATTCATGTTTAGTTCACGATAATTACTCAACGCACTCGCGGAGCGTGTGCAGGCAACCCCGCCCGACACAACTTTATCCGGCCGAGACAGGCGCGGGGGGGGGGGGGTAATTATTGTATTGGTAAGTATTTCAAAAATATGCACAAAAATTTGATTTTCATGACTACACTAAAAAAGGTGTACTCACTTCACGAATTTTCACTCCTAATAAATAAATTGACTTTCAAAAGTCTCAATTTCACTTTTCAACCTCTTCGAACACTCCCTACAAAGTTCATGACCTTGAGGTAAATTAATTTTTAGATAATTATAAGCTTTTTTGCAAGCTCCAAACCAACTTTTAGAAGCTTGTGCATTGAAGGCTGAGAATGAGTACTCCAAGGATCAAAACATCTTTTTTACTAAATGTAATAAGTCAAGTACACTTTAGAAATAATCACATCGAAATTAATTCAGTATTTCTTTCATTAGGAACTATTGAAATAATTATTTCTAAATCTTCTTTAGCTATGTCATGAATTTTGCGAAAACGTTTCACTACATTCCTGCAATGATTGTGAGTAGTATATGTACCGCTTTGGCGAAAGTAAATAAACATGATTCATTTACTTCGCCAGGCGCAGTGCTCGGCGGCGGCTGCCTCGTGTGTCGCGAGCGGTGTGGTCGGGGAGCACGTGACTGCTTCTCGCAGCCGATGCTGACTCTGCATGAAAGAGAGCATCATCATATTAGCTTTTTTCGAGGCGGCGGCTCGCGGTTGCTGCGGGAGGGGCTGCTCGGGGCCGCTCTGGAAGGAGGAGGAGGGCTTCCTGGTGCGGTGACGCGATCGAGGCGGCGGCTCGCGGGTGCTGCGGGAGGTGGTGCTCGGGGTCGCTGAGGCGGCTGCGCTCGGACGTCGCGACTGCTGCTGACTCTGCAGGAGCTGCTGCTACTGCGGCATCTGTATCTTGTTCTATTCTTCAAGAGATTATTTGATTCTGGATCGGTCATTTTTAAATTAATAAAATAGTTTAAGAAATCAAAAAAAATTAGAAATTAATAATAATAATTTTTAAACCATTGAAAAAAATACTTTGAATATACTTTGATACTAATTAATTTTACTTTTTAATAATTTTTATTCTTTTGAAAAATACTTTGATTTTACTTTAATACTAATCAATCTTACTTTTATAATAACTTTTAATCCTGATAAAAATGATTCAAGTCTGGAGAAGGATATATAAAAACAAGTGAAGTATATATTTTTTAACTTTTTTTTTCCATTTATTGAATGTTTACATTATTTCATTACATTTACATTTCATTACAAAACTTTTACTTTTTCACACTTAGTCATTGAAAGTAAAATCGAACTGAAAATTGCCCATGTAGGTGGCATAAAATTTTTCCTTTTCTACATTATCTTGCACTTTTTCCCAAAAGAAATTGTGCTCGGTCAGAGCATCCGAAATTTTTTGAGGCAGATAAATAGCAAATTCGTTATCAAAGGTAGCCAAAACTTTGCGTCCATATTTTGTTGTCGTCTTGTTTACAGATGTCACTTTGTATTTGTGATTTATGTCCAGCTGCTTTAAGTTTTTACGGGGTAAATCAGGTGCTTGAGATATACTGTTAAGCCAGTCGATGCCTACTTCTTCTGCAGCCATATTTTTAAGCCTGGAACAAATTTTTTTTAATTAATTTAAGAAAATTAATAAATAAAGTGTAAAAATAATAGAGGTCGCCAAATCTACTTACAAGTATTTTCAGGAAGATGACTTTAAAAAATCCGAGAGCTTGTTTATTGGCTTTTGTTCGGCTGGTAAAGAGTAGGTGGTCAGTTAAGTCGAGGGCTGTACACTTTGTGACTGATGGAAAGACTGACTTTCGTCGTGCAATTTATAGGTATAAATTATTTTAAAAAAATATTGCAAGCCCCGCAAATGCAGCATTGGCGTTTTACAAAGTCCTGACAACGTGATTTTACAATAAAGACATTTTCGCACTACTACTTTGTAAACAATGTATGACGCAGCCGCCGTTACCCGTAAATTGCACGACGAAAGTCAGTCTTTCCATCAGTCACAAAGTGTACAGCCCTCGACTTAACTGACCACCTACTCTTTACCAGCCGAACAAAAGCCAATAAACAAGCTCTCGGATTTTTTAAAGTCATCTTCCTGAAAATACTTGTAAGTAGATTTGGCGACCTCTATTATTTTTACACTTTATTTATTAATTTTCTTAAATTAATTAAAAAAAATTTGTTCCAGGCTTAAAAATATGGCTGCAGAAGAAGTAGGCATCGACTGGCTTAACAGTATATCTCAAGCACCTGATTTACCCCGTAAAAACTTAAAGCAGCTGGACATAAATCACAAATACAAAGTGACATCTGTAAACAAGACAACAACAAAATATGGACGCAAAGTTTTGGCTACCTTTGATAACGAATTTGCTATTTATCTGCCTCAAAAAATTTCGGATGCTCTGACCAAGCACAATTTCTTTTGGGAAAAAGTGCAAGATAATGTAGAAAAGGAAAAATTTTATGCCACCTACATGGGCAATTTTCAGTTCGATTTTACTTTCAATGACTAAGTGTGAAAAAGTAAAAGTTTTGTAATGAAATGTAAATGTAATGAAATAATGTAAACATTCAATAAATGGAAAAAAAAAGTTAAAAAATATATACTTCACTTGTTTTTAAATATCCTTCTCCGGACTTGAATCATTTTTATCAGGATTAAAAGTTATTATAAAAGTAAGATTGATTAGTATTAAAGTAAAATCAAAGTATTTTTCAAAGGAATAAAAATTATTAAAAAGTAAAATTAATTAGTATCAAAGTATATTCAAAGTATTTTTTTCAATGGTTTAAAAATTATTATTATTAATTTCTAATTTTTTTTGATTTCTTAAACTATTTTATTCATTTAAAAATGACCGATCCAGAATTAAATAATCTCTTGAAGAATAGAACAAGATACAGATGCCGCAGTAGCAGCAGCTCCTGCAGAGTCAGCAGCAGTCGCGACGTCCGAGCGCAGCCGCCTCAGCGACCCCGAGCACCACCTCCCGCAGCACCCGCGAGCCGCCGCCTCGACCGCGTCACCGCACCAGGAAGCCCTCCTCCTCCTTCCAGAGCGGCCCCGAGCACCCCCTCCCGCAGCAACCGCGAGCCGCCGCCTCGAAAAAAGCTAATATGATGATGCTCTCTCTCATGCAGAGTCAGCATCGGCTGCGAGAAGCAGTCACGCGCTCCCCGACCACACCGCTCGCGACACACGAGGCAGCCGCCGCCGAGCACTGCGCCTGGCGAAGTAAATGAATCATGTTTGTTTACTTTCGCCAAAGCGGTACATATACTACTATTGTGTGGCAGTTATCAGTCACGGGGTGCTTCGTGCTCGTGATTTTTAACCTCCCAAACGTGCCCCCTTTGTTGTTATGACAAAAAACAGTCGGAAAATTTTCTATAATTTGGAGCATGAGAGGTATTTGGCTTGATTATTTTCCCCAGCTAAATTTCAACCCACAGAAATGCAGTATTTAACATTTTTGCGGGACAATAGTCTTTTTATTTTAAATTCTTTAAATTACAGAGGATGTAATATAGGTTATAACCTACATTTCATTAGTAAAAAAAGCAATTCGAATTGCTATGCTTCTAATTGGAAATGACCGAAAAATTATCGAAACAATTTTACCCACACCCCTCCGCCAAATGTCAAATACAGCGTTTTTATTGGTCGAAATTCAGCTCGGGAAAATAATCGTCAACAAAGTTCCTGAGGCAACAACTTTCTTGGGCTGTCATATCAAACAATTGCAGAGATAGATTATTTTTCAGGTATGCAGGTATGCGAGTGCACGAGTGAGTGAGTCGGTAACTACGTATCCGTTAGCGAGAGCGAGATAGAAGAATGAGTGAGTCGTAGTACGCTGAAGTGTAGTACGTTGGTTCTGCGAGGCCTTGAGAGCGTCAGTCATTGGGTAGACCGCGACGTGACGACGGCGCTAGCCGTAGGAGCGGTTACATTTTATAATAAATAAGCATTTTAACCATAAAGTATCTTGATTATTACCCCGATTCCCACATTTATGGTGTCAGAAGAGGGATTGAAAAAATTTTCGAGTTTTTTATTGGTGTTTCTGTTTATTTATTTGAACGCCACGGCACTCCGTGAGTCGCGAAGTAGTGTGAATTACGAGTGGGTGCCCAGCCACTAATTTGGCTCCTCGCTGCTTCTCCGCCAGTTTCCTGCAGATGTTTGAAACACTTTTCGCAGCCTACCTAGAGAAAGCTACTTCTTCCAACCTTCGCCAAGCACTGAGCCGTTGATTTACAACTCCCTGCAAACGAACTTCGACCTGCGTAGTTTCTCCTCCGCCCAGATGTTATCCGGCCGTAACCATCGTGGAAAATTTTCGTAAACGACGCTAAGATTTTCCCGCTAAAACTACCACCGTCGCGTCCCTTTTTTTGCTTCACTTTATGTGCAAAGATCACACAGCAACACACACAAATTCAATTGATAATGTCACTAAGTTTATTCTCTCGTTTTTTTTCTTTCTTTTTCACGCGCATCACACAGTTACGCGCCCAAAATACACAGCCTTTTTATTCTTTCCCGTTTATACGGGAAGGAATAACAAGCTTCCTTTTGCAATGACGGTTGACCAATTGCCTAAATTCAGCGCGGATGACCCGACGAGATCGGTAAATAATTGGATCGACAGGGTGACTGATGACGCTATCATTTATGCTTGGAGCGAAGAAGAGAAATTTTTCGCGGCCAAACGTGCCCTGGACGGTTCGGCAAAAAAGTGGCTTGAGCGGCAGCGGAATTTGACGTCATGGTTGGCATTGAAGAAAGTCTTAGAAGAAACTTTTGGAAGAAAAGTTAGAGTCACGGACATATATGAAGCCATGCGGTCGAGGATATGGAGCTCTTGGGCCTCGATGGACTCGGAGGAGGTGAAGCATTACATTATACAAGGTTTCACGCAAGAGCTTCAGATGCGCTTGGTCTTATCAACGGCAGCAAGTACTCATCAGTTGATGGATTTGATGGAGGTGCACGAACGTGAGAAGAAGAGAGTGGCTGAAGACACCGGACAGAACGATCTACGGTTTGATTCGAGTGAGAAAACGTGTTATAAGTGCCGTAAGAAAGGACATTTCGCGAAGGACTGTGGCAATCGATTACACGAGGGGCATGTGATGCGAATCAGCCCGGAAGAGTCATCGGATAGCAAAGAAGAAGACGTCGACGAGGTCGCCTGAGGGCAAGCGAAGGTCAGGAATGGCCGAATGTGGGAAGTGTAGTGCATACGTATAGTGGTGTAAGTGTAGGCTTAAGGTATGCAGGTATGCGAGTGTACGAGTGAGTGAGTCGGTAACAACGTATCCGTTAGCGAGAGCGAGATAGAAGAATGAGTGAGTCGTAGTACGCTGAAGTGTAGTAAGAGGGTCCTGCGAGGCCTTGAGAGCGTCAGTCATTGAGTAGACCGCGACGTGACGACGTAGGAGCGGTTGTATTTTAAAATAAATAAGCATTTTAACCATCAAGTTTCTTGATTATTGCCCCGATTCCCAGTAAAAAGGCCCACAATAATCGACTCCCACCTTTAAAAAGGGGCTGGCTTGTCGAAGCTCTGTCTTTGGGTAAATTACCCATTAAATATTCTCCTTCTTCAGGCTTTGCCTTAAAACAAGTAATACACTTACGTATAATTTTGCGGACAGTATTTTTTGCATCTACAGGCCAATATTTTTGCCTCACTGCTGCTAGTGTACCTTGAATCCCTGAATGAAAGTTATTTTTATGCATGTCTGTAATTAACAGTTCTGTCATATGACCTTTAGGTAATAAAATTTGATATTTCTGGTCAAGGGTTATATCTGCTGTAGTCTTCCGCCAACACGTAAAATACCTTTTGAATCCAAAAAAGGTGTCAATGAAAATAGTTTGCTTGATTGATGTACTTGCTTATAATTCTCAAATGATTTAATTTCCTGAGAAAATTCTGACTGTATTATTCTTACTAATGAATCATGTGAATCTTTCAATTCATTCACGCGGAGGGGACCTGACATTTTTAATTTTTTACATTTCATAGATATAAATCGCTTGCAATAAGCAATTATTCGAACAATAGTGGTTAATTAAGAATATCGAGAAAAGATTTCTTGAAATTCAATGTTGTAGTAATCAATGTAATTTTTGGTCGTTTTTCTGGCACGGTTATAGGTTTTTTCAAAAGACAAGTTTATTATTACTAGTGTAGATGTTATTCGATTTCTGAAGATCCATCATCATACGAGATTGCCATTTTAACTGGCGTATTTACACTTTCTCAATCCTAAATTCATGAACTTTTAGCTCATACTTACACGCTTTCTGTGCTACACTGAAAAAAAAATATGCGTACAGCGCGCGGTCAGTACGGTGCAGTTCTACGCATATGCCTATGCGTGAATCTACGCCTGACCCGACTGCGTGTAACGAGCAAGTAAACCAGCCGTCAACTCCGCGTCGCACTGTATACCTATATATAATCTCCATCCACTCCAGCCAGCGCCGAATTCTACGGCTGATTTACTTGCACAGTCCTGCTTGCGTAGATCTACGCAGAAAAGTCAGTCAGTGCGTGCTCTACGCATATTTTTTTTTCGGTGTATTCATGATTATGCCATTTAATCAATCTCCCAATTTGGCTACTATCCTAAGATAAAAGAGAGAACCCAAAAAGAATGTCATCATTTTATTCGTGATGTGATTGGTTGAAGAACAAAATTCAAAATTTGAATTTTCATTTTTAATTTTTATATTAAAATTCGATTAAAACATTTAAGAGATAAATAGATTTGATAAAAAATAATTACTTAATCAAGTGTTCGAAATTATCCGATTAAAATCATGAAAAGAATAAAATTATTAGTATATTAACAAAACCAATGAATTTATAACCACGAAAGTTTAAATGAACTCTGAACGTAGCGGCAAAGGTAAAGGGTATATATAACTTATTGTAGGTTAATTTAGATGAAGCTTCGACAAAATTTGTTTTAGATAATGTAATACAATTGCGCGCTGAGAGAGACTAGTAAAAGAAAAATTTAAAACATTGAATTACATAAGACTAAAAGAAATAAGGTAAAAAATTGAAACTTATTGTCAGTTTATTTTACACAACCTCCTTAATAGTTTAACTTGATACCGCGACTTTTAACGCAACTAACCTCAAAATGGCAACTTCAACTTTTGCTGATAAGGTATTCTCCGTTCAATCGTTAACCGACCCTCAAGAAATTCGTCCTAAGGACGATCAGGCTATTGTGATGCAGATTCGAAAGGTCATTTCTAACTTGACTTACTGTGACGAATTAAATAGACACATAAAGGATGAAAAAAACTTTCTTTATGTAGCAATAATTTCAGGTGAACGGCTTTGTGTCGTCTTTAAAGAAGCCGAACAGGCAGAGTTTCTCGTCGAGCAAATTCGACTTATAACTGTTAACGGTATTCAAGTGCCTATAAAATTTTTAGTCGCGAAGTCGATTAAAGTTATCATTTCAAATGCTGGTTATGGTATTTCTAACTCGGCTTTAAAAAAATTCATCACGAAAACATGCAAAATCAGGACCACGTCCAGTGTATCAGAACTCAAAGCATACTTAGATTCAGATGGAACAAGATTCAGCGGAGCTAGCAGTTTTAGAAGAGTGGTTTACGTACATCCGGATGACGCGCATAAATTACCGAATAGACCTATCAAGTTTACCACCGGAGCTATTGGCTTCAACGTCTTCTTTGACGTAGATAAACCCAAGTGTTTTCTGTGTGGCGATGCTGAACATTTTAAGACAGATTATCCGCTGAATAAAGATGAAGCTGATAAAAATAATTTCAAGACACAACAAAGAGAAAATAAACTCGACAATAAAACTTCAGAGTTACCAGCCGGTAAGGAAGAATTTACACTACCCGACCTCGAAAATGTAAACACCGACTTGGAAGATGAAGCTCGAGCAGTAAACAAAAACAATATCAAGGCACCAGTCGACCAACTCCTTCCCCCCTCCCACAGCACATACACCTTAGAGAAGCAGCAAGAAAGTACGTTATTTAGTGTGCTCTTTAAGGAGGACGCGGCTAAAGAAAAGCCTACGATCACAAATAGTGAAATGATTAATTTCTCCCCGATCACTGCAACCAAGAGAGGGTTTTCAGATTCGTCATGCGTTAAATCAAGCTTGGAAAGCTCAGCCACAACGCAGGATGAACTTAAAACTGGTGAAATTTTAAAAACTGCCGCAAGTGGTAAGAAGTTTCGGAACAAAAAACTTCGTAAAGACGACAACAAAAGTGTCGAGGATAGGACTCGCTCCATAACCTCCAGTTTAAAACCAGCACAATCCATTATTGACGACACGGAGAAAAATCACAATTTAAATTTTGAACTTTTCGTCGAGATGCTAGTAAAAATTCACGGGTTCAAACCCGCGGAGAGAAAGAGACATGTGGAGAATTATACTAGCGATTTTTCGGCGGTAATTGCTCTGGTGGATAAGGTTTATCAGTTGGTCAATGGAAACAGCATAAAAAATAAATTAAGATCTCTGAAGAGGTGCATAGACCCCGAGAACACTATATTTTCACTTACGTACACATCTAAGTTATCAGACTCTGAATAATAATTAAAAAGAAAAAAAAAAAAATCAAACAATAAATTTTTTCTTTTCTTCATGTATAATTATTTCTCATTCGAAGTGATTTAATCTGCTACGTCAAACAAAATTATAACTTACAAGGAGAGGACCAGGCCTTTGGATCATGGATTTGGCTCAAACTTGGTATATGGGCTCCAAATATGCCAAAAAGGAACAAAAATAGCGAAGTACAAATTAGTGACTTAAAAATAGTGTACTGGAACGGTCAAAGCGAGGTGCACAAAAAGGAAGAAGTGAGCCTTTTATTGAGGAAAGCGGACGTTTTTATTTGTGTAGAATCTTGGTTAAAGGAGAAAGACAGCTTTATTTTCCTGGATTTAAAACCTACCGAAAAGACAGACCTGGTCGTAGAGGTGGTGGTATCGTTATTCTTCTACGGAATAATTAGGCTTTCAACGAATTGAAACACTACACTTCACCAGCTGATTCAGTCGAAATGGCAGCACTGAAGATCACTAATGTTAATCCTCAGGTGGATATCATTTGTTATTATAGAGTTCCGGGCTATGAATTGTCGCAGTTACAATGGGATGGTTCTTTCGATAATATCAAAAAGGACAGTCATACCTTAGTAGTTGGCGACTTTAATGCGCACCATCTATATTGGAACTGTGACGAGTCTGACAGCAATGGGGAACGGCTTCTAGAGTCTGCGGATAAACATGATTTATTTTTGCATAATTGTCTTTCGAAAACGCATCTGAACTTTAGCAATCTTAAAGAGTCAAATATAGACTTAGTCTTTTCGACCCAGAATCTAGCCGGACTCACTGATGTTAGAGTTTGTAAAGAAATTCGTAGCTCGGATCACTATCCTATTTGTATTAATATCTCTGTGTCTAAATATATTTATCGTAAAAAATCGTTTAACCTCAAATCGAAGAAGACTAACTGGGTTCGTTTTGGCGAAGAGTTGGAGAAAGATTATGTAAGATTATTGGATACGGATTATTCAGAGGCTTCGGCTTCCAATAAATACATTTTCTTTCTCTCACTCATTGTAAATGCTCTGCGGACCAGCACGCCAGTGAGAAAAATTTTTAGCAATAGGATTCACAGAAACCCTGTGCCTTGGTGGGACCCAGATTAAGAAAGGGCCAAACGTCTCAGAAGGGCAGCCTTTAAGAGATTTAAGTACATGAGATCCATATCTGATTTCATAGATTTCAAGAGAATGGCTGCGTTGGCCAGGAAACTTTTTAAATTTAAGAAAAGGGAGAATTTTAAGAAATTCGCGAGCAAGATCTCTTTCAAAACGGGACTGGCTTATGTTTGGGACACGTGCAAAATTCTTAAGAATAAGTGGGTTAATACGCGCCCCTCTCACACGGCTGAAAACCATCAGGAAACCGAGAAGATTAGAACGACGTTAGATAAATTGTGCCCTCTGTTTGTCGAACAAAAGGTTGACCCAGAGTGGATGCCCTCTAGTGTGAATAATGATTTTTTGGCTTCAGCGTTTGATTTTGTGGAATTTAATGTAGCACTGGAGAGCAAAAATGAAGGGTCAGCCTGTGGTTTGGATGGGATGGACTACAGTGTTATTAAAAGGCTCCCAATTCAGTACAAACCCATACTGGTAGACATATTTAATGAACTTTTCATGACAGGCATCTACCCGGACGATTGGGATGAATCCTACATTCACTTTATTGGTAAATCGGACGGCATAGGAGTGAGACCCATAAGTCTCATCAGTTGCACCTGTAAGATTTTTGAGACAATGTTGAAAAACAGATTACAGTGGTGGGTGGAATCTAGCAAATTGCTGCCTAGCTATCAGACCGGTTTCAGGAAAGGTAATTCCACGACTGATAGTATTGTGGGTATCACTGTTGGCATCGAGGAAGCTTTTAGTGACGGAAAGGGCCTGTTGGGAGCCTTCTTGGATGTTGACAATGCATTTCCAAGTGTCGATCCAATAAAGCTTCTGAAATGTCTGGCGGAGCTAGGTATCCCGGACAAAGTGCTTCGTAACATCAAATTTTTAACATTTAAAAGAAGGATTTTTAACGAAGTTCTTGGGGAAGAATTTAGGTTACTGTACAAGGGGGTGTACTTAGTACCATACTATTTATATTGTTTGTTATTAGCATAAGAAAAAAATTACTCAGACACGTGACTCTTTCACAATTTGCGGACGACATTGCAGTTTACGCTAGAGCCGGTTCTTTGGAAAATTGTAAAAGATTGTTGAAAGAGGCTATTAGAATAATTTATGAAAATCTGTCAGAAATAGATTTGCAACTGAATCAGGCCAAAACGGTTATCGTGTATTTTAACAGACTCGGTATTCGCCCGGGCGAAATTTCGGTGGGTGTCATGGATGTGTTAATTACAAATAGTTAGACAGTCAAGTTTCTGGGAGTCTTCTTCGATTATAGGTTGAATTTTGATACTCATGTTAAAAAAGTACAAGCAAAATGTGCGAAATCCCTTAATATTATAAAATTTGTAAGAGGCTCTTGGTGGGGTGCTGATCCGAGTACTCTGATCATCTTTTATAAAAGCTTTGTGAGATCTATTATAGACTATGGGGTTGTCGTCTATTTTCCGGTCAGAAAGAAGGATCAGAAGAAGCTTGAGTCGATTCAGAATTCGGCAATTAGAATGGCATTAGGTCTTCAAATGAGCACTCCTCTAAACCTCCTTATTGCAGAATCTAAACTCGAAAAATTGTCTGAAAGAGCGGTATTTCACGGAAATAAATATATGGTTAAAATTATGTCTAACTCGAACCTCTTTGTTCATGGAATAGTAAAAAGGTTAGAAAGAAAATTGAGATTGAGGGAGTATAGAAATAAATTTAATAGGAGGCTGTTGTTTATTTGCCTACGAGAAGTAACAGCAGCCATGAGAGGGGTCATAGTGGAGGATAATTTCAGTCCATTTTTGGTTGACTATCAAGTTCTTCTTTTTGACATTTTTGTTGACACGGAATTAGGAGTCAAGCTTCAGGACGCGACCGATCCTGATCGATTGTTTGATAAGACTTACCTCATGGCGGCTGTTGTGTCTGGTTTACCGATGGGAGTAAATATGACAACTTAGCGGTAGGAAGTGCTTGTCACTCCCCAAATCTTGGAGTTGAAATAACAAGAAGTTTGGATTATCGGGCCTCCATATTCACTGCCGAAAGTATAGCGTTACTAGACGCAGTGAAAACGGGTACTCGTTACAGGGAAAACAACCTGACCATTTGCTCTGACTCACAAAGTGCCTTATTGGCGCTCAAAGCCAAGGATCTTAGTATTCGTATAAATCCTTACATTTTGCAGATAAGGAAACGGGCCTTTGATTTTTTTGTAGAGACCGGACATAAGGTTAAATTTATTTGGATACCAGCACACTGTGGGATCAAAGGGAATGAACCGGCGGATAGTTTGGCCAAGGAGGCTGCTAATAGGGAGTCAAATTTGTCTCAGTTAATTCCATTCACAGATCTTAACGCTTCGGGCAGATCGAACGCTTTTTTAAACACTCTCAGCCACATATCTCATGAGGGGAAGGAGAATGGGGTGTATTATGTCAAGACCTACTTGGATGCGTGTAGGAAACCTTGGTTTTATGGTTTGAATCTCCCTAGGGAGATTATCACGATGATCAGTAGAGTTAGAGTGGGTCATTATAGTTTAGCAGCCTTTTTGTTTAAAATAGGTGTAGTAAACGACCCCACCTGCCATTGCGGCCTAGGGGAACAAGACTTTAATCACGTGTTGTGGCAATGTCCTGTATATGATAGGCAAAGGTGCAAACTAGTCGAAGAATTAATTAAATTACAAATACGACCGCCTGTCATAGATCAGATTTTCCAGTATAAGCCAACAACTAGCAAATGTAAATTACTTAGTAAATTTCTTAATGACTGTAATTTGAAATTATAATCTGTAAAACACAATTGTAAAGTAATATGTATTACTATTATTATTATTACTATTTTTTTTTATTATGAATTTCACCGATTTCGAACCAAAACAACCAGCACAAAACGACTGAAAAAGTCGTCTCGTTGGCATAACAAAAAGTATGGAATTTGACACTGGTGCGACGTCATCTCCAGGTAAAGTTGCGCACCAGTTTTGAAATATAGTTTTTGTTTTTCGACTCTAGTGCGTAAAAAACGAAATGGTTTTACGCACTCGGGTCAAAAAATATATTTTAAAACTGATACGCATCGTCACCAGGGCTCTTTGACTAACCTCGAACTCCGCTTCGCTTGACTCTCGGTGCCTTCAAATCGCCCCGGTAATGACGTCGCACCAGTGTCGAAATTTACTATTTTCTACCAAAATAGTAATAGTCAAAATATTAGGTCATATACGCCAAAAATGACAAAAACCCATACGAAATCTTTGCCCGATTATTTTACCACTGTACCTGATTCTTTCAGAGACTAAAATCATACAACACAGCACTTAAAAAAAAAAAAAATAAATAATAATAATTATAATAATAGTTATAAAGCACATGCAAAAGTAGAGAAAAGAAAATTTTACGAGGCATGATCGCTTCAACACTGCCTAATGTGTACACCGGCTGCACACCATATCGCTCTTTTTGCATAGTCTTTGCATGTAAAAATAGGCACAATTTAGTGTCCGGCGAATGTACTCAATTTGACAGCCTCGTGCGCTACCGGCAGCGCACGTGACACCTATTTGTTTCTGTTACTGTCATAGGGCATTCATTAGAAACTACAAAGATTATTGAGGATCAATTAGTAAAAGACAAAATATTTTAACATAAAAATTTATTAAGTATTTAGTTATTTTATTCGTGATTTCATGTATTTGTTAAATAACATAAATATTTACAATAAATAATAGTCACTCAAATCAGTTTACATAATAAATGCATGTGTATCTAGATTTAAGTTGCAATAAAGATTTAACCAAAATCCACATGTCCTTTTTGATTTAAGATGAAAGTATCTATTCAGTCATACGAATTACAATAAAAAAATGTCATGTATTGATTATGCATATTTAATTTTTATAGCATCAGGATGAAAACAAAATGATAATGTAAGAAACTGTATCACAAAACACAGTAAAATTTTTCAAAATATTCAGAATAAAATTTATTTAGTTTTTTATAAAGTTGTTGTTTTTCCCAACACGTGTGGTACACGTACATTTTTGTTAGTACTCTTGGAAAAATTATTTTGAAAAGTATAATTAATAAAATATTGCGACCTTCACATGTCGTTATATTACCTTGTCGTAAGAGTAAACTGGGGTCCTAACATAAAGTACTTCAAAATTTTAAACATGGTGAGTACCGTTTATTTTTTAATTTATTTCTTATTGTGAAATCGAAAGCTCTTTGAACTTCAAGAACCGCATCAGAGTTTTAGTTTATCATATTGAAGATAATCTATTGGGATTGGAAATGAAATCATGGTGGGAACATAGTCACGTGGTCACTGCGTTGCTCTTATGGATTTCAAATAGTTAACGGCAAACATGATGAAATATATATATATGACATGCGCTGTCAGCATGCAAAATAATTAATCGCAGCCATGTTGCCTTCCGCCACCTCGACTCCGTTTCTAATCCCAATAAGGCTTTTCAGTAAGCAGACGAATTTGTATAACCTTGTATTTGTTGGTATTAAAAAATTGTTTTGAATTGAATCTTAAAAATATTAAGCATCTAAAAACTCTTTATAAAAATAAATACTTAAAGTTTAAAAGTCTAAATGACGTGCACAACTTGTTTAGCTTGGGGTACAACAAAGATTTTTGCATCGGATTTTCAATAGGAACAAAATGAATTTTTCTTCAATGAAGTAGCCAGAATTACACAATAACTAACAGAATTTGAAAATAATAAGTGCATTAAATTAAAAAGTTCATAAAATTAAATAAAATCATGAAATATTGTTTCGTGTGTCCCACGCTAAATTAACGTCGTCTGCTCACTGAAAAGCCTTATTGGGTTTGAAAATAGAGTAACAGTGCGGATGAGGTCACGTGGTTCCCGCGCTCTTCTGTTGACTTCAGAATATTTATCGGTAGCCATGGTGAAAATAGATACACATGTCATGCCAGCAGATCGCACGCGCCAATAGTTATCGGCAGACATATAACTTCTCCCACCATGACTGCATTTTCAAATCCAATATGCAAGCAGGTTACTTTACCTCGAAAATTATACACGAACCTGTAAATTTTACGAAGCTACTTTATATCTGTGCAAACAAACTTCTTATTAAATTATAATTTTAATATTAAACTTCTTTTTACAGACATGAAAATGAAAAATCTACCCAATACCAAAAAAAAAGAATATTTATTCATAAATAAATTTACACTTGTTTTTAATTGATTAAAAAAAAAAAAAAAAAAAAAAAAAAAAAAATTATCAACTATGGACTAATTAGTGCTTGATCTTAATGAAAGTGTATTATCGGTAACTGTTAAAACCAACGTATCTGGTTAAGATTATTAGGACAACTGATTTTTTTTTTAATTTAAAATCATGGAAAAAATCGCCAAGAGGTGGGTTTAAACTCCTCAATATTTTGCTCACCACGTCTAGCAAAATATGGACCTACAAATTCTCGGAATGCGAAGAAGGAGCTTAATATTCACGTTTTAATGAAGTAAGTTAAGTAGGTTATGTTTGCATAAAAAAAATTAATCAAGTACCATGTGTTTCAATTTAAATTTATAATAAAAACGGGAATAGATTACTATTTTTATTGTAATTTTTTTTGTTCGAGACACGTCTCATGCTTACTAATTTTTTAGACAATATATCTACATAATTTTCGTTTAAGTGAAGTCACCTGTATTTTTAAATTCCACCCACAAGGTTTAAATATTATCTTTTTATCTTAAAAATAGTCAGTTTGAAACTACTCTGTAAATTTTTTTATTTTATTTTTTATTATTATTTTTTTATATAATTGCAATAATAAAATTTAAGTTTGAATTTATGTATGAATGAAAATTTATTTTTCATTTTATTTTTTGCAAGTATTTAATTTTTGAAACTGCAAAAAAAGTGTAAAATAGTCGTGCAGATATAAAATAATGCCTATTTATATTTAATTATAATTATTTGAGGTTAAGTTACCTGCTTACACACTTACTATCTTAAATTTTACAACTGAACTTCTGATTTGGTTTCTGCAGTGAAAGCTTTCTATTTTTGTTGTCTTAACAAATGTAGGAACATTGTTTATATGATGTTTGATATTTTGAGGTAATTTGCTTCTGCAACAAAGTCAGAGAGAAGACCGGGGCACTTTCGTCACCCCAACAAAATTGGCCATCCTAGTTTTTTAAAGAAAGATTTATTATTTATGCTTACAACTTGAAGAAATAATTTAATATTATTCAAAAGTTTTTTTGACTCAAAAAAATTAATTAAATGAAATAAAAACTGTATCTGGACTAATACCGTCAAGCATTACCGGGTTAAGTTTGCCATCAGTGATGTGAGCTGACAGCAGTAAAAAAATAATGGTCATGACCATTTCAAAAATCAGTCAGTTATATCCCATCCAGGTGTATAAATAATAGGATTATACTATTTAATATAAATATTGTGATTAAACAAATCGCTTTTGACGCGTCATTTTACAACTATATAATTGGAGACTGTTTGAATATTTTTAAAAATTAAATATGAAATTATAGTTTTCCTTGAATTGTGAATTGATTTAGCATTTAACTGTTAATTTTTTTACTCAAAAATTTAACAATTTAAAGTCTTTAACCTGTGGAAGCTATTTATATGAATAAAAAAGTTACTGTACCGTTTTTTCAAATTTTACTGATAAATTGATTAATTTAACTTTTAAAAATTTATTTATAACCCATAACCTTTTAAATATTCAGTATGAAATTATAAAAATTATAAATTTTTCAGAAGCTATAGATAAAACAATTAAAACGACCAAAATGACCCGACCAAAAAAAATGTGACGGCCATCTTGATTTCGAAAAATTGATCATGACCACTGGTCATTTCACAAACAGTCATTTTCACCGATGACTGACAAATTTTTATATGACCGGTCATTTCACATCACAGTTGGCCACTGTCACAAGGCGTTTTTGCAGAGTAAAATTGTATCCTAACCTCAAAATTACTCTTTGCCGAAAACTTCCAAAACAAGTGGAAAACATACTTCGGGGTATGGTTATTTATTCCTTAGTGTTCAAAACCCGAGAGAAAAACTGACACCATACTTTTCCCTAGATAATAAAAGAATGATTTATTTTAAAGAGTTTTAATTCATGCAATCGATTCTCGTCTAGGTCAAATAAGTTACTGATTAAACTTTGACTGATATCAAAAAAATTAAATTTTTTTTTTTTTTTTTAATTTAATAATTCTTTATAGTTTACATGAAAATAGGAAAAGTGCCCCATTCTCCTATATACCTACATATATGAATCACCAGAATCATATTATGATTGATTAAAATTAATTTTTTTTAATTTGATTTTTCAAAAAATACTAAAAAAAATATAAGTGTAATACACTTGTGACTCTCCACAAGATTTTTAGTATGCTAGACATTTTCAAATTAATTTAACACAAGCAAATAAATAAACTTCTGTACTCAGTAAATTAAATTAAATTAAATTAAAGCGTTTTCTAAATTAAACGTTCTCTTAATTTGAAAGGAAGCCTTAAAAGCTTCAAAAGTAATGCTAGACTATCTCTTGTTGGTACTTAAAACTCGCATGACTACAAAACCAGCAATTGTAGCAATAGCGATACCGATTCCAGCTTTCCACCAAACAATGGAGTCTCCTTGGATTAATCCAAATTGTTTTATGTGTCTGTAAATATAAAGATTAATTAGAAATCCAAGTTATACAGTAAGTTTTAATGTCTGCTTTTTGTTTTAGGAAGATGATGAACTTCATTCATTCAACATCATAAGAATTAAAGCTTATGCGGGTGCGATCACCTTACGAGAGCTGATTACTTTCAGAATAATGTATTTTTACACTTTTTAGAGTAAAATCAATTGGACACTAAAAAATATTGCGAATTACTGAAAAGTTTTCTTAAAATGATTTTCTGATAAAAAATTGTTTTACTAATGTATTTTTCTGAAAACACATCATTCTATAAGTAGTCAGCTTTGAAAATATGACTAAACCCACTGATGCGAATGATAAAAAATAATTTTCTTGAAAAAAAAGATAACATCTAAACATGCTCATGCAGTCGCACAGTTACGTGGTGTTACGCATTCTTTAGTCTTTAAGTATAACAAAAAAATTATTTATGAACTCAGCCAACTAGAAAAATAAAGTAAAATTAAGATGAAACGAAAAATTTCACATTAAATCGATGAAACGCAATAAAACCTTGCGAAAGAGCTGTACCACTGTATAGGTGAGTAGACATATGGCAGTATGGCCAGACAGAAGGGGCGTGGCCTAATGACGTCACCACTAGCCCCAGCGCCAGTCCTGGCGGGAGTCCCCGCTGCCCTACCAGGGTAGCATAGCGCGGCGGAGGTGGCGTGACGTCATCAGCTGTAGGGCCCTGCGCGCATTATGCAAATTTTATGCAAATTTTTGGAATTTATGCAAATTTTTTTTTTTTTTTTTTTTTTTTTTTTTTTTTTTTTTTGCAGATTTAAAAGTGTATGCTAGTTGTATTCAAATTTTTTAAGATTTCAGATTTTATGCAACTTTGAAAATTTTTTAAGAGTATATGGTAGTTGTATTCTAATTTTTGAAAATTTCAGGTTTAATTTTTGGAAATTTAGATTTTAGCAGTCCCAAAAAAAATTCCTACAAATTTACAGGGTGCTGTAACAAAAAGGTTCTCGAGATAATATCAGAATTTTTATTTTTCGCAAGATGGGTTTCGAAAATGTCTGTTCTGTAAAATTTAATTTTCTACAAATTTACACGGCTTACTAGGCAAGTCGTAACTCGAAAGTTTTCGGGTCGTTGAGATGCTATCCGATTTGGCTCCGGAATTTTTTTTCAAATTTACAGGTTTTGTGTATATGAAAAATTTATTTACAGGATGTTGTAACTTAATAGGTAGTCGAGATGGTATCCGAATTTTTTATTTTGTCGTGCGTTTTTTCGAAAACTATAGGTAGTGCTGTAAAATTGTATTTTCTTCAAATTAAGACGGGACACTCGAGAGGTAGTCGAGATGGTATCAGAACTTTTATTTTTACGAAAACGTTAGTTCTATAAAATTTAATTTTTCCAAATTAAGACGAGCAAGTCTTAACTCGATAGGTGGTCGAGATGGTATCGGGATTTTATTTTTCGAAAAGAGGAAATTTTCGTTTTATTACACGGCTCGCTTTTCGGTGTTTAGGGAGATTTTTGAACAGCGGAGAAATTGCGGCTTCCTTGAGGCAGGCATAGACGTGTACGACGTCCCTTTTACAGTCGCGCTAAACGATAAGTATCACGCTGTTTTACAATCGGGCGCGGGAGGCCCGAGTCAGGTATGCACTGACTCTCCCCGAACAACAGGGTTCATAACACTGCCGATAGGTATCTCGATGACCGTTCCTTAACTGATTGGAATGTCTTTGGGCGTTAACTGGCTAATGACCTTTCGGCATCGGTGTCGATGCTCTCTCCCTCCCAAGTGTCTTTTTTCTCGTGTTTATGTCCCTGGGGTCTGTTTTTATTATCCTATGGCGAGTTTCGACTCGTAAAAAATCTCTCCACCGATACCTTTCACAGGGTGAAATTTTCCCTACCTTGACTGTTTTCTCCGAGAAAAAAGGGGGTGAACTCATGTTTGCGAGGACTTTTCTCAGGTTTGACTCAACAGTCCTATCTTGAACATTTTAGAGTCATCATCGTGCTTAGGTTCGCAGCTCTCTTGAGTATTTTTTAGTGTTCGTGAACTTGAGCTTAATTTTCGCGAGTTTTTTTTTTCATTCGCAATGGATTTGTCGAATCAAGATATTTTTAAGATGCCCGAACCTGTGGTGAATAAGTTATTGTTCGTGACAGTGATAGAGGTGATGTTTTATTTACGTGACTTCTTACACCTTGGCAATGTGGGTGGGGAGTTTTAGACAGCTCTATTGCGTAGACTGTATGAAAACTCAACCGACGAACCGTACAATGTGTTTGTGGAGTTATTGGAAAGGTGTGCAACAAGTGAAATTTTAATAATTTACAACAAATTTATTAAAAATTCTGAGAACATCGTGCGTATGGTGACGATTATGGGAGACCATATTATTCAGCGAGGGTTGCAAGATGAATTCCCTGAAATCATGGAGCAGTGGCACGAAATCAAAAGTGAGTACTTTATTATTTTATTTTTATTATTTTTATTTTTCCTACTAATTTTTTTTTGCTTTTTTTCATAGTTCAGTTTACGCGAGTGCAGGCTGAGAGGGAGTCAAGAAGACTGAGTGTTTTCAGAGATCAGGTTCTCGAGAGCAAAGATCGTGAAAGGAGCTTCAGGAAAAAAGTTGAGAAGTACCAGGAGAATTATGAAAACTGGAGGAAGCGAAAATCGCCAACATTTCCTGAGCCACTTGCAAAAAGGCCCAAAACAAAAGTTAGATGAAGGTATGTTATTTTAAAAAATAAAAAATTAATTAAAAGTTTTTTATAAATTTGTAATTTTTTTTATAGAGTACACCGTTGTCACCAATGCTCCGAGTTTTATTGACTTGGTTGTTCGAAATTACAGGAAGGCAACGGATATTGTTCATACAGAAGTGATCAAAATTATAGAGCACCCCCAAATTTCATACTTCAGTCTTTAAATTTTTGTGCCTTTATACGACTGCAAACACTTAAGTATTTTTATAAATGCCTGAAACTTTTTTTTTCACTTAAACTACATAAAAACTGGAAAGAAGAAGTTTTACTTAACTTAAATTCAATAAAAAAATTAACTTTTACCTCCATTTTTATTAAAAAGTTCATTTTTCAAAAAACAGCTAATTTTCGCTTTTTTAAAAACTTGCGTAGTATATTTCAACCAGTTAAAAACATCCGAAAATATTGTAAATTTTTTTTCTTTTCTATTCAAAATCAACGAAAAAAATTTTCAAGTTGATTGGTGCAAAATTGTTCAAACCACAAGCAAAAAACTCATTTTTTAAATCATTGTAAAATTACCGATTTTTCATGATTTTACATAATTTAATGCCTTAATCTCATTTTTTTTTTTTTAGTATTACAGGTAAATTTGAATAAAAACACTAAATTAATAATAATTTAACTAATTTAATTTTAAATTGAAGAAAATCTTACAGAAAATCACCATAAGCTTTAAAATTTTACAAATTTTTCAATACAATTAATCTTTGAAAAGAAAACGTTATTTTTGTAATAATTGCTTTAAAATAATAAAATTAATACAATTCAGTAATAATTTATACGTAATATGAATAAAAAATTTTTGTTTTGCTTAAATTCTGATCCAGCTAATATTTAGTAGCTCCTCCTTTTGCGTTATAGCAAGCCTGAACCCTTCGTGGCATGGATTCTGCAAGCTTCTTACAATAGGTCAGACTTAAAGTTTGCCAAGCTGCTGCAATTTCTCTTTTTAAATCATCAAGATTTCTCAGATTCTTATCTTTGATCATCATTTCTAGTTGATCCCAAGCATTTTCAATTATATTTAAGTCAGGCGAACGGGCTGGCCAATCTAAGACTGGTATTTTGTTATCTTTTAACCAGTGCATAGTTTTCTTTGAGGTATGACAGGGGGCGTTGTCCTGTTGAAAGTACCAAACTTTTCGACGTCCAAAGATTTTTGTTTCTGACGGAAGCATGTAGTCCTTCATCACGTCGATGTATTTTTCGCTGTTAACAGTTCCTTGCACAAACTTTAATTCTCCTATTCCTTTTCCTGACAAGCAGCCCCAAATCATTATAGATCCACCACCTTTTTGAACCCTGGGAGCGATGTAATCTGCATTATATTTTTCAATACTAGAACGTCTCACTCTTCTCGGTCTGTTGGAAAATAATTGAAAAGAGGATTCATCGCTAAACAAAACTAAATTCCACTTCTCAACAGTCCATGATAGTTTATCTTTGCACCATTCATAACGAGCTTTACGATTTTTTGCAGTCAGAAGTGGTTTACGAACTGCGACAGCAGACTTTAAATTATTTTCAAGCAAGCGCCTATTTACTGTTATTCTTGAAACTTTTACATTCAGTTCATTAGTTAATTGATTTTTTATAGTATTTGCTGTAACAGTGCGTTCTTTTTTTGCTTTTTTAATAATTATTCTGTCTATTCGTTCGCTTGTTATTCTTGGTCTCCGAGCACCTTTTTTAACTTTTACGGTTTTCGCGCTGGTGTAAGACTTAATAGTATTTTGAACACAATGCCTACAAATTTTTAGAGTTCTAGATATCTCACACTGATTTTTCCCTCCCTGAACCCTTAAAGGACACACTTCAAAAAACTTACGTAAAGGACACATGGGGTACCTCATACCCCAGCGCTTAAAACGTACGTTTTCAAATACAATTATGGATATTTTGAAATGAAAAAATTTGTTCATGTATTTGAAAGCCTTATCAAAAAGATAGAATAGTTTTTTATACCTATTTTTATTTTTAATTTGCCAAAAGAAATCAAGAAAAAAAAAACCAAAAAAGCGATTTTTTTACAAAAAAAATTGTAACTCATTCAATTTTTAATAATTTTTAATAAAAATTTAGCCTCCAACTTTTGAAACAATGTACTTTAAGGTAAAAATAATTTCAGTAGGGGTCATCGATCAAAAGTATACTTCTTTTGACAGGTGAAGTTGGAAAAAATGGTAAAATTTGAAAAGTGATAGTTGTTTGAAATCAATGAATTATTTAAATGAAAAAAATATAAATATTTTAAATAAACTCATTTTTATTTTACATTAATATCAATTAAAGGTTAATACATCAAAAAGTTTAATAAAATTAATGTCAATGTTGTTTTATTAGTCCTCTCCACCACAGTCGTTGCACATGTACACGCGGTGATCTAGACACATAACTCTGAGGCACGACGGACACTGCATTCGGGACTTTTTATCTGCATTTCGGGGACATAATTGACAGCGACGGTTTTTAGGTAATACTGGTCGATTTTCAACTACTCTGTGTTCCAAATCAATACCCAAAATAGACTGAATTCCATGACTGAGAGGAATTCGAATTGTTGGGATTTCTAGACGACTTTGAAGCAGTGGTGTAGCTAAGTACGTAGCTAAACTTTTCAAACAGTTAAAAGCTCGTACTTTTGTATTGTCATTTTTGTTAAGATTTTGGAGTTTTAATAATACACGAGCGTTCACAGCTGCTTGGTCCAAGATTGGTTCATATACAACTCATGACGAACTAAAAAGACGCTAGGGACACATGGGGTATCTCGTACCCCAATTTTACCGCGCCGCACCTTTGGTCAGCTCACATTCGCAGCTGGTTCAAAACTGATCCAAACTAACCACCAGGGGTTATGGCGGCAACGCTTGGCTAATGCTGTAGGACTCTACTTTTCCGATTTTCGGCGCGCAGCTTGAAATAATCATTTTTTAAAACACGCTGGGGTATCTAATACCCCATGTGTCCTTTAAGGGTTAAATAATCCTACGATTTGACACTTTGTCGACTCAGATATTGCTCTTCTGCCCATGATTACAGTTACTAATAAACATTAAAAATTATCATTATGTGTATAATAACTGCTCAGTCGGTAAGGCAGGTATATTATCTACCGATTGAATAGACGTCGCAACTATAGTCTATAATTCGAATCCGAAGAATTCAAATAATATATTTAACTAAAATAAACTTACTTTAGATTTATACTGAATTGTTAACGAAAGGCAAAAACATTTTAAAAAGTATACTTTATACATAGCAATTATTACAAAAATAACGTTTTCTTTTCAAAGATCAATTGTGTTGAAAAATTTGTAAAATTTTAAAACTTATGGTGATTTTCTGTAAGATTTTCTTCAATTTAAAATTAAATTAGTTAAATTATTATTAATTAAGTGTTTTTATTCAAATTTACCTGTAATACTGAAAAAAAAAAAATGAGATTAAGGCATTAAATTATGTAAAATCATGAAAAATCGGTAATTTTACAATGATTTAAAAAATGAGTTTTTTGCTTGTGGTTTGAACAATTTTGCACCAATCAACTTGAAAATTTTTTTCGTTGATTTTGAATACTAAAAAGAAAAGAAAAAAAATTTACAATATTTTCGGATGTTTTTAACTGGTTGAAATATACTACGCAAGTTTTTAAAAAAGCAAAAATTAGCTGTTTTTTGAAAAATGAACTTTTTAATAAAAATGGAGGTAAAAGTTAATTTTTTATTGAATTTAAAAGTAAAACTTCTTCTTTCCAGTTTTTATGTAGTTTAAGTGAAAAAAAAAGTTTCAGGCATTTATAAAAATATTTAAGTGTTTGCAGTCGTATAAAAGCACAAAAACTTAAAGACTGAAGCATGAAATTTGGGGGTGCTCTAGAATTTTGATCACTACTGTATAAATGATTCAGATTTTGAGGGTAACTATATTCTATTGTAGATTTTTTTATAATTTAGTTATTACATGAATGAATATTTCAAGTGAATTTTTTTAATTTTCAGATGAGTTCGACATCGCTCATGTAGAGCCTGGCCCGTCACGTTTATGCCCCCAGCGGCAGGTGTCAGGTTCAAAGACACAGCAGCTAGCAGAAGCTGAATCGCCAACGGTTCCTGCTAGATCACAGTCGGCATTACCAAAATCAGACGATACCGACTCTGAAGGTAAATTTTTAACTTATTTTTAGAAGAAAATTAAGAATTTTTGAAAATAAATTTTTAATTTTTCAATTTTCAGGAGAATTTGCTGATGATTTCAGATCAAAACCAGTGGCGAGGACTGCCATGCAGTCAAATGATGGTAACGAATAATTTTTAAAATTTTAAATGTATTAATTGAAAAATATTCATTAAAACTTTTTTTTTTTTAGGAACTGATTCCTCAGACTTGCAGTCGCAAGCTACGCAGGAGTCGCAGCACAGTGAAAATCAAACGCTGGTGACCATTGCAGAGGTTCGTCAGAGTGACGAACACCAAGGTAACTTTAAAAAAAAAAATAATTTTAAATAATTAATTGAAAAATATTCATTAAAACTTTTTTTTTAGGAACTGACTCCTCAGGCTTGCAGTCACAAGCAACGCAGGAGTCGCAGCACAGTGGAAATCAGACGCTGATGACCATTGCAGAGGTTCATCAGAGTGACGAACAGCAAGGTAACTTTAAAAAAAAAATTTTTTTGTAAATTATTGACAAAATATATATTAATAAACTTTTTTCTTTTTCAGAGGGTAGCACAGCTTTGCAACAGCAAACAGTACAGCTGACTCAGCAGTATGGACAGGAGGAGAAGTCACCAGCGTCGGAGCAGCTACAAGAAAAAATGAAATGTAATTAATAATTTTATATTTTGTTTTCTAATATATAATTATTAAAAACAAACACCATAATTTTTTTTTATCGATGTCCCCTGATTTTGACTCTGTTTTAAATTTAAATAAAAATTAAATTTTTACTTAAAATCAATATTTTTAATTTAGTCAATTTCATGAATATTAAGTTTTTAAAATTTGTCAGTTTCAAGAATATTTGATAAATAGGATTTAATGAAATAAAAATTTTTAAAAAAGACTGTACGAAATAAAGTTTAAATTTTTTACCACCAACAGTTTTGTAATTAAAATATTGTTTTTTCAAGAATATTTGACAAATAAGATATATTCAAATAAAAAATTTTTTAAAATACTGTACGAAATAAAGTTTAAATTTTTACTAAAAATCAGTTTCAAGAATATTTGGCAAATAAGATATATACAAATAAAAAATTTTTTAAAATACTGTACGAAATAAAGTTTAAATTTTTTGCTACCAACAGTTTTTGAATTAAAATATTGTTTTTTTAAAAAATATGGATGGTGAAAAATTAAATTTTATAGAACGACCGTTTTCGTAAAAATAAAAACTCCGATACAGTTACTTTTTTATTATGAATTTTTTCGCGATAATGTTTTGAATAATTCAATACTTTGTTTCAATAAACGTTAAACAAATTTTTAAATTGAAACTAGCGTTAAGCAAGCAGCAGGTGGTTCCCGATCAGCACTACCCACAACAGCGTGTTCATCAGTCACCACAACAATCTGATCTGGAGCGGATAGAAAAGGACCAGGCACAGCAACAGGATGATTTACAGCAGGGTGTCCCGCTAAACCAGGTAGGTGGCGGTTTAAATAGTAGATTTTCAGTCACGGGTAGACGCGAAAATTACGTCAGAAGATTCGGAATCAACGGAATTGTCTTTACTGTAAAAATAAATCCACCGCGGGGCGATGAAAATTTAATTGATTACTTGGAGTTAACTTTTCGCGAAATTTTCAAAATTCTCATCGACGAGAGCAAATCAGTGGACGATTGGTTGGGGTTACGGATCGATAGCGATCAATTTTTAAACGGCGCGGCATTTTTACCCCTAAAACCTGTCGATTCGATAACATTTTTAGACGTTTGGGAAATTATTACTAAAGTTATTCAATCGAATAACAATTTTTTTATAGATAATAGCTTTCAAATTCATGCTACTTACGTCGAGGTTCCGAGAGGTTTAGGTCGGAGAGTACCCTTAACCAACGACACGGTAAATAAGAAATCGATTATTAGGATTAATAACAATGATAATCTTTGTTTACCAAGAGCGTTGGTTGTAGGGGAAGCTCATTTAGGTTATTTAAAAAGTAGGGACAAATCGGATTACGATAGCGTGCGTAAGGGTGGTTTAGTACAAAATAAAATGGTGAAACGTATTTTGAAAAAGGCTTGAGTTGAAATACCTGAAAACGGTTCAGGTATGTTTGAAATAATAAAATTTCAAGACTATTATAAAACGTTAAATATAGCTATTATAGTCTACGAGAAAGACACAATCGGTAAAAAGGGTGCACATTTTTTCGACGGCCGCAAAAAATTGGAAAAAATTGATGGTATCATCAATGTTTTATTTGACACGAAAAATAAACATTTTGAGACCATCACTAGTTTAACAGGTTGCGTAGGGGCAAATTTTTTTTGCAAAGACTGCAACAAAAAGTATGCAGCACGTAAATCTCACAAGTGCCAATTTATTTGTTCTTGTTGTTTTAAATCACCCGCTTGCGATACAAAAAATGAGAAAAAAACTTGTGAGTCATGTAATAGGTGGTTTTACGGTGAATCATGTTTTCAAAATCATGTAGAAAAACCCGATGAGAGAAAAAAATCGATTTGCGAGTCCGATCGTTTATGCGGCAAGTGTAAAAACTAATGCACTCCAAAGCACAGATGCGGTGTGGCTTATTGTAAAGATTGTAAGTCGGTACACTTACTGAATGATCTTTGTAGTATGCAACCGTTAGAAAAAAAAAATAAAAGAAGACGATAAATTTCTTTTTATTTTTTTCGATTTAGAAACGCGTCAAGACGAGCGTTTGAATGAAACTTCGACCATCAAACACGTTCCGAACCTTTGTCTCCTGCAGCAACGATGCACCGATTGCATCGATAAACCCGATATTGATAGGTGTAATAGTTGTGGGGTTCGCGAGTTAATTTTCCGTGAGGACCCGGTAAAAAACCTTGTAGATTTTACGTTCCTTAGGAGCAATTCAATTTTTAAATCGATCGTTTGCATCGCGCACAATTTATCTGGGTTCGACGGTCAATTTTTGCTGTCCGAAATGACAGAACGCGAAGACCCTATAACACCTAACATTATTTTAAATGGAACCAAAATAGTTTTAATGGCCGTCAATAGAAAAATAAAATTCATATATAGTTTGAATTATTTTCACATGAAGCTCAGTGCTTTATCAAAGACATTTGGTTTACCGGAAAACCAAAAAAAAGGCTATTTCCCGCATCTATTTAATACTTTGAAAAACAAAAATTATAATGATGTTTTACCGGACGCTAAGTATTACGATCCTGATTCGATGTCTGAAAACGACCGCGCTCAATTTTATCTTTGGTATAACGATCAAAAATCTAAAAACGCGAAATTTGATCTCCAAAAGGAAATAGTAGAGTACTGCCGAATGGATGTAGAAATATTGCGTGACTCGTGTTTGGCTTTTCGTCGTATTTTTTTAAACGTTGGGGACGTGGATTCATTTATCTCGGCAACTACGATCACGTCTACTTGCTCAAATGTTTTTAGACAAAATTTTTTGAAAAAAAATACAATCGGTATTTTACCACCCAACGGATATAATCGGGCGAATAGACAATCGGGAAAAGCCATCGAATGGCTGCTTTTTATAGAAAAAAATCTCGGAAAAAATATTATCCACGCGGGAAGATCGCGCGAGTATTGAGTAAACGGGAAATATTTGGTTGATGGTTTTTTACCACCTGATGCACCTTCGGAAAAAGGAACTATTTACGAGTTCCACGGATGTTACTATCATGGGTGTCCGGAATGTTTTCCGAATGATCGGCATAAAAAAATTCATTCGCATGAGGCTTTCGATACTCTGTATGAAAAAACTCGCGAAAAAACCGAAACTTTAATCTCGTGGGGGTTCAAAGTTATAGAGATGTGGGAGCACGAGTTTGATGAGTTAAAAAAAAAACGATTTAAACTTGTGCGACTACTTAAACGATGAAGACCGTAAGACTGAATCCACGCGACGCTTTTTTCGGGGGGTAGGACTGAGAGTTTTGTAACCTCTTACAAAGCCGCTGATAACGAGAAGATCTCGTACATAGATATAATAAGTCTGTATCCCAGCGTGTTAAAAAGCGGCGTTTTTCCCTTACTTCATCCCCAAATTTACAAAGGTTCGGAGTGTGAGGAGGTCCTAGTTGAGGGTGATAAAAATAATTTATCGCGCATCGAGGGATTAGTCAAGTGCAAGGTTTTACCCCCACGAGACTTACACTTGCCTCTACTCCCGGTCAAGATGCACAATAAATTAATGTTTGCTCTGTGTCGTTCCTGCTGCGAGAGTATGAATGAAGGCGATTGTATGCATGAGAGTGAAAAAGACCGCGAGTTTTTAGGTACTTGGGTGAGCTTAGAGTTAAAAAAAAGCCGTTGAATTGGGGTATATTATAAAGGAGATTTATGTAATCTGGAATTTTGAAACCACCGTATACGATAAATCTAACGGTACTGGTGGTTTATTTACAGATTATATAAATACTTTTTTAAAAATCAAACAAGAGGCTAGAGGGTGGCCTGCTACATGCACGGATGAGGCTAGCAAACAGCGGTACTTGAGCGAGTTTAAAGAGGCTGAGGGGGTCGAGCTCGAGTACGAGGAAGTAGCCAAAAATCCTGGTTTACGCGCTGTAGCAAAATTATCATTGAACTCACTATGGGGCAAATTATGCCAGCGCGAATCCTTACCGCGTACTGATATAGTTAAGACGCAGGAAGGGTTGTTAAAACGTTTGACAGACCCTAAAATTGAAGTAATGAATACTCTCGCCCCCAATTCAACTGTAATTTACGTGAACTGGCGGTACAGAGACGATGCTGTGACCGCAACGGGATACACAAATGTTGTAGTTGCCGCTTTCGTGACGGCACAGGCTCGTCTCAAACTGTACTGTTACTTGGAAAAACTAAATAAAAGAGCCTTGTACTGCGACACCGATTCCTGCGTATTTGTATCTAAAACTGATAATCCCAATGAGTATTAACCTCTTCTCGGAACGCTGTTGGGTGATATGAGCGACGAACTGAGTGATTACGGTTCCAACGCTGTTATTCAAGAGTTTATAAGCGGGGGCCAAAGTTTTACGGTTATCGCGTCGTATCGCCGGATAGTGAGACTACAAGTGAGTGTGTTAAAATCAAGGGAATAACTTTAAATTATAGAAATAGTGAGAAAATTAACTTTGAAAGCATTCATGAATTAATTAAAAACGCGTTTAATGCACCGGATGATAAAATTGAAATTGATTTTAAAGCCATACGTCGACTACCAACACACGAGGTTGTTACTCGCGATGAGCGCAAAACATGCTCTGTAGTTTTGAAAAAAAGGCGTTTTATTAATGCCAAGTTATCTCATCCCTACGGGTTCAAAAAAAAAATGACTGAAAATCTATTTAAACCGCTACCTGATGGTTGTATAAATGTGTAAAAATATATTTGTAAGCTGTATAAAAGTTGTAGTATTTAAAATATATTTGTAAGCTGTATAAAAATTGTAGTATTTAAAATATATTTGTAAGCTGTATAAAATTGTACAAAAAATTGTAGTATTCGAATATTCGTAAGTTGTATAAAAATTGTAGTATTTAAGAAATGTATTTGTAATTCTCGATCTGCTTAAAAATTGTAATTTTAAAAATAAAATTCATTTGCAAACACAACATCTGTGTTCAAAAATTAATTGAAAAACACTATATTTATTTGAATATACGCGTGTCCTTGCGAATTATACGTGTATCCGCGTGCGTGGTCCGCCACCGCCGCTGCAGCCGCCGCAGAAAAAATACGCGTACAAAAAAATTATTCTTAAGCCCATTATTCAACCAACTTATCAAACGATCCGGTTGTTCAAGTTTAAAAACTCGTAGATTTGTACCCACGAGGATTCGAACCAGCAACCTACACCGTGACGCACCTTGAAAAATTTTAGAACGGCTACTAAAACCACAGGGCTACGGCACGATGCTACAGGTAAGGATAAATAAGCCAACTTTGATCTTTCCCCCTTCAGTCTTTGAAATGGATACGCGCTGGAGACACCCTTTTACCTGTATCATAGCAGGATCTACAGGCTCCGGAAAAAGTTTCTTTGTCTCGCGTTTTATAGAACACAGAAATACTTTGTGTAACGTAAACTTTGACCGAATTTTATTTTACTATGCAGAGTGGCCAGAGGCATACAAGAAATTAAACGGTAAAATCGAATTTAAAGAAGGGTTACCAGACCCATCGGATTACTCTCACGATAACCACAAGAAAAAACTACTAGTGCTCGACGATTTAATGCGCGAATCATCGTCTTGCGATGTGATTCTCGATCTTTTTACCAAGGGATCGCATCATCGGAATATCAGTGTAATTCTGATTATGCAAAACCTCTTTCACCAGTCGCGTATTCAGCGTACATTATCCTTAAACAGTCATTACTTTGAAATTTTCAAAAATCCACGGGATAAATCGCAAATTATACATTTAGCTAAACAGATTTGTCCGGAAAACACAGGTTTTGTAAAAGAGGCGTATTTAGACTCAACCAAACTCCCCCACTCGTATCTCTTGGTAGATCTTACTCAAGCAACACTGGATGAATTTAGATTTCGTGCGTGTATTTTTCCAGACGATAAAGTAAATTACGTCTACGTTCCGAAAAAACGTTAAATCAATTTGATATACAAGACCATTCTCAGTAACTCGCCAACTATGGCTGAAGCCGCATCGGGTGCTTTTTTCTCCAAAAAACAAGTTGCTATTCTTCACGCACTTTGTCATTCCAATAACGAGCAGCGAAAAGCGTTGTTGAAAGTCGCAGACAAAGCACTTGTTAAAAAAAGGACCCCGTCCAACTCCTTATGTAAATTGGCTTTCGGTCGAATTTTCTGAAACTTTGGGAAATGATAGTTCTTGATGAGTAGAACAAAAGTCTCCACAGCCGCTAAGCTCAAAAGTCCATAGTTATTGTTCAAGTGAGTTATTTCATCACCAAGTTGAGGGTTGAAGCCTTGAAACGAAATACATTATACTGAGTTAAATCAAAAATAGCGTTTAAAAAAACCCATAATTAAAATCTTTGACCAGTGATCACGAATTTGATGGTTCTTGTATCGTTCTTACTAATAGCATGGACAAAAATGAGGGGTAGTACATGGAAAGGGAGAGGAGGGGGAGGAGGGTTGGATAAGGTCTATAATAGAAAAAAAATTTCGCAGCGCACTTACTGAGTGTCCATGGGTTTTCGGGGTCGCTGATTACAATTTTGATAACTATACTGCGCTCAGACCTCATTTCAAGGGTTAAAAAAAGGGGTAGTTTGGTTACAGAGGGGATGAAGAGGGTTTATAATAAAAAAAAACAACTTTTTCCGCGTACTTATTCAGTCCCCAGGGGGTTTGGGGGTCGCTGGTTATGATTTTGACAATTATTTTGTGCTCAGACTCATTTCAAGGGTGAAAAAAAGGGGTAGTTATGTCCGTACACAATGAGACACTTATTGGCAAACGCATGTTTTCATTTTTCGATAAATTCGGAAGTTTGGACAATCACAGATATCTCAGCAATAGGTTTTTTTGTATGTTATGCTAAAGTACCAAATATTTTTTTCTAAGGTTCAATATACAGCAGCTCAAAATTGTATACTACGTTATGCAACATGAACTTTTTTGTCGTCTGCTCCCTATCACTGGTAGTCACGTATGCGCGACCTAAGATTGAACCCAGGTTTAACCGTACACTTATTGTCGTGATCGAACACTTTTTCTCCCTCAGAAATGTTGCATAAAAATACGATTGTACAATTCGACACTGACTAAACAAGATTTTAAAAACAAGTGTAGTAGGCCCCTATTGATGATCATGAAAAAAGCTTCTGATCGAACTCGAAAAGATTTTACTCACTGTAGGATTAATGTATCTTAAGAGAGGTCTGAGTACAAAATAATTCTCAAAATCGTAACCAGCGACCCCAAAAACCCCTAGGGACTGAATAAGTACGCGGAAAAAGTTGTTTTTATTATTATGCACCCTCTTCATCCCCTCTGTAACCAAACTACCCTTTTTTTTCACCCTTGAAATGAGTCTGAGCACAAATTAATTGTCAAAATCATAACCAGCGACCCCAAAAACCCCTGGGGACTGAATAAGTACGCGGAAAAAGTTGTTTTTTTTTATTATAAACCCTCTTCATCCCCTCTGTAACCAAACTACCCCTTTTTTTAACCCTTGAAATGAGGTCTGAGCGCAGTATAGTTATCAAAATTGTAATCAGCGACCCCGAAAACCCATGGACACTCAGTAAGTGCGCTGCGAAATTTTTTTTCTATTATAGACCTTATCCAACCCTCCTCCCCCTCCTCTCCCTTTCCATGTACTACCCCTCATTTTTGTCCATGCTATTAGTAAGAACGATACAAGAACCATCAAATTCGTGATCACTGGTCAAAGATTTTAATTATGGGTTTTTTTAAACGCTATTTTTGATTTAACTCAGTATAATGTATTTCGTTTCAAGGCTTCAACCCTCAACTTGGGGATGAAATAACTCAGAAACTATGGACTTTTGAGCTTAGCGGCTGTGGAGACTTTTGTTCTACTCATCAAGAACTATCATTTCCCAAAGTTTCAGAAAATTCGACCGAAAGCCAATTTACATAAGGAGTTGGACGGGGTCCTTTGTGAAATTGCTTTGAATGCTCTCTCTGGAAATCTAAATCTAAGCGGTGCAGAAAAAAATCGTTTAAAGAAACACAAAAATGTTTTACGTAAATTAATCGTCTGTAAAAAAAATGACAAAAACAACTGGTTGAAGAAAAAAAAAGCAATTTGTCAGCACGGTGGTGGATTTTTACCTGTGTTACTTACTCCGATCGTAAACGTTTTATTGTCTAAAATTTTCTCATCTCTCAAATAATGCAAAAAATGGTTATCGTTCCCGAGAGTATTCTCGAACAGATTAATAAATCTGATCAGGATACTGAAACTACTGTGCAAACTCCTGGTGATTATTTATCACGGCTCGACAAAAAAATGTACGACATTATACATTCAAAAAATTTTAAAAACGATTTTGACAAGTGTAAAAATTATTTACAAGTTTTGTATCGATATCTTTCTTTCAAAGAAAAAGACAATTCCTACAAAAAGCCTTTGATGGATTTTAACGAATCTGTTAATGAAAGTGATTCATCAGCCGAAAACGTTGACATAAACGACAACGATTCCGAACCCATGAGCATCGATGTAATTTTACAAAATTTTCCGGGATATCAAGTTAAAAAAGCACGTCATTTGTTAAATTTTTTAAAGGAATCTGCCCGAGGGCGATTTCAATGGGATTCGTTTGGTACAATTTCTATTGACAAAAACAGAATAGAAGGCTCAGATATCGTTGAGCTTTTAAAGGATGCAGTTCGTCACGACACGCTCTACGGAAAAGATACAGTGAAAAATTTAAATCTTACTGGACAAGAAGAATTCACAAGTCTGATAAAATCATCCATTTTACCGTACAGACAAAAGAAAGTTTTGAATAACTTGTACGTTGATCGACCAAGAGCCAAGGCTAAACGTGGTGCTAATAAAAAAGTTAATGAAACTACACAAGAGATTACACACGGAAAAAAATGAATTAAAAAAGCCGATGGTTCGCGAAAAAAAGTAAAAACGGATTTTTCACCGAAAAAAACAAGAAGTACGACGAAATGGCTGAAGATGGAAATTTAAAGTACGAAAATCAGTATTATGATTTATCTCACGAGGCTGGCTTTGCTCACGGGGCCACAAATTTATTACGTGTTAATGCAAAAGGTAAAAAGTTGACCGATGAAGTTGAAAAAAAGAGAATCTACGATTGGTTATCACACCAGGACGCTTACACCCTCCACCGACTTGTGAAACGAAAATTTCCAAGGCTACATTATAACGTGTCAAACGTTGACGACTTGTGGGAGCTTGACCTGTTGCAAACGTCTGGTATAAAAGAATACAACGACAACTTCACTTTTTTACTTGTCGCAGTGGATGCCTTCTCAAAATATGCATTCGTCGAAGCTATTAAAGATAAATCCGGACCCAGTGTGACGGCTGCTTTTAAAAAAATTCTTAAACGAGCCGCACCTCGTCAACCTTTCTTAATTCAGACTGATTCTGGTTCAGAGTTTCAAAATTCAGTTTTTCAAAATTACCTAAAAAGTCTTGACATCAAATTTCGAGTTGCTAGAAATCCTGATATTGAATGTGCAATAGTGGAGCGTCTGAATCGTACGATACGAGAACGCATGTGGCGTTATTTTACTTATAAAAATACCAAGCGTTACATCGATGTCGTGCAAAAAATTATTCACGCATACAATCATACAATACACAGTGCTATAAAAATGAGACCTGTTGAGGTCAACCATTACAACGCTAAAAAGGCACGTGAAAATTTAGAAAAAAGAGCTCGATCTCAAAGTATAAATAAAAGTATAAAATCAAAAAGAGCACCAGGATTGAAACTTAAATACAGCGTCGGAGACTACGTAAGCATCAGTCGAACTAAAAACACCTTTGAAAAAGGTTACGATAAAAATTTTAGTGAAGAAATATTCAAAATCATCCGCATATCGTGTCGTCAAGGGTTGTATACGTATATCATCAGTGACTTGAATGACGAGGAAATTGACGGTTTTTTTTACACGGAAGAATTAGCGGTGGTTGGAAAAAATCGTTTGAAAGAAGATAAAATATTCAAAATCGACCACATTGTTGCTACTAAAGGTCGTGGTTCCAATAAAAAAGTTCTCGTACGCTGCACGGAAAAAAATATATTGGAAATACTACACGATTTGCGATGCGTTCGTTACATCTACCTTTTAATGGAGCAGTTACCTGGATTTCCTGCACTCAGTCCAGTAAATTCAGGCAACTGCTACATTCAAGCGCCAAGGCAACGAATCTTGTTTTTCATCAGCATTCGCACCAGTTTTTTAGATAATCTAACCTCGACCAATGTCGAGCCCAAATTATATATGCAATAAGAACGAAGGTGAAATTATCGTGATTATAATGATTTTCTTTTGGTACACATTTGATATAGAAAAATAATAAGTAGTTAGGATAACAAATTATTTAAAAATGAAATTGAATAAACTAGACTCAATTACTCTATGTAACTCAGCTTTGTTAATGTAATAATTTTATTGATTTTTAATTAAGGACTTAAAAAAGTTTTTATATATATTTAGATAAAAGAAAAAATAATACTAAAAAATATATTTTTAAATTTCTCGCCACTTCAGTAAATAAAAAACTGGAATAAGTTCAACTTATTACATTCAGTTCAAATTTTTGAACCGAACTTAATGACCTTTTTTATGTTTTTAAGTCTTAAGCTCCGAGAAATTCAGACTTAAGATGATAGTTAGCAAATTAAAATGAACTTCTTTGGTTCAAAATAAGATGATTTCATATCATAATTTTTTGGAATAAATTTTGTTTAATTTGATGATAATTTTAAAATGGAATAAAAAATTTCTAGTATTTTTATTTAAAAATTTTTTTTCCTTTTTAATACATTATTTTGACTTTTAATAAAATGCAAAACATTTTAATAATAAATCACAATTGCACAAAAAGACAATAATTAATTAGGTTAGATTTCTCAATAGTGTATTCAATTCCATTCTTTGATTTCGAAATTGGCGCGAATGCTGATGAAAAACAAGATTCGTTGCCTTAGCGCTTGAATGTAGCAGTTGCCTGAATTTACTGGACTGAGTGCAGGAAATCCAGGTAACTGCTCCATTAAAAGGTAGATGTAACGAACGCATCGCAAATCGTGTAGTATTTCCAATATATTTTTTTCCGTGTGGGCAGGATACCATTCCAAGTTTGATACGTGGTTAAAAGCCTCTGAGCTTGAAGATATTTAAAAATGAATAACCCTGATTAATTTTACTTGATTCTTCCCAGTAACTCAAGTATGATTTATTATCCCAATAATACAACCACTTGTTTTACCACTCATTTATCTCGTGAAATAAAACTCACGGGGGATTGGTACGTGGGATTAGTTGAGATTCATGTACCGTGTACAATAAAACACATTGAACAGCATGAGTCGAGATTTTATTTTTCCATGAGAGATTATCCACCCTAACCACATGATTTTCCTCAAGGTCGGTACGAATCGGTGTTGCAACTAGCTAATGAAATTAATCGAACCCGTGAAATTTATGAACATCAAATGTTTCAACCCTCCATGGATCTCAAAGGGTATTATACTCTTACTAGAAAATGCGAGTGCAAAGATAAACATAAAACAATGTTTAATGAAAAAGTTTGCCGTATTTTTGGATTTGAAAATGAGTCACAGAGAAAAAATTTTACTCTCGAAACATCGCCCGAGAATCCTGTTGTAGTTGCTTCGAGACCAGCGGTTATTGGACGCGCTATTCCTGATCAGTTGTTTGTGTATACAGATATTTGCATGCCGTGTATGGTCGGTGATACTCAAGCTAACTTATTACGTATAGTTTCAATCGATACTTCCAAATATACTTTTGGTAGCAACATTGTCAAGCAATATTCACCGCCTCATTACTTACCCCTACTCCAACACACTTTCCAAAATATAACCATCGATATAAGGGACGTTTTTGGCCAACCACTTGCATTCAGTTTTGGTACTTTGATTGTGACATTAAGATTTACCCGTAATCGAGTTTAAAAATGACGCTGTATTTACATTATTACGACCAACAAATTGGAGGTGGTTCAAGAGTGAAAAACGTTTTTTCCGGCTCGACTTACCAACGAGGTCATGGTATTGGTTCATTCCTCGGTGGGCTAGCACGACATATTTTACCCTACATCACGCGTGGTGTAAGAGCTGTAGGAAAAGAGGCTGTTCGTGCAGGCGTGAATGTTTTCGATGACGTAGTTAACAATGACGTCAATATAAAAGAATCGCTCAAAAAAAGGGTTCGAGAATCTGGAAATACTTTGAAAAGAAAGGCTGCAACTAAAATGGTTGATTTAATGAAAGGTGAAGGATATAAAACAAAAGCATCGAAACGTAAACGTCAGTCATCAAAAGGGAATCGTCGCGTTCGTACCTCTTCAACGAAAAAGAAGAAAAAGAAGGTTCAAGGACAAAAGAAGAAGAAGAAGAGTGTGACGAAAAAGAAAAAAAAAAACTTTGAGAAGTATAACTGATATATTCAGACCCCGGTAAAAATGGCGTTCCTACACTCACATAGTTCGGAGTGTATGGCTTCCGAGCTTGATCTTTTTACCGTACCACCAACTCAGACATCCATCGAAAGCTGTAATTTTTGTCAACTCAAACCTGTCTCTTCTCCAACAGACGATTCGGATGCACCTATCGAATTTGTTGTCCCTGCAACGAGTGAATACTACATGGACTTAGCTCACACAATGCTTAGTTTACAAGTGGTTATAATACCGAATCATTCAGCCCCTGAAAATATCAAAGTCAGACCGGTGAATAACTTTCTTCGCTCGATTTTTAATCAGGTCGATGTTTTTTTTCAACAATAAACTTATCACTCCGACTAGTAATATGTACGCGTATAGAGCATACATTGAAACTCTCTTGAATTACGGCCCTGCAGCTAAAAGTTCGCATTTAACCGCAAGCTTGTGGTACGAGGACGAAGCCTCAAAGTTTGATGCACTTCCAAATGCTGGAAATAAAAACGCTGGTCTTACAAAGAGACAAAAATTTGCAACTCCTGGACAAACGTTTGATTTGATCGGACAAATTCACAGTGATGTTTTCAATCAAGATAAAATGCTGATCAACGGTGGAGAGTTGCGTATTCGTTTTGTAAGAAACAAGGATTCGTTTTGTTTGATGGATGCTTCGGAGGATGGAAAGTACAAGGTTCAAATCAAAGCAGCAACGCTCATTGTACGCCGTGTAAAAATAAGTCCTCCCGTTTTGCTAGCACACGCTAATGGTTTATCCAAGGCTTCTGCAAAGTATCCGATTACACGCGTGGATAAAAAATCATTCACGATGCATCCTGGTCTTTTATCCGAGACTCTAGATAATGTTTTTTTGGGTCAGCTACCTAAAAGATTGATCATTGGATTCGTAGATAACAGAGCATTCAACGGTAACCGTCAACTTAACCCGTTTAATTTTCAACATTTCAATATAAACTATCTCTCTTTGTACATTGATGGTGTGCAAGTACCCATTAACCACTGACTCCACGATTTCAAGGCAATAATAAATCATTTATCGAGTGCTTTCAAACACTTTTTACCGGTACAGGCATTCATTTTTTGAACGAGGGTATAGAGATCAACAGAGAAAATTACAAGGGAAATTTTTTGACTGCTTTTGTTCTCACACCTGCTTCGTCTGCACATTGCGGGTCTCATTGGTCACTAGTTCGATCTGGCTCTGTTCGGTTAGAAGTGAAATTTGAAGAGGCTCTAGCAACAACAATCAATTGTATTGTTTATGCCGAGTTCGATAATTTATTAGAAATCGACTCAGAACTCCAGGTGTTGGTAGACTTTAGCGCCTGAAAAAAAAAAAAAAAAAGGGAGGGGATAGAGAGGTTGCTACATTCCTCATCGCTACTCTCAGTTTCTTTTCGTTCGTCGTTCTCTCAACTTCGCCTTTCCACCATGGACTTAATAATAGACTGTCAAGCTATAAGAGATGAAAATAAAAAGTTTTATCCTAAAGAAGTAGCAGTTGTTTCAGTGCAGCATAATGTGATTGGTCATTGGATCTTAAAATCTCCCAATAATTTTGAAAGTTTATCATCTGACTTGAAAATTACAAACAATTTTTATACACTCGATATTCATGGATTGGAATGGTTTGACGGTGACATTACTTTATCTCAATTGAAACACCATCTCTACGAACTCACCAGAAAAGCTAAAGAAGTTTATACCCGAGGTCATGAAAAAAAAAATCTTCTTCGAGTCATTAATTTGCCGTCGTGTAATTAATTTTGAAGATTTATCTGGACCCACTTATGGGAATCTCCGTAAATTGTTTAAAAAAGAAAATTCAATGTGTGTCACTCATGGAATTGTCGACATCACCATGCATGGGTTAATCGATCCCCCTGTTGCCGTTGATTTTTGTGCATTGAACAAGTGTTTTTTAAGCAGATTGTTTTTACGTAGTATACTCAAGCCTGAAATTTTTAATGAATTTAAAACGTACGATTTGTCATCCAGAACATATTACTGTGCTCTCCTGGAACATGACACAAAAATGAGAGTTGGTAAATCTGTAAAACATGAAGGTGAAGACGAGGTCGGAAGTATAACCACAGCATCTACTGTAGTTAGCATCAGTCCGAGTGCCACACCCGTTGCAACATCATCGATAAACGGAGACTACGATACACCTAAATCGTGGGAACAAAATGAACACCCGGGAGATAATGCAGGCAATTCTGACACTGCCTAAAAAAATCAAAACTATCGGAGTTTTTGCCGCTGATCAAGTCCCAAGACGTTTGACTTTGCCTGCTGCAATCGTCGTCAATACCGATGCGTCCGATAAGCCTGGAAGTCATTGGACAGCTTTGTTTATCGATAAAAAAGGAAAAGGTACATTTTTCGATAGCTACGCACGAGCACCACAATCGAGACATGTCTGCAATGCGATTAAAAAAAACTGCACTTCATGGCGTTATAACAAAAAACAACTGCAAAGCTTCGATAGTTCAGTATGCGGCGAGTATTGCGTACATTTTTTACATCACATGAGTGAGACCAACAATTTCCAGTCGTTATTGGATCAGTTTACATCAAACACGCCTTACAACGACAAAAAAGTTTCAAAATTCTTCAAAAAATACAGTTCTAATTCTTTCAAAAATAAAAACAATGTGTTACCACGAGGTAGTTCATTTGGAGGAGGTTTCAGTAATCAATCATGCGTATCAAGAATTAACTATATATTATACTCATTATAAGGTGCAAAAATTAAATAATTAAGTTAAGTGAGGACCAGCGCGACGAGAATTGACATTAGTAGATCTTTTTCCTGAAAATTTGTAAATTAAAATTGTTTATACATTAAAAGGCATGAAATATTCATATATTATTATTTTTAAGATTGTATGAGAGAGAGAGAGACTAATAAATATATTTTAACCTTATTTTTGTTTTCTTTTTATTTCACGACCCACCTGTTTTTCTAAAAAATTCTTTTGTAGCTCTAAACATAAATTTCGCCTTCCCTAGCACACTGTTTTTCAAAAAAAAAAAAAAATATTCCTTAGCTGATGCAGGTCTGGACATGCTTGGACATAATTTACGACTTCTCTGTCGCCCCTCTTAATCGGTTTTTCTAAAAAAATTCTTTTGTATTTGCAGGTCCAGACAGGACTAAACATAATTTATGACTTTTCTGTCGCCCCTCTTACCCGTTTTTCCAAGAAAATTCTTTTGTTGATGCAGGTGTGGACAGGCTTGGACATAATTTACGACTTCTCTGTCGCCCCTCTTGACCGGTTTTTCTAAAAAATCTTTTGTATTTGCAGGTTTGGACAGGCTTCGGCATAATTTACGCCTTCTCTATCTCCCCTCTTACCCGTTTTCCTAAGAAAATTCCTTTGCTGATGCAGGTCTGGACAGGTTTAGACATAATTTACGACTTCTCTGGCACCCCTCTTGACCGGTTTTTCAAAAAAAAAATTCCTTCGCTCATGCAGGTCAGGACAGGCTTCGGCATAATTTACGGCTTCTCTGTCTCCCCTCTTAATCGGTTTTTCTAAAAATTCTTTTGTAGCTGCAGGAGACAAAGGTTCGACCCTACACGGAAAGACGGAGGCAGTGAGAATATCAGTGCCTCTTGCACACTCGGGGACGGTGTGGCGTGCAGGCTGCGGGACTCTGCCTTGCAGGCTGATTTAGCCTGCAAAGCAGAGTCCACCGCACTGCACCGCTCCGCCCGCCGCGGCTCGCTCCGCTATCATGATTAGCTAATTGAATAGAGCGAGTATCTTTTTATATTTAAACTAATAGGTAATCAATTCTAACTCTTAATATGCAGTTATAATATTAAAATATTGGACTTTCGGTAATCGAAGGATAAATAGATTGTTCGTGCGAAGAAAAACCTGAACCTGTCGATACGCAAAGGGATAAATTAAAAATTTGGGAAAAATATATTAATCTGATTTATTGGGTAACATCTCATCAAGATTTTTAAGTTTGATTTTTATCTGATTTTTTTTCTCAGTACCTTCTTTGTGACTATAAATCAGCAGATTTCCGGATAAGGTTTTTTTTTTACACGGGCAGTTGAAATGTACACGTGTATATTAATTACGTGAAAATTTATACTAAAAAGAGCTAAAATAGATACTTACAAACACGAAATATACTTAGATAAATCAAAATATTGAAGTCAGTAGACTGTACAATTTTACAAATAATTAAAAAATTATCGAATATTAGTTGAATTTTACAATTAGTACTGTATCGATACAGCCAAAAAATAAAAAATGGCGAAAATTAGTTCTTATTAACTAACCATGAGAAAAGATAATTTATATGATGGCATTTGAATGAAAAATTATCTTATTATCATATATTAATGTCAATAAATTATTGTTAGTCCGAAGTACACGAACAAGTGTAAAATTCGGATATCCGAATATCCTGAATGTGTAATTTTTTCGTAGTTAAATATCTAATTTTTTTGAGTGTAGAACTTGAATCAATATAAACAAACTCTCACCAATAAATTTCTCACTTTCATATTTTTTAAGGCTTAAATATTGTATCTTTTAGTTATGGTTAACTCATCACATTTTATTAAAAAATTTTTATTTTGAAATTGAAGTTTGTAATCAATAATTTCTTCAAATTAAATGCAATTTTAAAAAGTGTTTTTAAGAATTTATTGCTAAAGTTTCAGTTTGCGATATGAGAATTTTCAAAAAATATTAATTCATTTATTATGTAAAATTAGATTTTTTTGATAATTGTATACAAGTTTAGAAGATATAGTTATAAATAATTTTTTTAATTTTAATTTTTTTTTGGGTATATTGTAATATTTACTCTTACTTTAGTTGTATAATAATTATGATTTGTTCAATGTTAGTTATTTAAACTATATATTAAGAATTAGCATTGATTATTAGTTTAATTATGAAAAAATTCTCGCTCTATTCAAGCTGTTCGTGGATAGCAGCGTGCCGGCGTCAAAGCCGCGGTGCGGTAGGCGGAGCGGTGCAGTGCGGTGGACTCTGCTTTGCAGGCTAAATCAGCCTGCAAGGCAGAGTCCAGCAGCCTGCACGCCGCACCGTCGCTGAGCGTGCAAAGGGCACTGTTATTCTCACTGCTCCCGTCTCTCCGTGTACGCGTTACAAGCCTGTCGTCGCTCCTAACACTGTCAGTAGATAAAAAACGTTTCAAGAGACGAGATGTCTTCCAAAATAATTTACACTTTTAAATCTGTAAAAAGCATATGTAAAAAGCATACACTTTTAAATCTGTAAAAAAAAAAAAAAAAAAAAATTTGCATTAATTCCAAAAATTTGCATAAAATTTGCATATAATTTGCATAATGCGCGCAGGGCTCTACAGCTGATGACGTCACGCCACCTCCGCCGCGCTATGCTACCCTGGTAGGGCAGCGGGGACTCCCGCCAGGACTGGCGCTGGGGCTAGTGGTGACGTCATTAGGCCACGCCCCTTCTGTCTGGCCATACTGCCATATGTCTACTTAGGTGACGGTTTGAGAAGCAATATATGAATTATTTGCCTCAATGGGCTGAAGCCAACATCTTACTTGATGATAATGAAATGCTTTGTTGGCTTATTATATAAAACAAAATAGAAAAAAAAGTTTTTTTGCCTTACCTTGACTGAAAGTTTTAACTTTATTTCCAGCGAGCTGGGCTTAAAGAATGGAGTGTAAACCCTGCGCGACGTCATCTGTTAGCCACAGACCAGCTACTTTCCCTCGCCTTCGGCTTGGAAGAAGCAAGTGGCAACGCCGCAACACACCGGATTAAAACCAGCAGATGATGGTTGCTCAGAGTCTAACCTCCGTTTTTTAAACTCCACTTGCTGAAAATAACTTTAAAACTATAAGTTAAGTTTTGAGGTAAAACAAAAAAATGTACTCGCATCTCAGGCTTACAGTTGTTTGCTTTATATGCCTTACTCCAGATGCCCGCGTTTATAAAGTCCTCGCATAAGGCTCGGGTGGCAAATTCACGCGGGATCTCCACAGCAAACACAGAGAGAAGGATACGCCAGAAAAAGCAGAGCGTCTAAAATGTGCATCACGAAAGAGCCTGCAGCAATTATTTTGGTTAGAGATCTTACAGCATATCGTCGTGTAAAATACCTTGGTTTTTTTAGGCACGCACTGCATTGGGCCGTGCAAAATTTCTTATAAAAACCCGTGGCAACGAACTTATGTAGGTGTTATAAAAAAGTGATCAGGGCCTGGACAAAAAGGTTGCTAACCACGGGGTCATTTGGCGGTCATCTTTTAGAACTTATAAAAATTTTGGTCGAAGAAGACATCAAAAGTAAAAATAAAATTTATTTTAAAATAATAATCCGGACCTCTACATTCAGGTCGCCGACGACAAGGTCACTTAGAGATCATCTCTAGAGACGTGATATAACCGTCCTTACAAAATTTTTCCTGAGACAGACAACTAGGACCGTCTTGGGACGTCGGGGACATATCTTTAAAGTTTTTTAAATTTCTGTATGTGATAGGACGGTCTTATTTTTGGAGGGTCTTGCGACAAGACGTCTCAAATATTTCTAGATTCTATTAATTTATATCTTTTATATAGATGTGATAGAACGATCCGGCCTTATTAAGGTTCTCGAAACTGTGTCACCACTTAAATAAATAAATTAAAATAAATTTACTGTTTTTAATAAAATTATCTCTCCATCTATATAGATATGATGGGGCGGTCATAGATTGTGTGGTCTCAGTATTTGTCTCAGAATTTAAAGTAAATAAATTAAGATAAATTTATTAAGACAAAATTATGCATTTGTCTGTATAGATGTGACAGGACGGTCGAAGCTTGTGCGGTCTCAGTTTTTGTCTCAAAATTCAAAGTATTTTTAAAGTTGAAAATGTCATAATTTTGCAATAGTCGGGGACTGGTCCTGGGACATGTCCTAGGTCGTCGCAAAATCTGAGACTAAGACAGTTCACATCTCCAATCATCTCCCAGGAATGGAAGTGGATACCTATAATTGATACCCAATTTTGAAGTTTTCTTCAACAAAAAATTCTTACAAGTTTTTGGAGATGATTTCCAGGTGACCGCGTGGCCGACGAAATGGTTTTGTAATTCCCGATCGCTCTTTTGAAACATCTACAGTAGTTCGATGCCACTGATTTTTATAAGAAATTTTTGTTCAATTTCTCGAAGATGATGTTCAAGTGACTGCGTCATCAACGAATTGGTTGACAAAGTCATCCGAGTAAGCTATCAGACCCGAATGTAATATCGGGGTCCATGACATTGAAAAATATCCTCAAGTATGCCTATAGTCATCAAATAATGAAATAATTGTGGTTATGTTTTACCTTCAATTTAAAAATGTTTGGTCATTTGCACAGCCAAATACGGTGCCTTTAAAAAATTGAGGTCATCTTGCACGATCATACGCAGTGCAAGTACAGCGAGCACGCTCAATCAAAACCAATGCTACACGCCCTCTCATAATACACATTTTAAGCGCACTGCTTTTTCTGTTACATCCGTCTCTTCTTGATACTATAAGCTTTTGATACGGAATGTACTATTTTTTCAAATTTTAAAAAGTGGGAATGAAATTTTTGAACAGTGCTTACTGACTACAAAACTGTTTTACAACAAAAAATTAGTGTAATTTTGAAATATCAGACCAACCTGTGTTTGTAAAATAATACCCACGCTGCTTGAAAGCGGCTAAACATGAAATTGCTTTTTATTAGTTTTTATTGAGATTCAAGTTGGGGAGAAATTAAATAAAAAAATTAAAAATATATAACATTTTTATTACAAGCACTTGATTCGCGATTATATTTTCTCTTAAGGAGGATCCAGCGACTTGGTTAAAACTGCATGATTCACCCGAAAAAAATCACAGAGATTCCTTGAACCCTGACAATAAATTATCTATAAAAAAAAAATGGGGTCACCGATGAAAATTTTAAGAAAAAAATCGTTGAAAAATTTTTCTCACAACACGGTTTCTTATGGGAAAAAACAGGAAAAAAATTCTCACGTTGTTTAAAACTGCACGATATGGATAATTTTGTAATCACTAGATGACAAAAATTTCAAGGGTCAATTTAAAATTTTAAAAATATAGGGTATCCGGATTAATTCTTGGGAAAAATAATAAAATGTGCGAAAAAAATACTCATTTAGACGCGTGTTCAGCCATGATCAAGGTTGTCGTCTACCGCCGCGGAGACGTTGCAACCTCGCAATTTCAGGCAAGGCAAGCAGCTGCTTGTAAACACTCTTAGTGGAACAAAATTCGATAGCTATGATTTATAGATAATATTTGTGTATGAAGTTTAATTTTTAATCAATAATCCTAATAATTATGACGTGTTAAATAAAATTCGTGTTAATAATTGAGTGATTTATATTGATGATGAAAAAAAAAAACTTTTTTAATGATTCATTGAACTTAACCTAATTTGAGAAAAAATGTTTTAATAAAGCTTTGGAAGTGTAATTCAGTAAAATTCAAAGTGTTAAATTATTATTTTCATAACGTAAACAAATAAGTACTGGCACTTTCGACTTTTGATGACTGCGAATAGTCAAACGATTGGGACGTTGCCACGTTTCGAAAAATTCAGTCACGTACTAGATTATGGGGTGAAAGGGGGCTTTTGTAAAAAATATTTTTTTTTTTACGTATTAATTCTTCGAAATTAATATCTAGATACGTTTAAATAATTATTTTTACAGCATGGCAACATAAACATACGATAAAATGTACATTTCTTAGATTGCACCCTAAAGGGGCCCCAGCTTGATACGGTGCAGCTCGCTGGATCCACCTTAAATGCTTTCTATTTTGATTTGTCTATGGAAGACGTCAAATCAAATCGTATCAAAGTAATAAAAAATAAAAATTATAATGTGCATAGTTAACTTATTTGAATCTAAAATCTAAATTCATTCATAATTTGTAAAGTCAATTACTTAAAATATGCAGTAAAATATTTTTAAATAAAATTATCGACACTTTGGCATAATCAGACATAACGATAAGTAAGAAAAAGTTTTTCAAGTAAGTTGGAAAAATTTTGAACTCACGGAAAGGCTGCCATTGTAGCTAGTTTAACAAAAATTTCACGACGGACTGTACGTGAAATACTGTAAGGCTGTGGTGGCATAAGTTTGTATTTACTGCAAAAACTTGGAGGTTGTAATAAATACTCTTGTTTAATCTCTGAAAGATCTCTTTTATTTGCAACTATCAATACTGGAATTTTGCTTTCGGCAAAATATTTCTGCAATATAAAAAATTCCTTTAGTTCTAAAATTGTAAATGTCGCTAAAAATTATAAAATAAGAAAATACACATTATTATTCCTAAAAAAAAAAAAGCTAGAAAGTGCAATCTTTTTCACATTCGGTTTAAATTTAATCTTTTGAAACTGACCCAAAATCCTACACAGCTCAGGAAGTGGACGGAACAGTAGTCAATTTTACACATTATTTCCGTACTAGAATGAGCACAGAATTCAGAAGGCTCTAGACCTTCTAATGATGATTAAGGCGAAGTCAGGCTCGTATCATCGGTGAAAAAGTTTTAGATAAATTCTGAAGCGAATTTTCATCGGATTTTAATTTTTTTTGACTCAATATAAAGTTTGTAATCCGGTATATTACTCTCGGTTAGCCACTATTCAGAATCGCTATCAAAAATACCCAATAATTTGTAACTATTTTGTAGCTAATTTGTAACGCCAAAAAAAATTATGTAGCTGCACTCAGTTCCAAGAAATTATGGCTAACCCAGCGTGATATTACGCTGGGTTAGCCACCCCGTTAGCTGTGAATGCTAACGGTCTGCAGATACCAGCATATTATGTAGCTTTTTTGTAGCTTTCATTTGCAACAATTTTTGTAGCTGCTCCCACTTCCGAGAAATCGTTGCTAACCTAGCGTGATATTAAGCTAGGTTAGCCACCCCATTATCTATGGATACAAGCGGTCTACAGATACCCTTCTAGGTTCGCATGGATGCTTGGTTTTACCTTCCAATTTTTACACTGTTATAAAGAGTGTTTTTGTTTGGTATCAGTAATAATACAGCAATGCAAGTAACATAATCAGATCCACGGTTGTTGTAGTAGATCGGTCCATCTGTATCTACTCCACAGAATCACTAAATAATATTGCAACAGGTACCCAATTTAATCACGGCGTACCAAACTCAATCTTCTCCCTCAGCAGTAAAGATATGTGATTTGATGAGATGTTTGATACTGGACAGGGATGATCATTGGCGTATATGGGGAATTCTCAAAAACTTTTAAAATATACAAGTATTCAGAAAAACATAGTTCTTATTGAATCACACCTCTGAAATTTTGACCACATTTTCTTATCGTTATTTCTAACGCTGATCCGCGAGGAAAGTTTGTTACAAAGTTCGCAGGCGAAGTTATTGCAAAATGAAATTATCAATAAACAATTCATAAACAAATTCAAAAAATGATGATGGCAACCGATCCAGTGGGAAAAAAGAAGATAAAGACATTCCATTACAGTTTTTTATCAAAATAGTAAGGTAAACATGGGGAAAAAATTTTTTAAACAATAATATTGTTTAAACAATTTCAAAAATTTCACAATTTTGCTCTGTAAAAAATGGTTTCATATTTTTCAGGAAAAACAAAAATAAAAGTGTTCTTAGATATTTTTTATTTAAAGCCTTAGGTTATGTGAAAAAAATCATTGAAATTGAAAAAAGAGTTCTTGATCACGGAGCCAGAACGTTCATGATAGTTTCATTTTGCAATAACTTCGCCTGCGAACTGAAACATAAATTTTTCATTATTGGATCAAGTTAGAAATTACAATAATAAATAGCTGTCAAAATTTCAAAAGTGTGCTCCAATTTTTACTATACTTTTCCGAATTTTTACCGAGTTTAAAAGTTTTTGAGAATTCCCCATATGAGGGGTTAGTGTTTTCCATTATTGCATGCGGATTCGCCATTTTCAAGGGACGCGAGCTGAGCTTCTTAGTAAACAAATTCGCCAAATAGGAGGAAGTGCCTGTGATTGATTAATTGATTGTATAAGGTTTTTTATTTCGACCAAGGGTAGAACCCTATGTGGCCGCGTTTGAGGTACAAAATCGTAATAAATATAATATAAATAATAACAGAAAATATAAAGTATAACAGCATAAGTATAAGTATAACATAAGTATAAGTATACGTATAACAAATGTAAGTATAACAGCATATGTAAAAATAAAAGATAAAAAATTTCTTCTTAGTAGTAAGGTGAGATCAGCTGGTGCAGCGCATGAAGATCAATATAGACAAGTAGGCTTGCGAGCAGATCCGGGCTCACGCAGTCGTCTCACTATCATTGCGTCAAGTGTCGCGTCAGGGGGGCAAGTGGACCAAGTGAGGTGGTCTCAGAGGCGGGCCAGGGGTGGAGGGTATAACCTCAGCGAGTCCGTGAGCTGAGGAGGCACAGGCGTTAGGCCTTCACGTTGAGCCCGCGTGATCCAGTCGTGCTTGTCAAGGAGAAGCAGCTGGTCCCAGAGCTGAGTACGGAAAGCGTCAAAGGTGAGCAAGCTGAGGTCCCTGATGCCCATGGAATTAATGAGGCGAATGGCATTATGGGTGAAGGAGTTTGCCAGGGCTACACTTCGCGCCTGGGGGAGTAGGAAGTACCCGCTGAAAGCGCGGGCAGACCGCCGGATGTCAGGGCGTGTGTGGGCAGGGATAAGTCTCTCAGAGAGAAAGGGTGGGGTCCCATCGGTCGATACCTTGAAGGCAGTGTTGCCCACGAAGAAGTCGCGACGTAGAGCGACCGACAGCCATCCGAGGGCAAGACGGTAGAGAGTGACATGTGCCATCCAGGGTATGTTCCCGTAGACATAACGCACGCACGCGTTAAGCAGGCGGTGAAGTCTGAGGTCCTGCTTCACGGTCAGGTTACCATAGACAGTGCAGGCGTAATCAAAGTGGGGCAAAATAAGGGCCTCGACCAGGTGCTTCCTAAGTGCACGTGAGAAGGATTCTATAGAGCAAGCAGGCAGCAAAATAATTCCTGCGGCCCGCTAGTCGAAGCCAGCCAAGCTCACATTTGTAGGGTGTAACGTGATCGCTCTTTCTTATCCCAAAGATGTACCTGATCCCACGATTGAGCAAACGCTGTTATATGAGATCCTGCTCACCCGAGATATTACAGAACACAAGTGAAGAATGGTCGACGATAGGAAAAAGCAGGGTCTGCACGAGGTGCCTACGCAGTTCAAAAGTAGTGATGCGTCTGAAGTCGTTAAGACGGTACAAAAGAGAGTTGGCTCTACGACAAACATATCGAACATGATCTTTCCAGTTCAGCTTAGAGTCCAGCACCACCCCCAAACTATGCACAGAGAGGACAAACGGGACAGTGCAGCCACCAAACCGCAGGTTATGAATACCCAACTCGTTAAAGTCATTGACATAGAACGGGGTCCCAAAAATCATGGCTTTGGTCTTACTAGCATTCAACACCAGCTCATTAGTGGCAGCCCAGTCAGCGATGTGTTCAGCACCCCGGCTCAGTCTTCCCAGAGTGGTATGAATGTCCTCAAGTCGGCCCCGCACGTAAATCTGCAGATCATCCGCATAAATCACATGATCGACACCAGGGCCAAGGCCTTGAGCAATGTCAACAATAAACAGAAGAAAGAGCAGAGGACCCAACACGTAGCCCTGGGGCACACGCTTATTAAGGGGGCGGAAAGAAGTAAAACTGCCGTCCTCTGCTCTTGCTGCCTGCGAGCAGCCAGCCAGATAAGAGGCAACCCATCTGAAAACCCCATGTGTAAAACCCAAGGATTGTAGTTTCCTGAGCAATGTTACATGCGAAACCGAATCGAAGGCTTTACTAAAATCAAAAAGCAACAGCGCGGTCATTTGTCTTCTGTCCATACCCACCCGAATGTCATCCATGAGTTTCAACAGTGCTGTCTGTGTGCTATGCCCCGCTCTGAAGCCTGCCTGATAATCATCCATCAAACCCTGCGATTCAACAAAAGCAGTAATCTGGTCATGGACCAGTCTTTCAAGGATCTTCGACATAAAACTGAGTCGACTGGCAGATAACGCGTGCTATCTCGTCCACTGTTACATCCACAAACGCAAAGCCACCATAATCTGCCTCTTTTTCCAAGTCATTCAGAAAAAGAGAGAGATCTGGTGCTATATTATCAAAAGAAACAGAGGCAAAGTGAGCATTGAGATCCTCCACCGAGAAACTACCCAGATTGGAGTCTGCTTTGGAAGAGATACAAGATGCCTTAGTTCCTTCCAGAGCTGTTGAGGATCAGTGATGTCCTTAAGCATATGCCGAGTCTCGCAGACTCAATCTTCTCGTGTGCAAAATCACGCGCTTGCCTGTATAAAAACAGTTCAATATCGAGTCTCGAGCGTCGATAACTTCTGTAGAGTCTGTCTCTTTCAGTCAATAGGTCACGGTGGTATGCAGTAAACCACGGATGTCGATTCTTTCTTTGTTTGAGGGTTTTCAGAGGAGCAAAAATATCAAGAGCAACATTGAGGTTAGAGTACAAGCAATCCATCCTCTCACTAAGTGAACGCCTTTCATCTTTGAAAACTGACCAACAACATTCAAACAAAAATTCATTCAAAGCCCCAGCATCAACAGATTTTAAGTCCCTGAAAGCAAAGTCATTTGCTAAAACTTGCAGGGTTTGAATGTCAAGGGTAACAGACATCAGGTCATGTCCCGCAATAAAAGGTGTATCTGTCTTCCAGTCGCAGTGTCAAGTGCGTCAACGAGAACTAGGTCAAGCCAAGTATCCGAATGAGAGGTGTGATGTGTAAACCCAAATGGGACCGAGAACAGAGAATTCAATAAAACTAAGCACAAAATCCGCATTAGGCGAGTCCGAAAGCTGGTCTGCATTAAAATCACCAAGGATGACCTTGATGCCATAATCATGCATATTATCGCGCAGGTCGGACACAAAATCAGACCCTACGACAAATGGGGCATGCGGGGGCCTATACACCACACCTACAAATATGGGGTCGGTGCCTCCAAGAGAGACTTCAGCAAAAAGATACTCAGGATGACCAGGCCTACCATTCCACTGAGTGGAAGATGAGCAGAGGTGTTTGACTGAGAGAGATTGATGCACATAAAGTGCCACCCCGCCCCCCTTGTTATTACGGTCACGCCTAATAGCATAACCCTCCAAGGCAACAAGCGCATCCTCAATCGAAGGACCCAAATGGAATTCAGTAACAGCTATCACGTGTATCATGGGCTGTGACAAAAGAAACAGCCTAAGCTGCTCAATATGTCATTTAAGGAAGTAATCATAGTAGAGGTGACCAGGGTAGGATATCACGCTGGCTGGCTATACCATTTTCAAGCTACAAAAAAGCTACAATATATGCCACGTCACTGGTGTTGGTGCACAGTTTGGATGCTGAGATATCGGGAGTGGCTAACCGCTAACCCAGCTTAATATTACATTAGGTTAGTCACGATTTCTGGGAAGTGGAAGCAGCTACAAAAACAAAATGTGCATCTGTAGACCGCTTGCATCCACTGATAATGGGTAGATTACCCAGCGTAATATTACGCTAGGTTAGTTACAATTTCTTGGAACTGGGTGCAGCTAAAAAACTTTTTTTGGCATCACAAATTAGCTACAAAAAAGCTATAAATTATTGGGTAATTTTGGTAGCGATTCTGAATAGTGGCTAGCTGAGCGTAATTTACCTCTTGTACTCTAAGTTTGCGGGCTACAGAGTCTTTTTTTTTTTTAATTTTTCGATTCCTTAATTTTTAATTTAATTTTAAGTAATGATTCAACCTCTCATGTCTAATTGTGTCTCAAGTTATTTTGGAAAATAAATGAAAAGAAATTTGCAAAAAATGGCTCTGTAGTCCGCAAACTAAGATCACAAGTTTGATTTTGAGTCCAAAAAAATTAAAATTCGATGAAAATTCGCTTCAGAATTTATCTAAAACTTTTTTACTGATGATACGAGTCTGATTTCGCCTTAACTTGTATTTTAGTATTTTAAATCTCTACGATTGTTATTTCCAGTAAGGCCAGGGTATCGAGGAACTTAAAAATTTTTGGGGCAGCTTACGAGACCTAAGTCACGTTTGATCAATCCCAAAAACGGGTACAGCCGATTAAGGGGATGTAAAATGCCCCCTTGGAAAACCTCAATAATATATATGGGTCATTCCAACATCTTTCAGCAAAACCGTGACCACGAGGCCAACCGATTTTTCCAATTTTTTTGTATGTTAAAATATAACTATATTTAGGAGCTTTGATAAAATTTAAGCTTAAAATATGCCGTAGAATCCAAATGACAGCCATTTGAAATTAAAAATAAGCCTTTTTTAGAGTTATTTTAAGCCTATTTTTATCCCAACTTCAAATACTCGCCAAAAATAGAGTTTTTATTCGATTTTTATGGTTGACCTTGCAAAATTTTCAAAAATCGGCTTTTTGAAAATTTTTTTGTTCTTTCTAAAATAATTATTTTGATGCAAGTGTGGTTATTAACATTGAAATTGATAACATTGTTATGAATTTGAATTTTGAAACGTTGTGCATGTCGCGCGCGTTGCTAATTATATATGTTTTGTTATTGTTATTGTTTAGTGTTCGAATCAAGAGTTTGAGGTTCGGATGTGTAATTTGGTGAATAAAAGTTGATTTTAAAGTTTTTTTTTTTTAATATTGTGTTTTGCTGTAATTGATTATTTGATCAATTACTATTTTATTTGTTTATTTTATGATCTTAACAATATCTTCGCTTTTGACGATTTTTAGTGATATTCAAACAACTGCCATTTATTAAGGTTTGAATATTTTTTTTTTTTTTGGCGGCAATCAATTTGTATGCTTAAGATCTTCAATTCTTTTTTTGAAGCGATTAAAAATCTTAAAAATTGTCCAAGTTACAGCTATGTGCAGCTTTAAAAAAAATTCAAAAAACGCGTTTTGGTTAATATTTAAATTGATGTAACTTTTTTCTCTGCATGTTTTTTTTTCTGAAATTTACAGGAATTTTTTTTTAAACAGTACTTGTCTCTATTAAACAAGAGTATCCGTTTATAAAAAATTTGATTTGATAACAATTTAAAAACAAGTGAGTCAAAATAAAATTAGTTAAAAAAATAAAAAATTCAGAACTGTAGGATAAAAAGTTTTTATCATTTATATTTTTGGTTTACTCGTTTTATAAAAAACTTTTAACCTTTTTTTAAATCTCTTTCTTAGGAAGTGAATTATTTGATCTTTCATCGTCATTGAACGTTTTTTATAAGTGATCTCATACGATTTCTTGAACCAATCAAAATATTTTTTTTTATAATTATGTTTAACAAATATTATATAAAAAAACCTAGTTATAAGCTTGAGTAACAATACCAAAGAGGTAGCTTGAAATTTTTTTTTACAGAAACCATTTTATAAATCTTTTATTCCTTAAGACAGATTTTGGTCTGGAACTGAAATCTTATAATTTTTTCGGAACATCACATGGTAAGAGTTCATGCGATGGCATAGCCGCTGTTGCAAAACGATTCAATAAGTACAAATTTCGAATGCCAAACAAATGTGTAAATACCTTACCATGAATATACAAGAAATCTGGTATTTATAAATTTATAAGTTGTATTCATTTAGCTTACAGTTTTTAAATAACAACTGGTTTTTTTATGTTCCCACACAAGAAGTTAAACTTAATAAGCAAGCTTTAAAAAACAGATATGAACAAGTAAAGACAGTTACAGATACTAAAAAATACTATTACATTGAGCCAGTCAACATCATAACAATGCGTTTTAAATTATATTTAGAAGACGTTAAATTTAAAAATGTTAAAAAGATGAAGAAATTTTTTTTTTTTTCATTATGTAGTATAATATTTTTTACAACCTTTTTTTTGACAGAAATATTTTTTATACTTGCAATCATAACGTAGATGAAACAATATTCGAAAGTTTAAAATATTTATATTCTGCAAATTGTATGTACTTTGATTTTTTTTGTTTTTTTCTTTGTTCAAAGAATAATTTAAAACGTCGATGCTTGTGTACACGACATGTTAGTGCAGTTATTGTAAGTTATCTAAAACAATTAAATTTTTGTTCTGGAGTACACTGCACTTTTTATTAGACATTAGGAAAAGAATTGTTACTACCCTAAGATAAAAGTATTGAATAATAAGTGTTGATTTATTTATTGAAAGAATCATTGACTCAAGTTTCACCTTTAATTAAGTTTATTTGAAGAAATAGTTGATATTTAAATAAAATTTTTGAGACGGTCTTTTAGTTTAAAAAAAAAATATTTAAAAGCAGATCATATGGAATAATATTTTTAGATATTTTTAATTTTTCAGTATTTATTCAAAAATAAGTACTTTAAGTCAAATGGTATCAAAACAGGTTACAATAAAAAAATATTAAAAATTATTAAAAAACGTTTTTGGACAAGTGAGTAGCGTTAAAAGATATTTTTCCCCTTTTCCCAAGTCTGAATTTTAGTCGTAATACCACGAGTGCTCCAAAATTGTCGAAGATTTTTCGACTGTTTTTTGTCATAACAACGAAGGGGGCAAGTTTGGTAGGTTAAGAATCACGAGCGCGAAACGCGAGTGATTTTTTGCCAAGCTTGCCCCGTGAGTTGCAATGACAAAAAAACTGGAGAAAAATTTTCTATAACTAGTCTCTGTCAGCGCGCAAGCGTGCGCAATTGTATTACATTATCGGAATATCAGAATATCAGATTATCTAAAACAAATTTTGTCCAAGCTTCATCTAAATTAACCTACAATAAGTTATACATGGTGTAGAAAAAGTAGCGGAACCTGATTTACTCGAAAACAATGCATTTTTTTACAGCACATGTAATGTAAAAGTTTCCTGAAATAAAATTTACGATTTAGTGGGCCCTATGAAAAAGGGTTACCAGACAAAATCTACGAAAATAATCTACGACGACAAAATCTACGAACGATAAAAGATACGACTGACAAAATCTACTAAAAATCTAATTAATAGTTATTGAATTATTTCTTAAAGAATAAATAGTTACTCAATAACGTGGAAGGTTGACCCAATAGATTTGCTAATATCATAAATAAAACTAATTCTCAAGTGAGTGAAAAGATAAATGCATTGAAAAAAGAACAAAACTTTACTGAGATTTTAATTACTTAAGCAAAAACTGGAGTAGATGTTGCTCAACCTAAAAAAAAGAAACAAAAAAACTAAAAAGAGTATCTTATCGTAACAAAAAAACTATAAGAGTATCTCATGGTATCTTAATACGATAGAGAAAATGTAGTTGATTATTTACAAAACGTTGCCGCTATAATTGTTATGTAAATGTTTATAAGAAGGTGTTTATCTAATACATTTATAAGTATCTAATTTATTTAATGTAAAATGTGTATAAAAAATGTAATTGTAAATAATTATTGAAACGATACAGTATGTGATAAAGTGTGATGAATTTTTATTATATAAAAATTTTTTTTATATAAAATTTTTTTATTCTATTTTATTACTTATTTTTTTCCTATTTTTTTCGTAGATTTTGGCATAGTATATTTTGGTTTTCGTAGATTTTAGCGTCGTAGATTTTGTCATGGATTCATGAAAAACTTCGTTTTTTCAAATAGGAACCCCTATTTTTGACCCCGGATTCGAAAAAAACGGAAAATCTTACGATTTTTAGGTATTTTTTGAAAAATTTTTGGCCCTTATTAGGGCCCTTTCCCTTTAGCCCCTATTATCTCCAAAAATACGCAATTTTCGTATAGCATATGTAATGTCAAAGTTTCCTGAAATAAAATTTGCGATTTAGTAGGCCCTATGAAAAAGGGCTCAGGCCCAATGTGGTATGCGAAAATTGTGTATTTTCGGAGATAATAGGGGCTAAAGGGCAAAGGGCCCTGCAGAGACCTAGTAAGGGCCAAAATAATTGTCAAAAAATTCCTATAAACTAAAACTTTCCATTCTTTTAGAAGCCGGGGTCAAAAATAGGGGTTCCCATTTGAAAAAACGAAGTTTGGGTTCGTAGGGCCCAAGATAAGGATCCGAGCCCTTTTTCATAGGGCCTACTAAATCGTAAATTTTATTTCAGGAAACTTTTACATTACATGTGCTATACGAAAATTGCGTATTTTCGGAGATAATAGGGGCTAAAAGGAAAGGGCCCTACAGAGCCCTAATAAGGGCCAAAAATTTTTTCAAAAAATTCCTAAAAATCGTAAAATTTTTCGTTCTTTTAGAATCGAGGGTCAAAAATGGGGGTTTTCATTTGAAAAAACGAAGTTTGGGTTCGTAGGGCCCAAGATAAGGACCCGAGCCCTGTTTCATAGGGCCTACTAAACCGTAAATTTTATTTCAGGACACTTTAAAATTATATTTGCTATACAAAAAATGCATTGTTTCTATCTATAAATGAGAGATATCGCCATTTTAGTGAGATTTTCAATGTAAGATTTTATTCGTGAGCTGATTGGTGGAGCAGTTTTTAAAATATTCGAAAAGTGCCTTTTGAGGTTACATTCATTGTTTTTTCCCTATGCGCGCTTGCAGCGCGCTGAGAGGTACTAGTTCGAGTAAATCAGGGGTTCCGCTACTTTTTCTACACCCTGTGTATACTCTTTACTTTTGCGCTACGTTCAGAGTTCATGTAAACTTTTGTGGTTATAAATTCATTGATTTTGTTTATTTACTAATTATTATTATTTTCATGATTTAAATCGGATCATTTCGAACACTTGATTACATAATTATTTTTTATCAAATCTATTCTCTAGATGTTATTGAATTGTAATATCCACTCTTAAAATTGAGTAAGCGATATCGATTTTTGAGTTTAAGACTTTTATTGCTCCTATTGGTTAAGCATGTCGTCATATTTCGAGTTCTTCATCGTGAACTTGGTTATCAATCAACAATAAATTTTAGAGGTTGTAATTTTGTCAAATACTGCGCGGCGCGCGTACGCGCGCCCACTCGACTTTTAGTAAAAATTAAAAATAAAAATTCTAATTTTAAATTTTGTTCTTCAACCAATCACATCACGAATAAAATGCTGACATTCTTTTTGAGTTCTTTCTGTTATCTTAGGATTTTGGAGCACGAGCGGTATTCGGCTTGATTATTTTTCCCAGCTGAATTTCAACCCACAAAAACGCAGTATTTCAAATTTTGCGTGATAGTAGTCTTTTTATTTTAAATTCGTTAAATTACAGAGGATGTAATGCAAGCTACTAATTGTTTACTGATAATTTTTTAGTCGCTATTCGACTAAATGGAAATAACCGAAAAATTATCGAAATAATTTTACCCACGCCCCTCCGCCAAATGTCAAATACAGCGTTTTTATTGGTTGAAATTCAGCTCGAGAAAATATTCTTTAAATCCTTAAAAAACGAAAAAATGAAAAAATTGATGTGCATGAAACCGTAATAAAATAACCTGAAAATGAAAAAAAAAAAATATATATTCAAACCTCACTAAATAGTAGCTGTTTGAATTTTACTAACAATCGTAAAAATCGAAGATATTATCAATTTCGGTTTTTATAACCACACTTGCATCAAAATAATTATTCTAGAAAGAACAAAATTTTTTTCCAAAAAACTGATTGAAAAACAAAAATTTTGTGAGATCAACCATAAAAAAAAAAAAAAAAAAAGCAGTATTGCTTAAGGATGTTTGGTACTTTCGTGAGAGGAAAAGAGGGGAGGGGAGGGACGCTGCAGCGCCCGACGAGACGATTTTATTTTCAACTCATCAGTACTCTGACCCTAATGAATGAATCATTTTGAAAATTTTACACAGCATAATTGAAAGTCTATAGTTTAATTTAGTATTAGTTTTATGTTTTAAAAATATTTTGAAAAATTAGAAAAAATCACGAAAACATAACCTTATTTCCAATTTACAAAACTCTGCGACAAAAGTTTAAAAACATTAACTTTTTTGATCTCACATTATAAATTAAGACCTCAAGATATTGTGTACAAATTTTTAGATCAAAGCATACAGAAGAAAAAAAGTTAGAGCATTTCTTGTTCAGACGCGCATGGAATTTCACCTCTGTGCGCTTGTTTTTCTTTGTTATCTTTTTCAAATGGTCGGAAAGGTACTATAAAAAAAATCTTAAAATCTTCTTCAACCTAAAATCTACAAATTCCAATAATTCTTTTAATGGTCCCTGCTTTTTTGGATGAGTGACACACGATTAAAGAAAAAAATTGCTTAATTTCCAAAAGAGTCCGGGTTAAATTATTTAAAAAACACTTTGATTTTTTTTAAAACTAAATCGAACAAAAAAAGGCAAAAAATTCAATGATTACTTTGATATCAATCATAAATCAATCCGATCAAAATTGACAAAACGGCTGCATTTTTTCGTAAGTACCAAACATCCTTAAGTTCGCTGATCGACCGAGGCGGGGACTCTCCGCTACGCAATGACGTCGGTTATTATGTATTAAATTACTTACAAAGAGAGGCTACACCCTTCGGGTCACCGATGCTAACGAATCTTTGGGGATCGTTTTCTATTATCAAAAAATGAAAAAATCCATCAATAATTCCGTCTAATGGGGCCTTGATATCGATTCGCCTTATAACTCATATGGCATTTTTAGCACTTTTTTTGTTTTTTAGCTAATTTTTCAAAAATTACTCTTCGAAGCCTATTGCACTTACAGAATTCTGCAACCTCGCATTATCTTTGTTTTTTCATTTACTTTCAAGGAAAAATATTTTCAAGTTAACTTTTTATGAGTTTGACTCTGTACTAAGAGGATTTCTAAAAGTATTTTTTAGGGTTTTTGACTTTTTTAAACTTTTATTGTACGTGAACAACTTTAAGAAAACGATATCGCAGAATATTTTTTCTCAAAAATTAATGAAAAAACAAAAAGAATGCGAGGTGTCATAATTCTGTACGTTTAATAGGCTTTGAACAGGTATTTTTAGATAATTAGCTTGTTTATACACTTTGAGAATGCAGTTAGCTTGTTTAGACACTTTGAGAATGCAGTTAGCTTGTTTAGACACTTTGCACGTACAGAATTCTGCAACCTCGCATTCTTTTCGTTTATAATATATAATAATTTATAAAAATAATAATTAGCTTGTTTATATTATAGTTTATTATTATTATAATATATAATAATTTATAAATATAATAATTAGCTTGTTTATATTATAGTTTTTATTATTATAATATGTAACCGTGGAGCTATCCGCGCAATGATAAGCTCTCTCGTTTATCTAGAAGGACGGGTCACCATCAGTGCCCGGAACCCTCGATGTCAGCCCCGATGACGGCGCAACTCCAGCGGCCACAGAGAGTGATATCCTTCACTCTCCTTCTCAGTCGTACACCTGAATAAAAAAAGGATTCCGCGTCCGCGACCGCGAAATTAACCCATTACCGCCCATGGAAAAATCAAATCTTAATTTAAATAATTTGACCATGAATAATTTATATTTCAAAACTCAGAAAGTTCCAAAAAGTACTACCAGTATCATAAATTATTCACCTTTAAATCTTTTGAGTTGAAATTTGAAAATATTTTTTCTATTAAGTTCAAAGAAAGACAAAAAAAATGCGAGGTCCTGCATCTCTGTAAGTGCCATAGGCTTTGAACACGAATTTTTTGAAAATTACTTAAGAAATGAAAAAAATGCTAAAAATTGCTTATATTTGCATGGCAAACCGGTAGAAAGGCCCATTCAAGCAAATATTGATGGTTTTGCTCACCATTCTGTACGAGTTTACCCCCAAAGTTTCATTAAAATCTGTGACCCATATGTCTGGTCCTCTCCTTGTAAGTAATATATCAAAATTATGTCAATTTTAAATCAACACCGACAACAAAAACTATTCCAAAATAATGTACCATGACCTTCGAATGATAAAACAACCAACTGAAAAATATCAGTTCAAAACACTAAAATTTTAATTAACCCATTACCGCCCATGGAAAAATCAAAAGTGATATAAAAAAACTAACTGTTGGAAAACCTGTCTCATGAAAAAATAGTAGATACGTGTTTGTTCTTTTTTCAATTTTCATTGTTTAAACATTATTTATTTAAACAAATTCGTAAAAAAATTTAAATTTTTATAAACTAATAACGGCATTCGATTTTTTGACCAAAAATAAGGCGAAAGTCATCTGAGTAATTTTTTGATCAGACGCTTAGATCTTTTGCTACGAGCGTTCAAACATGTAAAAATATGGTTTTATAGTGGTGAGCTCCGAGGCGCCGCACCGAAGATACACTTTTACGAGCCAGAGCTCACCACTATAAAACCATATTTTTACATGTTTGAGCGCTCGTAGCAAAAGATCTAAGCGTCTGATCAAAAAATTACTTAGATGACTTTCGCCTTATTTTTGGTCAAAGAATCGAATGCCATTATTAGTTTATAAAAATTTAAAATTTTTTCCGAATTTGTTTAAATAAATAATGTTTAAACAATGAAAATTGAAAAAAGAAAAAATACGTATCTACTATTTTTTCATGAGACAGGTTTTCCAACAGTTAGTTTTTTTATATCACTTTTGATTTTTCCATGGGCGGTAATGGGTTAAATTACCAACCCTCGTTCGGTGATGACAAACCGTACGGCTGCTCGGTTAGCAGTCGAAATCTCACGGACGACGGGTCTTGGGATTAGCGGAGGAATGAACTAGGGTTTAACTCAATAAAAGGAAAATCGTTATGTTATAAATATCAGCTTTAATAATCCAGAAAAAATGAACTAATTTACAGAGCGTCAGTCAGTGCGCGCCGCTCTGACTGACAAGAACGTTAACTTAAATAAATAGAACAAAATAATAACATTAAAAAAAAGATAGATATGAAATGTCAATAGCCTACGGTAGTTCGCTACCACCCGCGAACTACAGAGAGATAGATACACAAGATGGCTGCCGCGCTACCGGCAGCCTCGCAAAATTTTACAACTTAAATTTATGAATACGAATAACTCACGGTTGACGCTGTAGGAGATCACGCTGATCCGTTACGCCGTTGTCACTATCAGTGGCCACTCTCTCACACACGTCACACCTGATTTCTTTAAGTATTCAACAAAAAAAACAGCGAGAGCGAACAAAAAGGTCTGCCGCACGATATTCGCGATAGAGCGAGATTGACTCGTGCGCTCGCAACCCTAACCCTCGCGACGACTCGCACTCACACGCACACTCACACACACGCGTTCTTCATCTGCAGCTCGCTTAGGTCCGCGAGCTGCGGTTCTTTCGCTAAATCTCATCCGATCGAAATCCGATCGATGATTCGCGATACGGGATGTGAATTCCGTTACACTCCCCCGCCAGACGTTGCTAGCCTCCGGAAAGCAACTCGATCCTTCGCGAACGTCGAATAATCCGAAGGTGTCGGGGTTCGTGATGAGGTATAGGATAAGATTTCTTTTATAATAAATCAAAATGGAAAAGGAACACTAATAAACTGACAAAAAAAAACTGACTTCTGGAATTCTGGAATTAATGCAGAAGGGAGGTCTTTTTCTTCCGACCTCGAATTACAGGCATTCCGGCATCTCCCGGTGTTCGTGTCTCTTCGGGCAGTTCCTCGACTGTGTGACGCCCGGGTGCCCACACACCCAACACCTGCGGTCCTTGGCCTTTTCTTCCGTCCACGCTGCTCACCTTTTGATGTTCATCTCGGCGAACATCGCGTTAGTCTTCTTGCGGGCCGCCTCTTCCTGAAGACGCTTTGCCCAGCTTGTTTGGCGTTGCAAGCTCGCTGCGGCCTGGTCCGCGCGCCGTTGTGCAGCTTCAGCCTCCTCCAACACCTTCCGCCGTCGTTCCTCCACCTGGTCAGCAATGGCCTTTAGATTGGCGCGGCGTTGTCGCATGGCCTCCAATTCGTCCAGTCGCTGCTGGACGCGAGTCTTCCAAATCTCTAACTCGGGAGAGTAGGAGTATTCCCGGCAGGCCGTCTGAAATCTTGGGAACAGCTCCTTCTCCCAATTTGTCTGCCTGGCAAAGCCGGCCCTGCACGCCTCCAACTCGTTGATCATGGCTGACCAATCGAACGGAAGTTGGGGTTGTACTTGCTCCCCAACATCCTCAGGCCTATTTCCTTCGGCCTGAGCGGTTTGATCTCTCTGGTCGCTAAGCTTTCCCGGGCCAGCGACACTTATGATTGGAAGCGAAGTGCTTCCAGATGTCGGCAGCGGTGGGGAAGGAATTTCCCCGTCTGTCTCCGCTCCGACAACTTCTTGAATCGGAAGTTGGGGTGGCGCATCCCCAACCTCCTCAATCTCACTAGGTGGGATCCCATTGGATCCTGCCGTAAACACGGAGGTCGGGGCTAGAGCACAATCTAGCACCTCGACTCCTACTTGACGCGCTGCGTCGAATAGCACCAACTCTCCTGCCTGCACCAAGGCCTCCATCTCGTCGACATTTAATCCATCCAGGTAGGGGTCCATCTGAAACAAAGACCAGGAAATAGGATTTTAGGAAGGAATGTTAGTTTCGCTCGCAATACGACGTTGCTCTCGCGTCTTTCTCGGTGAAAGCGTTCCGGGGTCAACCGTTGACCTTTTCGACGTTGATCCCATTGGTCTTCCTCGCTTCTTTGCGCTAGGAACCGAGTTATGACCATCATTATCACCGGGAATACTACCGCGCTCGCGTATTTTTGGTACCATAAAACGCACATTCTTACTTGGCCTACCGCGATTTTGTCCTCGAGATCATCTCCAATAAGCATATCGCTCAATTGCTGGAATGTGGCTCCAGCCCAGCTCAGACCAAAGGCCATTTTCCGGAACTGTAGTAAGCCCCTTCCACGCACGAAAAAGGCAGTGACGGGTCTATCCTCTTTCTTGATCTCGATTTGATGGTACGCGCTCTTCAGATCAATCTTCGATATGTATCTGCCATTCTTCAACTTCCGCAGGATGTTATCCATCCTCGGGATACTGTAGGCGTAAGGTTCCGATACTTCGTTTACCTTCCGGTAATCAACACAGAACCGGTATTGATTATTGGGTTTTTTCACCATGACCACGGGTGAACACCAACCGCTAGTCGACTGTTCCACAATACCTTCCTTGATCATTTCATCCACCTGCTGAAGGATGATCTCTTCCATCTTCTTAGATACATGGTAAGGTTTCTGCCTTACCGGTTTTGCATTGCCCACCTTGATTTCGTGCTGAACCCAGGTTGTGCAACCGAGCGGACCATCTTCACCGGGCAGCAACTGGTCTAGCAGCTCCTTGAGCCGAGCTGGTTCGTCATCTTTTAGGTATTCCAACCCTATAGATGCAAGTGTCGTCACTTGCGGTGTCGACACTGCCGCCACTTCCAAACTCACGGTCTTCCCCGCGGATTTCAAGTATAATTGATCGGTCGTCGGATCATGCACAGTTTCAAATATGCGCATAAAATTCGACCCGAGGAAACAATCCTCCTGGAGGTCTGGCATGATCGCGACTTTCACGTCCTTTTCAATACCTGCCACTCTAAATGGCAAGTTGACGTGACCTACGATGGAAACAGATCGGCCATCGGCCACTCGTGCGATCTTTCCGTTCGTAGTCTCGATCTCTCTATCACACTCGAGCGCGAGTTGTAGACCCACTTTTCCCATCACGGTCATCGACGCACCAGGGTCGTACAACGCGCGTAGGTAGAATTCACCTACTTCCAACTTCAGCCACCATCTTGTTTCGGAGTTCGGATCGGCAATATCCAAGGATTGTCCGGTTGGAACGGCAGATGGTTCTGGCTGAACGTTCGCATGTTCAGGGTTGTTACCAGCCACTGAACAGGCGGTCTGACTCGTGCTGTCGGTAGAGGTCGTTTGGGAACTAGGTGGATCAGAACCGACCTCTACTGTCCTGTCCTGTCCCCGTTTCCCGACTTCTCGGGGCACGACGTCCTGTAGTGACCTTTCTTCTTGCACGCAAAGCACTCCACTTCTTCGATTGGAATGCGTTGTTTGTCTTTCTTCTGCTGAGAGGTCGCCTCGGCAGATGAGTTGGCCTTGCTAGGTCCTCCCTTCGCCGCCGAATTCTGACTTTGTCGCTGGAACTTGCCTTTTGGCTTCTGAGAATTCCTCGACTTCTCAGATACCAATTTCTTCAACAAATCCCTTATCTGGTCGGTGACGTCATCCAACGCAGATGGAGCCGCATTTACCACTTTCTTCCCTGTGACTGTATCCGTCGCGGCTACACTCACCTTCAGTGGTTTGCTGACTTTCGTTGACGTGTCGGCTAATTCCGGATAAATTGATAATTCGGGTGGAATCGGAGGTCTCCACTGCTTGCCCGCCTTCGTCATCTTCTCCGCGTCGACGGCTCTCCTAAGCAAGGTAGGGATGTCAGTGATCTCTTCCCTTTTCACCACTTTTTGTAAGTGGGGCAGCATGTTTTGTATCATCAGCTGCACCTGCTCTTCCTCCGACATGGGTGGCTTAATCCGGAGTAGGTACGAGTGTAACTTCGTCATGAAGTCACGCACTGGTTCCTGCTCCCCTTGCGTACGGTTGAAAGTTTCCACTTTCAGCCGATGTTGAAAATCTTCAGCTCCATACCATGTACGAGCTGCCGCGCAAAAATCCTCCCACGTCCTCCAATGGTTTCGGTTGTTGCGATACCATGTTGTCGCAACCCCCGTAAATAATTCTGACAGGGAGTTCAGTACCTCCATGTCTGACAGGCCAGATGATTCTTTGCACTCTTTCACTCGAGTCAAGAAAAATTCGATGTTGTGGCCACTAGTGTCGTTGTTGTCACCGCTGAATTTGAGGTTCCAGCGTCGCACTATGTGCCCAACATCTTGATTTCGACCTCTCGGTGTCACGCTTGATCGCGTGGAACCACTTGCGGTCGAATTCACTGTCGACTCAACCTGATGAGTCGTCGCCTGTCTGAGATTAGAAAGCTCTAACTGAGCCTTCGCAATCAGCTCTTCCAGCTCTGTAATCCTCTTTTCGTTAGCAGACAGGATTGGGCTTGAGCTGTTATATTGGCGCATCGTGTTAGTGTCTTGGAATACAACACGGTGGTTGTTGTCCTCGTGAGTCGATATCGTCGACTCACTATCATCTGCATACTGGTCACGAGGTGTCTGGTCCATTCTTGTACTTGAAAACGGACCAGATCGTGCGTGGCTCTGGCTCTCGTCGGGTCTTACATTGTTGCGGGGTCTGTCCTCCAGATGTCCCTGCCGTAATTCATGATGGGACCCCTGCGTGCCCATCTGCTTTCTCAAGCTGTCATTGTCGACCCTGACCTCTGCCACATCTTTCCGCACCAGGTCCAACGCCTGTTTCATTTCGCTGAATCCGGTCGACAAGGTTTTGACCAGTTTCATCAAGTCGTCCGAGACATTTTCGTCCATTGCATGATTTGAGACCCGGTCTTCATCGTTGTTCTCGAGGGCGTTAGCGTCGTCCTCGAGAGCCAGACCGACCTCCTGCGGCGCTCTGGGATGTCCAGGTCCATTACTAGGATCCTGGACCTCCGTCTGATTGTCCTGCAATGACTCATGAACACCCGTATGTTGTGAATCCTCGGGTGTTCTCTTGCTTAAGTTGTGCTTAACCACCTTATCCCTGTTTAAAAATGACAGTGGGTGGTCGGGATAAAGCGAATTTCCGGAATCATCCCCGCTCAACATCGATTCCTGGTTCTTCTCCGAAATAGTCTCGGCGATCACGAGCTCCCGCTTCCTAACTCGCTCCGACCAGTCCAGCTCCCCGTCACCTGAGTCAACAAAGTCGCTGGCTGAGTAATTTCCCAATAGCCAGTTACGGAGTCGGCAGATACGGTCAAACTTAGAACCTGTAACTAGAAGTTCTAGTTTGTTCATCGTATCTTCCATTGCCTCTGGACTCTAGTACGTGAGCCAGTTCACTAGTTGCGCCGTCATCGGGGCTGACATCGAGGGTTCCGGGCACTGATGGTGACCCGTCCTTCAAGATAAGCGAGAGAGCTTATCATTGCGCGGATAGCTCCACGGTTACGGAGAATTTATTATCGGCATCAGCAGAAAGCTTTCTGTAAAATTTTTCATTTATTTTATTTATTCCCCCTAATAATTTTTTTTCATTAAAATAAAAAGCCTTGCCAAACCCGAGCAAACATTTTAATGCGGCGCGACTTCGGCCCGAATTCGTATCCGAACTATCCGAAGCGGTGCCGAATTCGGCTGTAGCTCGGTCGGGAGCGCGGCTAGGGTTTCAGCCCGAGCGCGGACTGGTGCATCTGGCCGAAGTTGCGGTATAAAGATAATTCCTACAAGAGGTTAGAAATCCAGTGTAGTCAGGGTGGACACATAGTGCTCCGTGAAATAGCTTCCACAAGACGTTTTGACTTCGAGAGGGTGAACATCTTGAGCACCTGGTGGTAAGTATCCCCGAAGATGATTTCTCCAGTAAGTTTCGACTCCAGTAGGGTCGGAGTGGATACCTCGAGCACCTGGTGATAGTTACGCCTTGGGGATGATTTCCTCGGGAAGTTTTGACTCCGGAAGGGTCAGGGTGGACACCTGGTGCACTCGGTGATAGTTACGCCTTGGAGACGATTTTCTCGGGAAGTTTTGACTCCGGAAGGGTCAGGGTGTACATCTGGTGCACTTGGTGATAATTATGCCTTGGAGGTTCACCCTGACTCTTCTGGAGTCAAAGCTTCCTGGGGTAGTCATCTCCAAGGCGTAACTATCACCAGGTGCTCGAGGTATCCACTCCGACCCTACTGGAGTCGAAACTTACTGGAGAAATCATCTTCGGGGATACTTACCACCAGGTGCTCAAGATGTTCACCCTCTCGAAGTCAAAACGTCCTGGGGAAACTATTTCCTGGAGCACCGTGTGTCCACCCTGACTACACTGGATTTCTAACCTCTTGTAGGAATCATCTTTATACCGCAACTTCGGCCAGATGCACCAGTCCACGCTCGGGCCAAAACCCTAGCCGCGCCCCCGACCGAATTCGTACCGAGTTCGGAAGCCGAATTCGGCCCGACTTCGCGGCTACGGCAGCCGCATAACAGTGTTTGCTCCGGAAGTCAAATCAAGAGTCGCAAAAAAATAGATTGAATTCGTAATCGGCATCATCAAAAACCTCTAAATTAAGTTTAACATAAAATCTCAAACATTCAATCTTAAACAATAATTTTTTACCTCACAAAAAATGAATTCTTATCTCAAGTAAGTAGGACTTGCGTAGGACAAATTAAAAAATGAATGTTTGTAATAGGCATTCTCAAAAACCCCAGTACACCAAATTTAAAAATTTTTTTCTTAAATTAAAACATAAAGCTGTAACGAAGTTTCCTTCGTTACTTATTCGACTCTTCCTAAAGGGCATTTTTTAAAAGTTGGTTAAGAATGTTTATTTATAAAATAATTTAATATTTCATGTACGCGGGGTTAATCAAGTGATAAAAAAAAAAGAAAAATGACAAGACAGAGACGTGAGCCAGAACAGCACAACAACAACAGCATTAGCAGTTACAGTCGCCGCAGCGCTGGTCCAGCCGAACGAGAAACAAGGAGTAGAAGAAGAGTGAGAGAGAGGACCGAGGGAGCAAGGCAAATGAGAGCGAGAGAGAGGAAGCGCGCGCGCCTGTCAGCCGTTCGAGAGAGAAAAGAAGATCGTCTTGCCGGCAACCAAGGGAACGCTGCCGCTGCCGCCGCTGCTAGGAGACTAGTTAGTTGACGCGTGCTGCACTAATTAGACGTATCGGTTATTACAAAGAAAAGTTTGGAAGTTTTGTTCGACTCTTGAGTTTTCAACGACTGGATTACTTTTGGATTTCTTGACGCTTCGAAGATCATCGACAGGAGTTTGCACGGATATTCATCAGCTGCTGGACGAGTTCGAGCCTGCATCAAAACCAGGAAACCTGCAGTCAAGAATCACCGGAGAGCCGACCGAGGAACAACCAGAAAATCCAAATAATAAAGGTAATGAGAGGTTACAGTGACGAGTGACAGTGCCGTGTAAAAAAGTATAAAAACTAAGATTTTCCCTTGCAGTGCCTCCTTTGAGATTTTGAATTTAATGTGATAAATGAATAAAAGAATTAAAAAAAATTAATGTAACTTAGGCTAATTTGAATAATAATAAATTTATAATTTTTATATTAAAAAAAAGTGAATTATTTATTTTTAAAAATTGCCCTATTACAAATGGCGCCTGGCAACGTGGGGCAAAGCAAAGGAAAATCTTAGTTACGCGGAGAAATCGTAAACAAGGGGAGAGGGAGAGGACAAAGGAGCGCTACACGTGTTTGGCTGCTGGAGAAAACGAGACGCGCGCGCGCCGTTTTCTTATCAACGTGTTGTGTTCCTGGAAGTCGTAAGATTTTTAGAGTGTTTATAATTTTTTTTTTATTTTACTAGTGTGATCGAATAAAAAAAAAAAAACGGGTAGCACTGGTGCTTGGATTTTATATCTTTGTAACTATTGTGCACTAATCCGAAAAATAAGAATTTGACGTGTGCCAGTTAAATAAAAAAAAAAAAAAATTGAGTAGCGTTTGAGGTTAATTAGACAGTTTAAGAATTTGATTAATTTTTTTTTAATGGTTCAGTTTAGAAAAAAAAAAATAATAATAATAATTAACTGGAAGGGTTGAAATAAATTTTAAATTTTAATTTTGAATTAAATATTGATTTTGAGAGTCAGAATTTGTGAATTTGAAAAAAAAAAAAAAAAAAAAAGAAGAATATATTTGAATCCAGAATTTTTAATTTTGATTAAATTTTGATTGAATAATTAGAATAAATTTTTTTTTTTAAAAGAAAAAAAATCAGATTTAAATTTAACTTAAAAATTAAAAATTTAAACTTTGTTTAGAATTAAATTAACACTTTAATTGAAATTAAAATTAAAATTAAAATGGATAATCACGAGAAAATAATGGCTAAAGTGAATAAAAGTAGAGAGGGCCGGACTGTTAATAGGGAAGTGAATAAATTAAAGTTACCTGAAATTTTGATGGAATTAAGAGATTTTGGACTTAGTGTTGTCGGAGATGAAAATGTTTTAAGGGATAGGTTGGTTAGGGCTATTATTAAAGAAAATCATGTTGACTCTTGTTCTTATATTCCATGGTACGTGGATGACATGGCTGAGGACTTCGACGAGCGACGAGCGACGAGAGAGGAAGCAAAACGACTAGCGGAGCAGTTGGCATTTCGTGGACGTGCTCGCAAGAAGTCAACAAAGGCGAATGAAACTTCAAAAGGTGGTCAACCCTCTACACCAGACGACGATATTATTCCGGGTTTGCTCTCAGTTCAGACGAGTGCAGAGACATATGCACAAATGCAGGAAGATATACCGGAACCTCCGGCGAGCAGTTTGCATGTGGTACCTCCACCAAATTCTGTAACAGCTGTTACTACGGTAACAACCACGACAGCGACAACGGATGTAGTCCACACAACCATGGCAAGTCCGACAACAATATTTTCAATGATGACAGCAACCAGTGGAGTAGCTAATGGTTTTTCAAATGAGAGAGGATTAACTACGCAAGTTACTACTTCAAATGGGCCACAAATCACGCTTCCAAAAACGTTAAGGTTCAATAAAGTTGAAATTGAGCGAGCTCAATTAATCAGATCAAGGAGAAGACAAGATAATTTTTCACATCAAACACCTTTATCCAGAAAGATGCCTATGACGAGTGACGGGAAAGAAAAATGGTCTACTCCAGTACAAAATATTGAAGATTTACAACAAAAAAACTTCAACATCTGAGAACGAGTCTGAAGAAAAAGAGTTTGGAAATACTGAAGAATTTAACATGCAAAGAGTAAGATTTACAATGGATCCAAATGTTAATCAAAAGAAGCCAATGGTTAATTTGAATTCACAACAACAAAGACAGATTGACGATGGTAATTATTTTATTGAAAATGACGACGAGAGTGATTTATCAGAATTTGGAAGTAGTACATCAAGTAGAATATCACCAATTAAATTAAGACAGACAGAGCAGAAGAAAAATTTGAAAACGAAAAGCTGTGATGTTCCAGAGACTTATTATGAAAATATTCAACAGAATTTTACACCACAGAGGCATCGAGATGGTATGTCAAAAATTCAACAACCTGCGAGAAGAATAACACAAAAACAAGAATCTTTACCTCAACAGTTGCCAGAAAAAGTTGTACCTGAAAAGAGATATTATGTGAAAAATTATGATTTAAAAAGAGAAAAGACAGAAAATGATTTCAGGAAAATGCAAGCAGTAAAAATGTTAAGAAATTGGGGCTTAAAATTTAATGGCCAAGAAGATGAAGATGCTGAAGAATTTTTGGATGAACTTGAAGATTGTAGAGCAACAGCTGGAGTTAATGATTTGGATTTAATCCAAGCTTTACCCTGTATTTTGAAGAAAGTTGCAAGTATTTGGTTTAGAACTGTACGACAAGATTTGAAGACTTGGACAGATTTTAAGACAGTTTTTTGCAATCATTATGTGGGTGTCTACGACAGAGAAGATTTGTTGGACGAATTGAGACGACGAACTCAAGGAAAAGGAGAGAAAATTTCTGATTATTTGACTCGTTTCAAATTTATAATCTCAAAATTTGATAATCCTCCAGCTCGTCGTTATCAAGTCGAAATTGCTTATAGAAATTTGTTACCATCGTATAGAAAAGCGATGTCACATATTTTGGTTACCTCTTTTGACGATATTGAAGAATTTGGTCGAAGTTGGGAAAGACAGCTTGAACTGGATAGTCGTTATACAGCTCCACCGACAGTTGAGAAGATGAGAATAAAAGGAGCAGCTTTTGAAGCAAAAATGACAAATCAACAAACTAGAGGTCAAGTAGCAGCAATAGACGGAGACGAGATTCAAGCTAAAAATGTGGTTTTGAGTAAAAAGAAGAGTGGTAAGAAAAATAAATTGAAGAAAAATCAAGACGAACAGACAGAGCCAGTGACAGAGGCAATGGACGCAGTTTCAAGTTTTTCAAACAATCAACCACAACAGCCGCAAATGAGAAGCCAAAGTTATCCTAATAAAGCGCAAGTTTTTAACCAAAATTGGCAATCACAACCTCAAGTTTTAACTCAAGGTCAACCTCAAAAACAAGGGGTATCTCAACAGCAGTTTCAACCAAAAATCCAACAAGATTGGAATTTACCTAAAGCTGATGTTCAACGACAGACTGAAGATCGAGGCCAGTGGACTCCAAATTTTGCTCAAAGAGAGAAATCAGAAAATCAAGATGGATTCAAAGGCGTTTGTTACCATTGCAAGCTTGTTGGCCATATAGCATCACGGTGTCCTTCTGCAACATGTTATGCTTGTAATCAACCTGGCCATATGGCTAAAAGTTGTCCAAATATAGCAAAAAAGGGCCAAGATGTCAAGTTTGTGGTATTCAAGGTTATTTTTTTAATAAATGCCCGAATTGCGAACCTTTAAGACAGAGTTGGGGAAACGCGCAAGGTGGGGGACAGAATTAAAAGCTGTTCCTCCACAATTACAAAGCCTTGGTAATGGAAAATTTAATTTGAAAAAGAAACCAGAAGAAGAAATGACAGAAATTGTAAAAAATTTTTTTGAAAATGATAGAAAATTAAATAAAGAGAGTAAAACTGTAAAAAGTTTTATTAAAAAAGAAGAGGTTGTTAAAGAAATTGAAGAGAATGTTTTGTTGAAAAATGACATAAATAAAGAAGAAGAAGAAAGTTACCAACAATTAGGTAAAATTGAAAAAATAGTGCAATTTTTATTGGACGAAGAAGAAGAAAAAAAGAAAGGAGCAATTAAGAAGGTTAAGATGAATGTCCCTGATTTTGAAGTTGAAAATAATAGTTTGGAGGAAAAAGAAAATTTGACAGAGACGAGTAATTGGAAAAAAAGAGTGGCCGCATTCAGCTGTGATAATAGAAATTTTTTGACCGTAATTTTAAACGGTGAGCCTTACAAAGCACTGTTGGATCCAGGAGCAACTTTGTCATTAATTGGTCCACAGTTGGTAAAAAAATTTAGTGACAGGCTGCTACCTGCTGATTCACTTATGCGCACTGCAACTGGAGCCATTAGTCAAACAATGGGTGTCCTAAAAGTTTCACTTGAAGTTGGAAATGAATGTGAAGTGATTTCTTTTAAAGGAGCTCAAGAGTTGGAACATGATATAATTCTTGGGATGGATTTTTGTCTTGCTTTTGACATAGACGTGCGACTTGGACGACGACAGTGGCGTGCTAAACAAGGAGAATGGCATACATTTATTAGTGGTAGTAAAGAGAAAAAAGTAGTTGTTCATGCAGAATGCGCTGGAATTTCAGAGCTGAATACTGACGAGAGACAGATGGTGGATAAATTAGTGGAAGATATTTTATCACAACAAAAAGAGGAATTTGGACTAACAGGTTTAATCGAACACACAATTGAAGTAATTTCTCAAACGCCAGTTCGACATAAACCTCGACGAATGTCACCCGTAATTGAAAAAGCAGCTTATGAAGAGGTTGACAGATTATTAGCTGAAGGCATCATCAAAGAAGAAAATAGTGAATACTCAAGTGCACCAGTTATGGTGAGAAAACCGAATGGTACTTATCGATTCTGTATAGACTTTAGAGATGTCAATGCAATCACGTCGAAAAATATGTATCCTATTCCTAACATGGATTCGATTTTGGATAAATTAAGAAAAGCAAAATACATTAGTACCATCGATTTACAACAAGCATATTTCCAGATTCCAATGGCAGAAAACAGTAAAAAATATACTGGTTTTTCTTTACCTGGCAAAGGTTCCTTTGTATTTGAAAGAATGCCTTTTGGTTTATCTGACTCACCGAGGACATTGAAAATATTGTTGTTGGACTTGCCATGGTTGTGTGGACTACATCCGTTGTCGCTGTCGTGGTTGTTACCGTAGTAACAGCTGTTACAGAATTTGGTGGAGGTACCACATGCAAACTGCTCGCCGGAGGTTCCGGTATATCTTCCTGCATTTGTGCATATGTCTCTGCACTCGTCTGAACTGAGAGCAAACCCGGAATAATCTCGTCGTCTGGTGTAGAGGGTTGACCACCTTTTGAAGTTTCATTCGCTTTTGTTGACTTCTTGCGAGCGCGTCCACGCAATGCCAACTGCTCCGCTAGTCGTTTTGCTTCCTCTCTCGTCGCTCGTCGCTCGTCGAAGTCCTCAGCCATATCATCCACGTACCATGGAATATAAGAACAAGAGTCAACATGATTTTCTTTAATAATAGCCCTAACCAACCTATCCCTTAAAACATTTTCATCTCTGACAACACTAAGTCCAAAATCTCTTAATTCCATCAAAATTTCAGGTAACTTTAATTTATTCACTTCCCTATTAACAGTCCGGCCCTCTCTACTTTTATTCACTTTAGCCATTATTTTCTCATGATTATCCATTTTAATTTTAATTTTTAATTTCAATTAAAGTGTTAATTTAATTCTAAACAAAGTTTAAATTTTTAATTTTTAAGTTAAATTTAAATCTGATTTTTTTTTCTTTTAAAAAAAAATTTATTCTAATTATTCAATCAAAATTTAATCAAAATTAAAAATTCTGGATTCAAATATATTTTTCTTTTCTTTTTTTTTTTTATTCGATCACACTAGTAAAATAAAAAAAAATTATAAACACTCTAAAAATCTTACGACTTCCAGGAACACAACACGTTGATAAGAAAAATTCTTACCTTCAATAAATAGACCCAACGTGGGTCGAATTCAAATATAAAATTTATTGTTGTAATCAGTACCCTAAAAACCCCATGCACTGAGTTTGAAAAAAATCTTATTAAAAAAAATTTTTACCTTAAATAAGTGGACTTTACATAGTTCGAATTCAAAAATGAAATTTATATTCGTAATCAGCACCCTCACAGACCCCAGTATATTAAATTTGAAAAAGATCTAATGAAAAATAAATTTTTACCTTAAATAAGTAGAACTTACGTAGTTCAAATTTTAATTCAAACTTCAAACGATTTGTAATCGGCACGCTTAAAGACCCCCGAACGCCGAGTTTGAAAAAAATCTAATGAAAAATAAATTTCTACCTTAAATAAGTAGACCTTAAGTAGGTCGAGATCAAATATAAAAATTATATTCGTAATCAGCACCCTCAAAAACACCCATAAACCGAGTTTGAAAAAAATCTCATTAAAACAATTTTTTACTTTAAATAAGTAGACCTGAGTTAGGTCGAATTTAAAAATAAAACTTTGATTCGTAATTGGCAATCTCTAAAACCCCCCAGTACCAAATTTGTAACTAACCCGATATGCAAAAGTCACTTTTCTTTATTCAACCTAAAACAAGTTAAATCCAACCTGAATATTATACTTATTTAAGGTCAAATAGAAAAATGGATGTTAAATTCGTAATTATCACCATCTAGAATCCCTACCTACCAAATTTCTAACGAATCGGTCGGATTGGAACACGGACGCTTACTCTAGCGTCCGTGGATTGGAAGTCACTTTTTTTAAAAGAAGAAAGTTTAATTTGCAACGCCGACGACGGAAAACAAAAAAAAAAAGTGGAAACTTATTATTATAATAGAGGATATAATAATTTATAAATATAATAATTAGCTTGTTCAGACACTTTGAGAGTTTTTTTAAGGTTTTTAGCTAATTTTCTAAAAATTCCTGTTCAAAGCTTATTAAACGTACACGGAGAGAACAATTCACTGTGTTTTTCAGTGATCAGCAATCACAGTCAAAGCAGGTGCTGCGTTGTGCTCGGTGCCATTTTTTTATGTGAACGCGCTCCCTGTACACGGGTATTGTAGTGATGTTCACTAGATTTTTCAGTGATCGCTTAGCGTTCACTAGATTTTACCGTAAACGCAGGCTTCGGGAGCGTGAGCGATTTTTGTTCACTGTCTTTGACTCTGAATAGTTCCCTCTGTATACAGAATTTTGACACCTCGCATTCTTTTTGTTTTTTCATGAATATCTGAGAAAAAATATTCTGAGATATCGTTTTCATAAAGTTGTTCACGTACAATGAAAGTTTAAAAAAGCCAAGAAACCCTAAAAAATGCTTTTAGATATCCTCTTAGCACAGGGTTAAACTCATCAAAACTGAACTTGAGAATATTTTTCCTCGAAAGCAAATGAAAAAATAAAGAGAATGCGAGGTTGCAGAATTCTGTAAGTGCAATAGGCTTTGAAGAGGAATTTTTAAAAAATTAGCTAAAAAACCAAAAAAGTACTAAAAATTCCATATGAGCTATATGGCGAATCGATATCAGGGCCCCATTGGACGGAATTATTAATGGATTTCTTCATTTTTTGATATAAGAAAACGATCCCCAGAGTTTCGTTAGCATCGGTTACCCGAAGGGTGTGGCCTCTCCTTGTTAGTGTATCGAGGCTTTGCACAGAGTTAACACATTATGACTAAGATAAAATCAAGCTTATTGAATATTCAGATTTATCAATTAGTACGCATTCAAATAATTTATCTTTAAGGAGGCTCATTCATTCGGTGCCATATCAATTGTAGTGGGCTTAGGGGGCCCTATTATTTTTTATTTTGGAATGTGATAAAACGAACATCATTCATACCAAAATTAATAAATTTTGCTGGATTAATTATTCAAACACTATTTTATATCAATAAAATTCTGTTAACACAATTTTTTAATGTACGCTGAGGTTAGGTTAAACCGCTTTCTGCCTCATTTATTTATTTTCTCAAAATTTAGTCCGGCAACTAGTAATTTTTTTCATATCATTTTAATCCTCGAAAAATAATCTTTTTAGGATTTTATGGAAATTTTCAACAATTTTATCTCAAATTTATCATAAATAAACGATAGCTTCCCATAAGAGTTACATTACGTAATTATAAATTTCTCGTAACTTTGATGAATGGCTGGTGACCTAAATTTTTTCTTATACCGATCGAATCTGCAATTAACAAAAAATATATTTTTTAAGTTCTAGCTTGCTACACAATTTTAAACCAAAATCGGATGAGCCTCCTTAAACGCGCGGATATAAGCTTAAAGACCAATGAACTTGGTGCTAGAAAATCCGCTTTAGTTAGTTTTAATTCGTTCATCGAGGTTATAACTCTACTTACAGATTACCTTAATTTAAGATAATGAATAATTAAGAATTGAATTAATTATCAACTTACAATATAAATTCTGGCTATATATTCAAAGGATTTTGGATTACTAGCATCATAAACAAGAGCTGCTGCATCACATTGAATCTGTGCTGGAGTTAGAGCATCTTGAACATTTAAAATATTAATATCTCTCAAAATAATGGTTTTTTCTTGTCCGTATACATGTACTGTATTTACTGTGACATGTGAATTAGTTGGTACAGTATTATCATTCAGTTTCTGAAAAAAAAAAAAAAATAAATAAATGCTACACTACAGTGACGGTCTAAGGGCCTAAAAAATATAATCCGGTGGTTCGAGCTTTGCTCTAATACCATAGAGGTATTATTCTAATAGTGACCAAATTTGAATTCTGGAGTTATATTTGTAAACATTTACTATTTTGTAAATTTTATAAAAAGCTAGGAATTTGTTATTTAAAAAAATAAAATAAATAACTAAAATAAAACAATAAAAAAACATTTTACATTTAAAATACTTTCAATACGCTGCAGTATTAAATACTTTTCGAGAATTATTTTGAGTTTATTAAGTACCTCTAGTTTAGGGTCAACAAATGTTCGGCACAAAGTCGTTTTTCCAGCACTCTTCGCTCCAATTACATGACAACAATACACATTCCTACTGGATTGCTTTTTAGCAATATCAAGTTTTTTTTCTCTTGTTACATGTATTGAAGAAGTCGAACTTTCATTGTGATACAAATTATATCCTAGATAAGCCATGTATTCTAACGTCTTTTTTACATTCAAATAAGTCAAGAGAGCCCACTGACACATGTACCCTTGGTAAGTAATCCAGCCCTAATATTGATAATATTAATTTTTGGATATATTTAGATAGTAAATAACAGTTTTGTGAATATTAGGTACAAGATGTAGTTCTGGTTCTTAATAATCGCAATTCTCAAAATTTTGAATTTCCATGAAAACACAAAGCGTTTGAAAAAAATGAACAACTCTCAAACACTTTGTGCTTTCATAAAAATTCAAAACGTTGGAAATTGCGATTTTTATGGACCAGAATTGGATCTACTACCTTACCATTCAAATTTTTTTACCTGTTCATTTGTGGCAACAGTATATTTATATTCATTTCCCCATGGAGGTACAGGGCACTTAGAAAATAGAGATTCCATTTCTGGAGGAGATAACAGGCCATCTCTGTCTCGGTCGTGTAACATAAATAGTTGTGTTAAAAATTCTTGACCTTTATGAGATAACTCTGTAGTACAACCAGACGGAATTTTAAGACTAAAAGAAATTTTTTTTTTTTAATTATACAAAAGTAACATAACATAAGTGCAAATGAACCCAATAAATTAGCTTACGGAGGGTTTATATAGTCTTTACACATTTGAAGATCATTGTCATAACCAAATTTTCTAAGTACTGCCCAAGTAGTTTCGTTTCTTCCTCTTTGAATGAATAAGCATTGTAAAAACATGAAGCCTTTCATAGTAACACATCCATTACATACTCCATCTTCTATATTTTTAGAAAGGACGGCTTTCACATCTTCCAACACTTGTGGTTGCAAAGGAGTATTGAAGCACCATTGTTGAAATGCATTCAATTCAACATCGCTAAGAAGTCCGTCATTATCGATATCGCAAATCTAAAAATCGCAAAAATTTTTGTAACGATTACTTAAAATTAAAATTTTTAAAACAGTTTATTTGCAATAGTTACCTTAAATATTCGTTGTAAAGCTGTTCTGCACTCCTTAGTTAACTATAAAATAAAAAAAATTATGTACAATTACTATGAAAGAAGGTCTATTACATATACATATACATATATATATATATATGATTAGATTACCTCTTGAGTGTCATAATTATACAGTGGAGTAGTGGGGTGTAAAACAGCTTTCTGTGCATAGTAAAACATTTCTGATATATTCTGCAACGTCTTGGCAGAGCACTAAAAAAAAATTTTTTAATCCTTTAATTTAATTTTTTTTTTTTTTCTTATTTTCTGTTGTTGTTTTATTTTATTATTATTATTTTTTTAAATCATACTTAGATTTTTTTATTATTTTGAATTAATTTTCTTGGAAAAAAATAACTCTTTGTAGCAGACCCAAAAAAACTGCAGAGAGCGTTGTCAGGCCCGACCGCAGAGCGTCATGTATAATGCGCTCCTACAGAGCTAAGGTGACTGCTCTGCCACAGAGCCATAAGTATTTCATTCTGAAGGAACGTATGTTCGTTCTGCAGTCTAGCGTTCAATTGTTTTCAGAGTCATTTAGGTACATGATATATATTTTTTGAGTATATATTTATAAATTATTTATAAAATTTTTGTTTAGTAGTAAATTATAAATGTAGGATAATTTATAACTTTTCAATATGGCCCATTAAACTATTCAGGAAATAAAAAATTTAGGCACATGTAGACATTATTACACGAAAAAAAAACTCTCTGTAATACAGTGTGCTGTTTTACAGAAAAGAGCATATATGACCATCTGCCGTAGAGCCCGACTCTGCGCTCTAGTCACCGGGGCGGTTTTAAGGACCCGAGTGCGTAGCGAAGCGGAGCACGAGGTCCTTAAGGAGGCTCATGCGATTTTGATCTAACCGCTCGATTCGTTTGAAAAAATTCCAGGAGATTCTTTGAACAAAAAGCAACAACTTTTGTATTCAATTTTTATTAGGAAGCCAGGCAAATTTTCGAGAAAAAATTCACTGAAAAATTATTTTTTAAAAAAGGGTCTTATGGGGAAAAAGCAAAAAAAAAAACAAATAACAATTTTTTGAACCGCTTGTTTTGGTAAAAAAAAATCACAAAAACGTAAAATTCATCAAAGATCATTTAAAAATTATAATAGTAGTGGGGAGCCAGGCTACTTTTTACGTAAAAAATCAAAAACTGCAAAATCAGGTGATTTAACCTCAATTTTACGGCCTAAACTTGACTTTTTGCAGCTTCAAATAGCTAATTTTAAATTTTAAACTTAAAAAACATAAAACTTAGTCATTTGCAACCATTTTAACAGCTTTTTAATTAAATTTTATTTTAAAAAAATTTGAAGCACCCGCAGGGCCCCTTGATACGGGGCAGCGCGCATGAGCCTCCTTAAAGAGCCCTGGTGACGCGCTGCACCAGTGTTATATACTATTTTATTCAACTCGACCATGTAATCGGTACTTTTGGACGTGTAAAATATGCGGTAGAAGAGATACTTTTTCTTTTAACTGTAGCGTTGAATAATAGGGTACATTTGAAGCCGCATTTGTATCAAAGTACCAAATTACATGATCTTGTTGAATAAAATATGATACTCAAATTGTGTCCGAAGTTGTACACATCATTATAGTTCGAATAACCGAAAACACGCATTAAAGATTTGATTTTGGGGTTAGTGACCAGGAGTACAAAAAAAATTATTCAATTAGTTTCTTACTAACAAGGGCAGGTCCAGACATTTGGGTCACTTTTTTGGTTTTTTAGGTAATTTTCAAAAAATTCGTATTCAAAGCCTATCGCACTTATAGAGATGCGGGACCTCGCACTTTTTTGTCTTTTTTTGAACTTTAACGGATCTAAGATTTTATATAACTTTAACGGGCCTAAAATTAACCCCATTTTTATATTTGATCAGAGAGTTTACCATAAACAAAAATTCGGAAATATTATTATATTTTTACGCAGTGTCCATCCACTAGGTGTCGATTTAGATAAAAAATTTTAATAATTTGGCCTCAAAAGTGTCTTCCACCACTTCAAAAAATTTGAAAAAATTTGTAAAGCTATTTTTTTGTAAAATACATGACATATTATTTTTCCAGAGGTATGTAACTCCGTTTTTTTTGTTAATCGCATTTTTTATGGAAAAAAAATTCAAAAAAGAGCCTTAACAATTGAATTTGGCGCTAAAACTGATTTAAAAAAATATTGTTGAACTACGTTTTTTATGAACAACATTTGCCGCAAACCGCGTTTCTCTAGCTCTCTTAGATTTTGAGATAAAAATCAAGGTTGAAAAATCACTATTTTGGACCGTGCATGCGCAGTAATGGGTATGATAAATTTTGGTTGGCGCCAAAAATTTTCTTTTTTTATGCCCTTTCGAATGATATATATATTGTAGAGGTTCGCGCTGGGATTCTACTATCTTACCCGGCTATACTCTTTCAAACAAAATGGTCAATTTTGATCAAACTTCTTTAAAATGTTTAATGATATCTAAGAAACAACTCCATAAAATTGGAACTAATCCTTTCTTGTCGTGCATTTGGTAAAAAATCATCTTAACTCTAATGTATTTTTAATGGAATTTACACTACTCAGTTAATGTTTCACCACATTTTTGTCAAATTTAATTTTTAAAAAAATTTACCTAAATGAGTATTATAAAGTGCAATTTTATTTCTGGTAAGGTCTTGTATAATTATTAAAATATTAAATTTAAAAATATAAAAGTTAATTTTGAATAAAATATTTATTAATATACTAAATTAAAATATATATTTTTAAATATGAATAAATTTTAATTTAATTCAATGTTTCATTAAAAATAAAATTCCAATTTCTTGAATTTATAATTTAAAAAAGAAATTTAACATAATTTTTGACCAAGCAAGTTTTAGCACAGCAAAGTGTTGAGCTAGTTTTCAATTTAAAAAATTTTTATTTTAAGTTGAAATTAGTTATAGCCTAATAAGCCTTTAGCATAAGTGTCTTACTTATGTCATTTGTAAAAATTAAAAAATCTTTAATTAATTTTTTCTGTATAAAAAATTCTATTAGACTATTTTGCTTTTATAATAATAAAAAAAAAAAAAAAATTAAAATTTTTAACCAGCTGAACAACAAAGCAAAATTTGAGGTTCTTGTAATCTTTATTAAAAATTTTGATCCATTGAAAAAACGTTCTTTCTTTACAGAAGATGCATTTATGACTTGCCCGTCTCATGTTCTAAAATTGGATCCTCCCTTTGCACTTTAATAAAACTATGTTAAACACACTGGTGATAAAAAAGAAATCATGAATGACATATTATCACCCTAGCTTTATTCGGGTGTTAAACCATGGCTTTCTTGGATTGCTTATTTATCGCATTTTGATTGAAATCTATTATAGTTTTGTTTCAGTCTAATGTTTCAATCGAGTGAAATTTTATAATGTACAAGTAAAAATTAAAATGAATAATTAAATTAAATACTAAATTGTGATTATGTGTGAATACTTTGAATTATTGCAGTTTTTATGTACATATAAGTATTTTTTAACTTTAATAATTAGTAAATACTTTGTAAAAAGTTAGTGAATGAATGACAATAGTAGTAACAATGTATTGCCTTAAAATCCTAAAGCCCAATCGGGCTTTAACGGCGATTTGGTTTTTTTTAAACCGACTGCCGTGAAAGCCTGCAGGGCTTTATATACTTTGATTTTTGGTTTTAGGTTAGGACACTTCAAAGAAAAACTATTTTAGGATGATTATTTCATTTATATTATACATCCCGCGCGTAGCTGATGATCCCCTGAGTAATTAAAAAAAAAAATTAACCCGAACAAAGCCCGCATTGAAAAGTTATGAACGTTTCATTTTTCGAAACGCTGATTCCCTTTGGTCAGGGGAATTCGATTTCAGTTTCGAGCATCCGGTCTCTCTGCCTGCGCTCTCTGTAGACTTAACCGGACGTGACGTATGCGGTGGGCGTGTCTATTTTTGCTGTCTCACTCTTACTGCTTACCTACAGCGGCAGACGGGGGCATGTAGGCCCGAGCCTGTAGCCATGAGGCGACTGGTGGCGCTGTATCAATTAGCAGCTCCCTACAGCTGACTCGTGAGCTGACTACAGCTGACTGCGGAGCCGCTGAGCCGAGCAGCTTGTAATGTGTTATGAGCAATAACTTTTTTATAAATAATTGATTGTCATAGAAAAAACAGTACTGAAGACCCTTATTTTCATTATATATTAAAAAAGTGGTAGAATTTACAATTATTAATTTGTTTAATTTCAATAAAAGAGTATGAAATAAATAATCTCTACAGTCTTTCTATGATCATCATCATCAAAGATTTTTCAATTATTGTGGTGTGCCCTGTGAGTTGATAATAATTGTGCTGTGGTTGTGTTGGGAACCTGATGGCTGGAGGTGCATATTGGCAATATTAAAAATAGAGTTTTTTCTGAATGAGTGTGTGTGTGTGTGTGTGTCAGGTTGAACTTGCAAATTACTTTTTTATAATCCACCCAACTTGCAAATTGCAAAAGGTGCAATTGCAGCACATAATGTCATTGTCATACGCATTATCGCTTAATTTCATAGAATCATCATAGAAATGTATATGCTCTGAGCCAATACACTTGAACTGTTAAAGTTTTGTAATCCTACCCTTTTTCAAAAATAAACTTGATGTCTGAAAGTTTTGTAATCCCACTTTTTTTCTAAAATAAACTTGATGTCTGACAATGAATTTTAATTTTGATTGTAACTGTTACATTCACTCAGGGTGTTAATGATAAATATATTTAAGTCAACATGAATCAATTATTAAAAATTTTTATCTTTTTTGTTTTCTGTAAGCAAGCTTAAGTTATGCGGCCAAAGTGATTTTAAATTTTAAAATTGGTTACTTTTTTTTACAAGAATTAAAAAGTACAATAGAAATAGATAGTTTTGGGTCTAGGTATCCAGTGGACCAGAAATTATGAATTTTATTTGGCATGGATTTTTAAAGTACGGATGAGCATTTGCTCCATTATTTTTAGAGTGGATTTAGTTTGTCCATCAATTATGTATGCAAAATGAATTCAAAAGTACTTCATAACAGTAAATTATGTCTATGATTTTTATGTGTTCTGACTAATGATAAAATTTATATAAAAGAAATTTAAACCTAAAGAACTAGATGTATCCAAGTTAACATGAATCAATTATTAAAAATTTTTATCTTTTTTGTTTTCTGTAAGCAAGCTTAAGTTATGCGGCCAAAGTGATTTTAAATTTTAAAATTGGTTAATTTTTTTTTTTACAAGAATTAAAAAGTACAAAAGAAATAGATAGTTTTGGGTCTAGGTATCCAGTGGAAATTATGAATTCTATTTGGCATCGATTTTTAAAGTACAGATGAGCATTTGCTCCATTATTTTTAGAGTGGATTTAGTTTGTCCATCTATTATGTATGCAAAACGAATTCAAAAGTAGTTCATAACAATAAATTATGTCTATGATTTTTATGTGTTCTGGCTAATGATAAAATTATATGAAAGAAATTTTAAACAGAAGAACTAGATTTATCTAAGTTAACATTAACCAATCATTGAAAATTTTAATTTTTTTTTTAATCATTTTATGGTTACAAATGAGTATTTGCTACATTTCAATGTAAATTTACATTAACCCTTAAAGGCCACACGCGGTCCAAAAGACCCCACATAACTGTCAGTGTGGCAGTTCTGGATTTGGGTGTGGCCTTTAAGGGTTAAAATAAAGTTATGCAATGTACATTTAAAAAATAGGTAAATACTAAATTGAATTTTTTTTTTTTACATATGAAATTGATTTACCTAGGACTTTTATGGGTTCTGGTTTATGTCGTGGTTTTACATCAGAATAATTGAATATATCTTAGTTATTGTTAAATTATTTAGAATTTGTTAAGATCGTGAAATCATTTATTAAGACATATTTCAACAATATTAATGATGTATTTATGGAGTTTGGTTTTTTTGAACTTGTGGACAAAAAGGAAATACATTTAAATATTTACCGAATTTACGCAATAAAATCTTTAAAAAATACTTTTAAAAAAGTAATATTTACGGCGATTGGTTTTTTAAAAAGGAATCTAAATAAAAAATTACACGCTAAGTATGATCTTTAAAAAATACTTTTAAAAAAGTAATATTTACGGCGATTGGTTTTTTTAAAAGGAGTCTAAATAAAAAGTTTTACGCTAAATATAATAATCTTTTTTTGAAAATGAATTAATGAAAGAAGTGAAATCAAAAAATTTATTACGGACGACTTGAGGCCGAATTACTTATTATTTAAAAATAATTTTCTCTTCTAAAAGATGATTATATTATGTTGAATCACCTTCAATATACGTAAAGTTAACATTTTTCAATTATAGCACATACATGGGAAAACACATGCAAATTGCACACAACTCAAACACTTTTTAAAATTAAAAATTAAAATATGTTGTTAAGAAGCACACTGAGCATTCAAAATATAATTTAAAAAACACAGGTATCAATGCTTTTTTTCGAGATAATTTAGTTCAAAGAATATTAAATTTTTACAGGTCAAGTATAGCCATACATTGTGATTTAGTTGATTTCTAACTCAATTACAACATGTTTTAATTTTAAAAAGTGTTTGAGTTGTGTGCAATTTGCATGTGTTTTCCCATGTATGTGCTATAATTGAAAAATGTTAACTTTACGTATATTGAAGGTGATTCAACATAATATAATCATCTTTTAGAAGAGAAAATTATTTTTAAATAATAAGTGATTCGGCCTCAAGTCGTCCGTAATAAATTTTTTGATTTCACTTCTTTCATTAATTCATTTTCAAAAAAAGATTATTATATTTAGCGTAAAACTTTTTATTTAGACTCCTTTTAAAAAAACCAATCGCCGTAAATATTACTTTTTTAAATAAAATATACTATAAATAATATAAATAAAAAATACTTTTAATTTAACCAAAAGTTTTTTTTTTATATACTATCAAAAATTTTAAATAAAATATATTTATTTTTTTAATTTAAAAACTTTAAAAATATGTAAAGTAAATTACTTAGTTATCAAACCATAAAGAATGTTGAATTACATAATTAAAAAGTTATTTCATATTGATTTCAGAAAAAATAAGTTTATAACAAATTAGTCAAGCCTCTGCAATTAAAATATTTCCAAGAATGATTTTCATATTTTTGATTCAATTAATACAACTTGAATAATCTATTAATAGTTGATCAAATAATTTGAATTACCTCAATACAGCTTTCAATTTCTGTGAATTCTTTCATTATAGGATAAACATCTTCTATAGTTGAGTAATCAATAACATCTATCTTATTGCCAACCAGAACAACTGGGCATCTATTAGAAGAAACACTTTTTCTTATTAGAGGTAGCCAGTACGATTTAGCATTTTCCAACGTTTCTCTTTCTTGTACAGAGTAAACCACGCAAATAACATGAGCTTTGAGAATCTCATCGCAGAGTTGATCTTCTGTTTGTTCTACAGCTAAATTAAAACAAGAAATGTGAAGTCTTCAATCAAATTCATAATTCTAAAATAAGTTAAAGGAATTACCAGAATAATCAACTATACGAGTGGGCACCTGTTCAGGTGTAACATCAGCTGGTATGGTAATCTCTTCAGCTTTGCTAGGTACATCCTCGGCATATTCATCGCTAACCAGAGACAGTATAAGTGAAGTCTTACCAACTCCTCGATCTCCGACGAGTAGAATCCTGACATTTCTTCTAGTGAGAGTTTGACTTCGATGCGTTGGATTCCCCGAAACAACCATTGCGATGTTTTTGTAAAATTGTTCACTTAAATATAATAATGATGACACGACTCATGATTTTTTCATGTTGCTCCAGGGCATCGTTTGAAGGAGATAATTGTGGTCTGCTAAATCGAGTACCGAGAATAGCAGGGGAGAATAGAGAGTAGCAGCGGTATGCAAGTAACTTGACACCCTTACTATGCACCACTTCGTGAAAGAATAATACAACAGCGAATGCAGCTACATGATTAAAGTGTAAAATTAAAAAACAGACCTAACCTAAAGGTCACCTGCAAGCTGAATCCTATTTTTTTAATTAAAGTTCTCTAATAAATGTACAAAAGCTTCTAGTCGGTGCTCACCCGCAACGTGAGCTCCCTCTGACGATGTCTCGAGGGTGGGTTTTTCAAGGTTACACTACATCAGTATACAGTAATAATATAAGTACATGTAAAGACGCGTATGAAGCGTGCGTATGACGCGTACGTATGATGCGTATGAATCGAATCCATCGGAATCCTCCAATCGCGTGTTTGTAGAGATTCCTTTTGGATTATTCTCAGGATTTATTCTGTTGGATTCGAGCCATACGCATCATACGCACGCGTTATACGAACCAGCGATGGATTCGAGAATCTGCTCATGGGGACCAAGCACTCATTTCAGGTCAAAGAAAGTCGCAAACGGTCGACAGAGCGATAGTTTCAAGTCGGTAGCCACTAGTGGCCCCCGCTTTATTTGGAAAGATTGACAGTCACAGTAACCGCGCAAGTTTGAAAGCTAAATAACAGAAACCGTTGCCAACAATTAATAAATAAATAAATGAATAAATAAATAAACCGCCAAGCTCTAAGCCCCAATAACGCTGGGGAGAGTGGTGAAAAAATAATTTTTTATAAACAATTAATTAAACCGCCAAGCTCCAAATTCCCATAACGCTGGGGAGAGTGATAAATAAATAATTTTTTATAAACAATTAAACAAACCAACAAGCTCTAAACCCCCATAACGCTAGGGAGAACGACAAATAAATTAATTTTTATAAACAATTAATTCAACCGACAAGCTCTAAACCCTTATATCGCTGGGGAGAGCGATAAATCAATAATTTTTTATAAACAATTAAATAAACCAACAATCTCTAAACCCCCATAACGCTGGGGAGAGTGGTGAATAAATAAATTTTTAAAAACAATTAATTAAACCGCCAAGCTCCAAATTCCCATTACGCTGAGGAGAGAGATAAATAAATAATTTTTTATAAACAATTCATTAAACAGCCAAGCTCCAAATTCCCATTACGCTGGGGAGAGTGATAAATAAATAATTTTTTATAAACAATTAATAAACCAACAAGCTCTAAACCCCCATAACGCTGGGGGGAGCTATAAATAATAAATTTTTTATAAACAATGTAATAATCCAACAAGCTCTAAACCCCTATAACGCTAGGGAGAGCGACAAATAAATTAATTTTTGTAAACAATTAATCAAAAATTAAGGGGGCTTAGAGCTTGGCGGTTCAATTAATTGTTTATAAAAAATAATTTATTTATCACTCGAAGGGGCGAATAAATAGTTTTTTATAAACAATTGAATAAACCGCCAAGCTCTAAACCCCAATAACGCTGGAGAGAGCGATAAAAAAAATTTTTTTATAAACAATTAACTAAACCGCCAAGCTCTAAGCCCCCAGAACGCTGGGGAGAGCAATAAATAAATTATTTTTTATAAACAATTAACTACACCGCCAAGCTCGAAGCCCCAATAACGCTGGAGAGAGCGATAAATAAAAAATTTTTTATAAACAATTAACTAAACCACCAAGCTCTAAGCCCCCAGAACGCTGGGTAGAGCGATAAATCATTAATTTTTTATAAACAATTAATTAAACCAACAAGCTCTAAACCCCCATAACGCTAGGGGGGGGGGGCGATAAATAAATAATTTTTTATAAAAATTGAATAAACTGACAAGCTCTAAACCTCCATGTCGCTGGGGAGAGCCATAAATAAATATCTTTTTATAAACAATTAAATAAACTGCCAAGCTCTAAGCACCTATAACGCTGGAGAGAGTGATAAATATATTATTTTTTATAAACAATTAATTAAACCAACAAGCTCGAAACCCCCATAACGCTGGGGAGAGTGATAAATATATTATTTTTTATGAACAATTAATTTAACTGACAAGCTCTAAACCCTCATAACGCTGGGGGGAGCAATAAAAAAATTGTTTTTTATAAACAATTAAATAAACCAACAAGCTCGAAACCCCCACAACGCTGGGGAGAGCGATAAATTTATCATTTTTTATAAACAATTAAATAAACCGCCAAGCTCTAAACCCCCACAACGCTGAGGAGAGCGATAAATCTATAATTTTTTATAAACATTTTTATAAATAATAGTTTATAAAAATTAATGAATCATCGCTCTCCCAAGCGCTATGGGGGTTCAGAGCTTGTTGGTTTATTAATTGTTTATAAAAAATTACTTATTTATAACTCTCCCCAGCGTTATGGGAATTTAGAGCTTGGCAGTTTAATTATTTGTTCATGAAAAATAATTTATTTATCGCTCTCTCCAGCGTTCTGGGGGCTTAGAGCTTGGCGGTTTAGTTAATTGTTTATAAAAAATTTTTTATTGATCGCTCTCTCCAGCGTTCTGGGGGCTTAGAGCTTGGCGGTTTAGTTAATTGTTTATAAAAAATTTTTTATTTATCGCTCTCCCCAGCGATATGGGGGCTTAAAGCTTGTCGGTTTATTCAATTGTTTATAAAAAATTAATGATTTATCGCTCTCCCCAGCGCTATGAGGGTTTAGAGCTTGTCGGTTGAATTAATTGTTTATAAAAATTAATTTATTTGTCGTTCTCCCTAGCGTTATGGGGGTTCAGAGCTTGTTGGTTTGTTTAATTGTTTATAAAAAATTATTTATTTATCACTCTCCCCAGCGTAATGGGAATTTGGAGCTTGGCGGTTTAATTCTTTATAAAAAATTATTTATTCACCACTCTCCCCAGCGTTATTGGGGCTTAGAGCTTGGCGGTTTATTTATTTATTCATTTATTTATTTATTAATTATTGGCAACGGTTTCTGTTATTTAACTTTCAAACTTGCGCGGTTACTGTGACGGTCAATCTTTCCAAATAAAGCGGGGGGCACTAGCGGCTACCGACTTGAAACTATCGCTCTGTCGACCGTTTGCGTCTTTCTTTGACCTGAAATGAGTGCTTGGTCCCCATGAGCAGATTCTCGAATCCATCGCTGCAGCTGGTACACTTAACAGCTGTTACGTTCCGGGGCTGATGATTTCAGGAAGTTTCAACTCGGGATGAATCAGGGTGGACACGTGGTGCATCTGGTGATAATTACGCCTTGAACATATTTTCCCCAAAAATTTTTGACTACGGAGGGGTCAGGACGGACACCAGGTACACTTGGTGATAGTTACACCTTGGGGATGATTTCCCCAGGAATTTTTGACTCTGGAAAGGCCAGGGCAGACACCTAGTGCACTTGGTGATAATTACACCTTGAAGATGATTTCTCCAGGAAGTTTTGAATTCGGAGGGGTGAGGACGGACACCTGGGGCACCTAGTGGTGATTACACCTTGGAGATGATTTTTCAGAAATTTTCGACTAAGGAAGGGTCAGGGTGGACACCTAGAACACCTGGTGATAACTACACCGTGCAGATGTTTTCCCAGGAATTTTTGACTTTGGAGGGGTCAGAGCAAATACCTGGTGTACTTGGTAATAATTATACCTTGCAGATGTTTTCCCTAGGAATTTTTGACTCCGGAAGGGTCAGGGCGGACTCCTGGTGCATTTGGTGATAATTAGGCCTTGGGAATGATTTCTCTAGGAAGTTTTGACTCCGCAGGGGTGAGGATGGACACCTGGTGCACCTGGTGATAATTACACCTTGGAGATGATTTTCCCGTGAATTTTCGACTCAGGAAGGATCATGTAGGGCACCTGGAGCGCTTGGTGATAATTATACCTTGGAGATATTTTCCCTAGGAAATTTTGACTCAGGAGGGGTCAGTACAGACACTTGGTGTACCTGGTGATGATTTCCCCAGGAATTTTTGACTCTGGAAGGGCCAGGGCGGACACCTGGTGCACTTGGTGATAATTAGGCCTTGGGGATGATTTCTCGAGGAAGTTTTGTCTTCGGAGGGGTGAGGACGGACACCTGGTGAGCCTGGTGATAATTACACCTTGAGGATGATTTCAGCAGGAAGTTTTGACTCCAGAGGGGTGAGGACGGACACCTGGTGCACCTGGTGATAATTACACCTTGGAGATGATATTTTCAGAAATTTTCGACTAAGGAAGGGTCAGGATGGACACCTCGAGCACCTGGTGATAATTACACCTTGCAGAGGTTTTTCCAGGAGTTTTCGACTCTGGAGGGGTCAGAGCGAATACCTGGTGCACTTGGTAATGACTATACCTTGCAGATGTTTTCCCCAGAAATTTTCGACTCCAGAAGGGTCAGGGCGAACCCTGATTCATTTGGTGATGGTAACGCCTTGGAGACAAATACCCGAGGATATTTTGATTTCAGAGGGGTCAGGACAAACACATGGTGCATGGGATGGTGATAACTACCTGGAGACCATATACCCAGGAAATTGTGATTCCAGATTGGTCATAATGGACACCTGAGGCACATTGCGATTATTACATTCTTTTAATGACTTCCTCAGAAAGTTTTGACTCAAGAGAGACCAAACTATCAGATTAACCAAGAGGAGATCATATCCAGGTTGTAGTCATTACCGAGACACAAAGTACTCACTGTGACCCCACTGGACTCAAAATCTCCCGGGGAAATCATCTCCAAGGCGTAATTATCACCAGATACGTGGTGTCCAGTCTGACTCCTTTTGTATCAAAAATTCCTAGGGAAAATATCTCCAAGGTGTAATTATCACTAAGTGTTCCAGGTGTCCTACATGATCCTTCCTGAGTCGAAAATTTACGGGAAAATCATCTCCAAGGTGTGATTATTACCAGGCACACCAGGTGTCTGTCCTCACCCCTCCGGAGTCAAAACTTCCTGGAGAAATCATCCCCAAGGCTTAATTATCACCGAGTGCACGAGGTGTCCGCCCTGGCCCTTCCAGAGTCAAAAATTCCTGAGGAAATCAACACCAGGTGTCTGCCCTCACCCCTTCGGAGTCAAAACTTCTCGGGGAAATCATCCCCAAGGTGTAATTATCACCAAGTGTACCTGGTGTCCGTCCTGACCCCTCCGCAGTCAAAAATTTCTGGGGAAAATATGTTTAAGGCGTAATTATCACCAGATGCACCAAGTGTCCACCCTGACTCATCCCGAGTTGAAACTTCCTAAAATTATCAGCCCTGGAACGTAACCGCTGTTGAGTGCACCAGCTGTTCAGCTCAGATGCGCAGTTTCTTGTAGAAATCATCTCCAGGAAGGAATTGTACAGTTTATTATTTTATTCATGAAATTTCATCACGCAAGCATCAATATCCATATATTCTGTGCATTAAAGCTTTATTCACAACTGTGGATTTCATAACTTACATAAGTCATGTTAGAAACCGACATTAGTTATCGACATTACTGATGGTAACACCCCTGCACCGTCCAGAAACACACGCCCGTATATAAGCCCCATAATCGAAATTTTCCAAATAAATACTATAAAAAATAATTTTTTTTTTTTGTTTTAATAAATGAACTCGGTATGCGCCTTTTCACGCTAAAAGTAAAACTTAATTTAAAAAAAAAAAAAAAAAAAAAAAAAAAAAAAAAAAATTACGTACTGCTTTAAACTGTAAAGCATCTTATACTTTTCCATAGAAATGATTTTTTTTTTTTTAACCATATTCTAAAAATACCTTTTACATGAATTGTGAAGCCTTTTACATGAATATTGTGTAGAAACAAACATTTAAAAATAAAAACAAAATATTTTTGTTTCTTTTTACGTAGAATTGATTAGCAAAGTTAACTTATCAAAGTTTTTTTTATTTTAACCGTTTTTTAGCAATTATATAATCTATAAGTTGCAAAAAACACATGTTTTTAAAAGCTACGAACAAAAAATTTATAGGGCAACTTTGTCATAAAATGCATTTTTACCAATGAAAACTACGGCTAAAGATAAAAATTCTAAAAATTGGTTAGAAAAAGGAGAAAAACAATTCATTTATACAGTGTCGTATGAACAATTGTATTCCATGAAGATGATTACGCCTTGAAGATGATTTCCCCAGGAAGTTTTGACTCAAGATGGGTCAGAGCGGACACCTGGTGCACCTGGTGGTACTTACGCTTTAGAGAGGATTTCTCCAGGAAGTTTTGACTCCGGAAAAATCAGGGCGCACACCTGGTGTACCTGGCGATACTTACGCCTTGGAGATGATTCCCCAGGAAGTTTCAACGCCGGATGAGTCAGGGCGGACATCTGGTGCACATGGTGATACGTACGCCTTGGAGATGATTTCCCCAGGAAGTTTCGACTGCGGAAGGGTCAGGGCGGACACCTGGTGCTCCTGATGTTACGTACGCCTTGGAGATGATTTCCCCAGGAAGTTTCGACTCAAGAGGGATCAGGGCGAGCACCTGATGCACCTGGTGATACTTACGCCTTGGAGATGATTTCCCCAGGAAGTTTCGACTCCAGAGGGATCAGGGCAAGCACCTGATGCACCTGGCGATACTTACGCCTAGGAGATGATTTCCCCAGGAAGTTTCGACTCCGGAAGGATCAGGGCGAGCACCTGATGCACCTGGTGATACTTACGCCTTGGAGATGATTTCCCCAGGAAGTTTCGACTCCAGAGGGATCAGGGCAAGCACCTGGTGTACCTAGCAATACGTACGCCTCGGAGATGATTTCCCCAGGAATTTTCAACTCCGGAGGGATCAGGGTGAGCACCTGGTGCACCTGGTGACACTTACGCCTTGGAGATGATTTTCCCAGGAAGTTTCGACTCCGGATGGGTCAGGGCGGAAACCTGGTGCACTTGGTGATAGTTGCACATCGGAGATGATTTCCCCAAGAAGTTTCGACTCCGGATGGGTCAGGGCGGACACCTGGTGCCCCTGGTGATACGTACGCCTCAGAGATGATTTCCCCAGGAAATTCGACTCCAGAGGGATCAGGGCGAGCACCTGGTGCCCCTGTCGACACTTACGCCTTGGAGATGATTTCCCCAGGAAGTTTCGACTCCAGATGGGTCAGGGCGGAAACCTGGTGCACTTGGCGATAGTTGCACATCGGAGATGATTTCCCCAGAAAGTTTTGACTCCAGAGGGATCAGGGTGGACACCTGGTGCACTTGGTGATACTTTTGCTTTAGAGAGGATTCCCCCAGGAAGTTTTATTAGCAGTTGACGGTGTGATAGTGGATCTTACCCCAGGTAGCACCAGGTCGACTACCAGGTAACCAGATCAATTTCCCCAGGAAGTTTTACTCTTAGTTGGTCACAGAGGGCCAAATCGAAGGTCCATTTTCAAAAATTAATATCCCATAGAATATTAGGAGTAGAGTAAATATCCTAGAGCCGTTTTCTTCGTTTGGTGGAGTACTTTGAGAAAAAGTCTCGCTTTGTTGTAAAAAATTGTTCAAAACAATTATTATAAAAAAAAAAAACTTTTGAAAAGTGAACTATGAAGTATATGAAAAAATCGTCTAAAAACAAGTAGTGCTATTCTGCCGGATTTTTTTACGTCAAGATATTTATTATCAAGCATCTAAGTCGCACAAAATTCGCCGGGTCGTTTGATCATCAGGAACTGCCCCAACGAGCTCAGAGAGGGGGATGAAACGTTGCATAAAATTATAAAATGTTAAAAAAAAAAGGATTGTGAATTTCTTAGTCCTCAAAACCCTGGGCGCCCGAGTTCAACAAAATCCTGATTGGCTATCTCCCAAGCTCTAAGCTCCCAAAACCCTGGTTACACAGTGGAATAATTTTACAAGTTGAGTGTACTCAGAATTTGTTTATCAAATCAATAAAAAAATTTTTTTTTTTTTCATTCCACAAGAACGTAATGGTGAACTTTTATTTACACTACTGGAAAAAATTACAAAATAACAAAAAAATAACATAAATTAAAAAAATTAATAACCTATTAAAACCGAAAATTTTTACACTTTTTTCGAAATGAGTCTTATTTGCTAAAACATTCAATTTATAGTAAAAAAAAAAAAAATTGTTGATGACGTTGCAAAAAAAGAGTTACACAATAAGTAAAAAACTTATTTAGGAGCCATTTATGAGTTTAAAATCTCAGACTTACAATTTCATGATGTATTTGCACCAGAGCAGCGTCATTACGTATACTTACAGAATTATTTATTTCATGCTTAAGTTAACTAAAACGCACACATATTTTTGAAATAATTCAACTCAGGCTCCCAAGGTTTTTGGGGTTAAAACCTTACGGGATAAATGATAGTTGATCAGTTTTTTTGTTCAACTCGGGCGCCCAGGGTTTTGTGGACTTAAAGCTTGGAGGGTAGCCAATCAGTATTTTGTTGAGCTCGGGCGCCCAGGGTTTTAGGGGCTTGGAGCTTGGGGGGTAGCCAGTCAGTATCTTGTTGAACTCGGGCCCCCAGGGTTTTGGGGGCTTAGAGAATTGCATTTTTTTTTTTTTTTTTAAACATTTTATAACTTTATGCAACGTTTCATCCCCCTCCTGCAGCTCGTTGGGGTTGTTCCCGATGATAAAATAACCCGGAAAATTTTGTGCGACTTAGATGCTTGACAATCAATATCTTGACATAAAAAAATCCGGGAGAATAGCACTACTTGTTTTTAGACGATTTTTTCATATACTTCATCGTTCACTTTTCAAAAGTTTTTTTGCAATAACAATTGTTTATAACAATTTTTTAAAACAAAGCGGGATTTTTTTACAAAGTACTCCACCAAACGAAGAAAACGGCTCCCAAATGTTTACTCTACTCCTAAAATTCTAGGGGATATTAATTTTTAAAAATGTACCTTCGATTTGGCCCTCTGTTGCACCGTCAACTAAAGTAGTAAAACTTCCTGGGCAAATTGATCTGATTACCTGGTACTTGACCTGATGCTACCTGAGGTGAAATCTACTATCCCACCATCAGCCACGAGTAAAACTTCCTGGGGAAAACGTCCTGGTTATCTGGTAGTCGACCTGGTGCTACCTGGGGTGAAATCTACTATCCCACCTTCAACTACGAGTAAAACTTCCTAGGGTGAACGTCCCTATTACCCGGAAGTCGACCTGGTGCTACCTGGGGTAAAATCTATTATCCTACTTTCAACTACGAGTAAAACTTCCTGGGGAAAACGTCCCGGTTACCTGGTGGTTGACATGGTACTACCTGGGGTGAAATCTACTATCCCACCTTCAACTACGAGTAAAACTTCTTGGGGAAAACGTCCCGGTTACCTGGTGATCAACCTGGTTCTACCTGGTGTGAAATCCACTATCCCACCGTCAACTACGAGTAAGACTTCCTGAGGAAATTGATCTGGTCACCTGGTAGTCGACTTCCTAGGGAAAACGTCCTGGTTATTGTAAAATATCCCACCTTCAACTACGAGTAAAACTTCCTGGGGAAAACGTCCCGGTTACCTGGTGGTCGACCTGGTACTACCTGGGGTGAAATCTACTATCCTATCTTTAATTACGAGTAAAACTTCTTGGGGAAAACGTCCCGGTTACCTGGTGGTCGACCTGGTGCTACCTGGGGTAAGATCCACTATCACACCGTCAACTGCTAATAAAACTTCCTGGGGGAATCCTCTCTAAGGCAAAAGTATCACCAAGTGCACTAGGTGTCCACCCTGATCCCTCTGGAGTCAAAACTTTCTGGGGAAATCATCTCCGATGTGCAACTATCGCCAAGTGCACCAGGTTTCCGCCCTGACCCATCTGGAGTCGAAACTTCCTAGGGAAATCATCTCCAAGGCGTAAGTATCGCCAGGTACACCAGGTGTGCGCCCTGACCCTTCCGGTTTTCAAAACTTCCTGGAGAAATTCTCTCTAAAGCGTAAGTACCACCAGGTGCACCAGGTGTCCGCTCTGACCCATCTTGAGTCAAAACTTCCTGGGGAAATCATCTTCAAGGCGTAATCATCTCCATGGAATCAAATTGTTCATACGACACTGGATAAATGAATTGTTTTTCTCCTTTTTCTAACCAATTTTTAGAATTTTTATCTTTAGCCGTAGTTTTCATTGGTAAAAATGCATTTTATGACAAAGTCGTGGCTTTCAAAAACATGTGTTTTTTGCAACTTATAGATTATAAGTATAATATTAAATAACTTATAATTTGCATTAACCAAAAATACCTGTTCACTTGTACTGTCAGGACTTAGACTTCCTATGGAACTCTTGGATGACATTGCCAATATTACAGCTTGTATTCTTTCAATAAACATAATCGTCGGCAATGCATCTATAAAGTCTGGATCTTTTTCATCATATGAACACCTCATAGCAGAACTAACTCGCTTGTCGAATAGCTGCAATTGTCAAATTTCAAAAGTTGTATGAAGCTTATAAAAAAAATTTATTTTTAAAATTTATTTGCATACCTCATAAGCCATTGGAACGCTCATCGTTTGGTAGCCAGTCGGGTTGAGATGATCCCAAGTTAATTTGTAGGCCATTTTCAAATTGGGTTGATACTGCTTTTCTTTTTTAATCAAGAGTTGCCAAAATTTTAAATATACTCACCCATCGGGTGTCCAAAATCTGCCACCAATTGCTCTTATAATGCAGTTCCGAAGAGTTTTGATTAAATGAGGCATATCAGAAAAAAATAAAGTTTGGGTTCTGGTTCATAAAAAGGATGATTTTCAGGAAAATTAAAAGGATTTTTACAGTAAGATAACCCCTCAATCGACATCCCAGAATCATGCCAAACTTTTCGATTCTAGGAACCTCCATCCGCAGTCACTCCATCTGTCTTAAAACCAGCCTTTCCTAACCTGATGACAGCTTCGTCAATCAATCCCTTTAAAGAAGAGGCTGTTGATGCTGATTTACTTAAAAACGTTCCAACTACTTGAATCCATTCTCCCTGGAAAGGCTGGTACGTCATTACCAGAGCATGATCGGCTCTTTTTGAAACATCATCAGGTGATGTGTGCTCACCCAAATCTACAAAGCCGTCAAATTTAAAAGTTTTTGAATTGAAAAAATTGCCTCACTAAGTGACATTTCGTCAACCGAAAGTATTCCTCGTTTTTTATTTAATTCCATGCGTCCAGCACGCAACCCAAGGCAATCAAAAATAGATTTTTGAAATCCACCAGAGAGTCCAAGATTTTCAACTTTTTTATTTAAAGTAGTTCTGCAAGGAAGTGGTATAATGTTTAGACTTCTAATTCGGTCATATAAACGGCTCCCTAGAGATCTCATTAAAAGACAAAGACTCATAAATTCCAAAGAATACCGTCTTTGTTTTGGGTTGGTGTCCACAAATTTAAAACAATTTTGAACAACCTCACGTTGAAAATCGGGTAATTCCTCTATTTTTTTCTCAAACCATTCTTCGTTTTTAGTTTCCAGCTGTTTATTAAGCTCAGTCACTTTCGTTATCAAATTTTGTTTTGCTAATTGATATTCTTCCTTTTGATTATTTGAAAGGTTTAATTGATACTTTAAGTCTTTTAACTGCTCGTAAATATCTGAATAGTTATTACTTTGGGATACTCGTTGATTCGAACCGACCGATCTAACGTACGATCTACAACTAGCACACCTTTTCGAATCACGGGAATCTGTTTGGATAACATCCTCGGGTGATATTTTAAATGTGCATTCTGGTGACCGTGGAATTGAACTAGCAATTTCGCCCCCTATGCACAAAAAACTATTTTCCAATTCTTCCTACGCTTTTATAAAATCGTCAATACATGTTAATTCATTTTTTACATTAAAATAATATCTGTCATCTGTCGAACTTCCAAACATTTCTAGATTTTTGCTAATAGTAATATGACATCGCGCCGTCCAAGTTTTTTTATCAAAAAGAACAAGTTCCAGATGGTCTGAAAAGTTTCCCCAGCTCCATTCTTCGCGCAAAGGGTTTGTCTTTAAATATTCTCGGATACTATTAATAGAAAAAGATACAGCATTTTCTTGTATAGCATTTGAATTGAGAGATTGCGAAGTAAGAGTTGCGGATGATCCTAAGTTAAGAGCATTTTGAGGTTGATTAAAAATAAAATTTCCTTGATTTGTAAATACAGTATTTAGTGGTGACAAGTTTAAGACAGGAACGGGGTTTTGAGTTGATGTGTTACAACTTTCTAAATTAAAAACCGCAGTTGATGAAGACGTACTGGTAGTGTGAGGATGTATAAGATTATTGGTAACGTCATTTCTGTAATCAAGCATCATAGAATTTATCATAGATGTAAACGAGTGTGGGATTGGAACTGCATCTTTCCTCAAAATGTCTGGTGTAAACGGACTAAAACTATTTGGATGAAAGTGTCTCTCGCATAAAAATTCTGATTTTGCTAATGATTTTACTGAGTATTTGTTCAGTAACTAATTTCCTGAAACATATAGAAATAGAAAAAATCATTTATTTCGTTTGGATCAATTTTTGAGACCAGACCTAAGCGAGTAAAAACCAAACATTAAAGTCTCGGCTAATATTTCATCTTGGATCTCAAGATTTTAACACGGGGCTATTTGAGTTTATTCTTAATTTTACCTTAAGGAGGGCTTGCAAATTTTCCAAAATCTGCTCCTCGCCGAATTGGCTGAAAATATATGTTTTGGGGTCTTTAGATAAAAAATAAATCTGAAACCCATTGCGCCGTGATCACAATACTAATAGAAAAAGTTGTGTTTTTTTTACGTCTCTGTATTTACTAAAATTTCATAATGCGAGAGTACTTGGTTTTCTAGAAATGAGCGAAAAATCGCAGGAAAAACAAAGTTCTCCATGCTGTTTGTATGTAGAACAAAAATTTATGCTCATTCGCGATAAATTTACAAACCGAAAAAATAAATATGGGATATTTTTTTGGGTATAAAAATACACCAAAACCTGAACTTGAGGCCAATTCACCAGCAGCAGATATTGGGGATTTTGCAAGCCCTTCTTAGCCCTAGAGTATGAATGTGAAATAAAATAAAGACTGAATATATTTTATTGAAATAGTAATCTTTGTTTTTTGTTTTTTTTCAAAACTAATTTTAAACATATGAATTAAAAAGTTGAGTCATATCTTATAATATTAAGTAAATACTTTCTTACTCAAATGTTTCTTTTTATATTAATTAAACTTACCACAGCGCCTTTTCCATTCTTCACCGCGTATTCCATCAGAATCATTAGGAAAACGAAAAAACTTAATTTTTTCACCAGTTTCTTCTATTCTATTTTTATCATTATCACAGTTGACATAAACACATTTCCCAGAATTTAACTTGAACTTTTTGGAACTCATGTTTTTTTTTTTTTTTTTAATTTAATAAAAAAAATTATTACACTAAATCTACCTTATCTGGTTTTATCTAGATAGTAATGATTTTATAAACAGAACTGCAATGACAAAAATTTTGTTCAAATTTTTGAGTTGACTGAAAACCTAGGTGTTTACTCGGCGAAAGCTGTGGTGAAACTGCTTTTGGGTAGGACAGATGCGCAAAGTATAATGATTTGTAAAAGTAAATTGGAGGAGGTCACTTTGAACTTACAAGTAAGAAGTCGTAAACTCCAGGAACAAATTTTTCGGGGGAGTTGACCAGAAAGATTAGATCTTGGCTCATGAATTTGCTTCAAAGAAAAAGTAACTGCAGTATGAAGTAACTACAGCTGAGGTTATAAATCTTAGAACATCCCGAAATATTGTGCTTCTTTTGCTAATTTATTGGGGCTTTACATACATAAATACAAACATTTATTTCTTTTTGCAAACACTTAAAATTTATTTTTTTATAACTGTCAATTTGAAACCTCTAAATTTTAAATTATGTTGATATCAGTGCTACGTTAAAATAGTTCTTATAAGTTAACATTTTAAGGGCCCGTGCGAAAAAAAACCTTAGCCCAAAATCAGTGGCAAAAAAGTAATAGCGACGGTACTTTTAAACAATAAAATGTTTTTAAAACGCATAATTTATTATTTTAGCCGCAACAAAAAATTTAAAAATGATCTTTGCTACCATACCGTTGATATATTAAAATTAATAAAATTGATATATTAAAAAAAAAAAATTTTCGACGCACCATGCGCGAAGAAAATGACTAGTGTATTAAAATTTTTTTTTATAATTATTATACATCAACGGTATTGTAGCAAAGATTAATTTTAAATTTTTTGTCGTGGCTAAAATAGTGAAAATGGTTTATAGAGACATATTATTGGTTGAAAGTACCCTGCTAGAAGTTTCAACAGAACGTCTGGGGTGCCCGCCAGATAATGGGCAGAAAATTCTGTCAACCTTATTATTTTATGTATATGTCTATATCTTCCTATATTATATAGTTATATCCAGGAGGAGCTCTTTTTTTTTTGGCTCCTCCGGGAGGAGCCCCTTAAAACATTTTAAATATAAGGTTTTTTGAAGGTTTTGAGATGCTCCTCCGGGAGGAGCTCTTAATTTTAAAAGCGCCTGCTGGAGGAAGCCAATTTTAGTAGCTCCTCCCGGAGGAGCACCTTAAAACGTCAAAAACCCTTATATTTAACATGTTTTAAGGGGCTCCTCCGGGAGGAGCCAAAAAAAAAGAGCTCCTCTCGGAGGAGCACCTCAAAACCTTCAAAAAACCTTATATTTAACATGTTTTAAGGTGCTCCTCCCGGAGGAGCCGTAATTTTCAGAGCTCCTCCTGGAGGAGCCCCTTAAAACGTCAAAAAACCTTATATTTATTATGTTTGAAGTAGGCTCCTCCCAGAGCAGCCGTAGTTTAAAGAGCTCCTCCCGGAGGAGCACCTCAAAACCTTCAAAAAACATTATATTTAACATGTTTTAAGGGGCTCCTCCCGGAGGAACCGTAATTTCCAGAGCTCCTCCCGGAGGAGCACCTCAAAACGTCAATAAACCTTATATTCAACATGTTTTTAGGGGCTCCTCCCGGAGGAGTTGATTTTAAATTATAGGAGCTTCTCCTGTACGAGCACCTTTACTGTCAAAAAACTCCTTATTTAACCTCTTTGAGGGGCGCTTTTCCTAGAGGAGTCGTAATTTTAAAAGCCCTTTTTAAAGGAGTACTTCAAAACGGTTAAAAAATATTATATTTAACATGTTTCAAGTACTTAAAATATTTTAACTTACTATTTAATTTTTATAACTATTTTTTTAGACTCACCATAATAAAAAATTTTCTTTTTTCAATTTAAATCATATTTAACAATTTTACCTAAACATGTTTGAACTTTTATTCAATACACAAACTCAACTCAAAAAACATGTTAAATATTAACTGTCAAAAAACTCCATATTTAATAACTATTTTTATGGGGGTTGGCGAGCGAAGCGAGCAGGGGTGTACCCCCTAGTATATATATATATATGTGTGTGTGTATGTACAGTGGGCATTATCCGGCCGAAGGCCGAAGGCTGGATAATGCCCACTGTACCCACCACATAAAAAATTACTAAAGCAATAATACACCCTCTTTAAGCGCAAATCATGCGCAATCCACCGATGTATTCAAAAAAACCAAAATAACCCATCTTTTTTTTTTTTTCCAAATAACCCATCAATAAATACTTTTCCTAGGTTTTCCCCTGCACTAATTTTAATGCTTTTTCCAATAACCCATCCCAAATAACCCATCACCCATTTCCTGGATCTTGGTTTTACCTGGAACTCGAGTTTTTTGATTTTGAAATGTCATGGCACTATTCTGACCGTCATGATAATACCAAAATGTCCGAATGGTTCCGGGTAAATATATGAAATGTCAGGATAATACCCACTGCATGAATTTATATGTATATATACCTAGATGCGTTGATGAGAGGTTAGTTTACAAATCGGAGCAGCAGCATGCAGCTCCGATGTTACAAAATTGATAAAAAATAATCAAATAATTTTATAGAAATATAGTTTTAATCGATGAATCATAATTGCTGTTTGAAAATCCTAACCTCTCCCTGCTGTATAGCCACACGTACAATGGACTTGAACAAATTTTTATTCTTTTGCTAAATATATTAACACCTATGGAGTCAGGGCAGTGACCTAGCGCATAGGATAGCGATTACAACCAGGAGATGATTTCCCCAGGAAGTTTTGACTCCGGAGAGGCCAGGTTGAACACCTGGTACACCTGGTGATACTTACGCCTTGGAGATGATTTCCTCAGGAAGTTTGGACCTCGGAGGGGCCAGGGCGGATACCTAGTGCACCTGCTTATACTGAGGCCTTGAAGATGATTTCCCCATGAAGTTTGGACTCCGGAGGGGTCAGGGTGGACACCTGGTGAACCTGGTGATACTTACGCCTTAGAGATGATTTCCCTTAGAACTTTTGACTCCGGAGGGGCCAGGGTGGATACCTGGTGTACCTGGTAATACTTACGCCTTGGAGATAATTTCCCCAGGAAATTTTGACTCCAGAGGGGCCAGGGCGGATGCTTGGTGCACCTGGTTATACTGAGGCCTTGGAGATGATTTCCTTAGAAAGATTTGACTCCGGTGGGGCCAGGGTGGACACCTGGTGCACCTGATACTTACGCCTTGGAGATGATTTTATCAAGAAATTTTGACCCTGGATTCACCAGGGAAAATACTTGGTGTACCCGGTAATAACCACACTCTGAGATGCTATCCTAATAGTAAACTTGATGATGTGAACCCACTGGGATCAAAACTTTCTGAGGAAATCATCTCCAAGGCGTAAGTATCATCAGGTGCACCAGGTGTCCGCCCTGACCCCCCCGGAGTCCTAACTTCCTGGGGAAATCATCTCCAAGGCGTAAGTATCATCAGGTGCACCAGGTATCCGCCCTGACCCCCCCGGAGTCCTAACTTCCTGGGGAAATCATCTCCAAGGCGTAATTAATACTAGGTGCACCGGGTGTACGCCCTGACCCCCCCGGATTCCTAACTTCCTGGGGAAATCATCTCCAAGGCGTAATTAATACCAGGTGCACCAGGTGTACGCCCTAACCCCTCCGGAGTCAAAACTTCCTGGGGAAATCATCTCCAAGGCGTAAGTATCACCAGGTGCACCAGATGTTCTGCCTGACCCCTCCGGAGTCCAAACTTCCTGGGGAAATCATCTGCAAGGCGTCAGTATCACCAGGTGCACCAGGTATCCGCCCTGGCCCCTCCGGAGTCCAAACTTCCTGAGGAAATCATCTCCAAGGCGTTAGTATCATCAGGTGCACCAGGTGTCCGCCCTGACCCTCCCGGAGTCCTAACTTCCTGGGGAAATCATCTCCAAGGCGTAATTAATACCAGGTGCACCGGGTGTACGCCCTAACCCCTCCGGAGTCCAAACTTCCTGGGGAAATCATCTCCAAGGCGTAAGTATCACCAGGTGCACCAGATGTTCTGCCTGACCCCTCCGGAGTCCAAACTTCCTGGGGAAATCATCTGCAAGGCGTCAGTATCACCAGGTGCACCAGGTATCCGCCCTGACCCCCCCGGAGTCCTAACTTCCTGGGGAAATCATCTCCAAGGCGTAATTAATACTAGGTGCACCGGGTGTACGCCCTGACCCCCCCGGATTCCTAACTTCCTGGGGAAATCATCTCCAAGGCGTAATTAATACCAGGTGCACCAGGTGTACGCCCTAACCCCTCCGGAGTCAAAACTTCCTGGGGAAATCATCTCCAAGGCGTAAGTATCACCAGGTGCACCAGATGTTCTGCCTGACCCCTCCGGAGTCCAAACTTCCTGGGGAAATCATCTGCAAGGCGTCAGTATCACCAGGTGCACCAGGTATCCGCCCTGGCCCCTCCGGAGTCCAAACTTCCTGAGGAAATCATCTCCAAGGCGTTAGTATCATCAGGTGCACCAGGTGTCCGCCCTGACCCTCCCGGAGTCCTAACTTCCTGGGGAAATCATCTCCAAGGCGTAATTAATACCAGGTGCACCGGGTGTACGCCCTAACCCCTCCGGAGTCCAAACTTCCTGAGGAAATCATCTCCAAGGCGTCAGTATCACCAGGTGCACCAGGTATCCGCCCTGGCCCCTCCAGAGTCAAAACTTTCTGGGGAAATCATCTCCAAGGCGTAAGTATCACCATCATTCGTTGGTTAAAAATCGATTCATGAACTTGCATTTTTTCACTAAATTAATTTTTAAAGGATGTATATAGTTTAGTAAAAAATTAAATGATTATTAAAAATTTAATTGTTTAGTGAAAAATGAATAATATATACTCTTGTGAAGAGATTAAAAAAATTGTTACACATTTCAAATTTATGTATGATGTTTTTTTAAGTTGCTAAAATCAAAATTAAATTCATTTTTGAATAATACTCTTTTTTAGCAAGAAAAATTTTATCTGTGTTCATTATACGAAAAAATAAATCGGTTTTTTGTTTTTTACTAATTATATAAAAAAAAAACTCAACTTAAATGCAGACTTAATTTAGATTTTTAGTTTCTAACTAAATAAAAATACTCAACTTAAATTCAGACTTTACTTAAATTTTTAGTTTCTAATTGTCGATATCTTGCGAAAGATGTTGAAAATTTTTGACTCACATATAAAAATAGTTTTAAAGCTTAATTTTTACTTAAAAAATCTAGCAAGACATTTACTTTTTTATTGGCCTGGTTGCACCAAATAGTAATGAGTTGTAAAAAATTCAATAAATAAGTAAGAAAAACCACTAAATACTCGATAAAAATGATTTCTAGCTTCAGTATACTCGATCACAGCAATTAATACGCTTTAATAAGGTACTCTACTGCAAAAAGTTTTTCTTATTACATTGAATCTTATTGTTATAATGGATTTTATAAGTATAAAAAAGAATTTTTAGACGATCCGAAGCATCATTTTTGGAGGATTGTGGAGATTTTTGGAACTGTATCAAGGATTATTTTTTTGGCCACGTCAGATGGATCTTTCTCAAGGGTTGCCACAATTATTTTAAATTACTAATACTACAGTTACTTAAAAATTTTTTCAAAACGAGAGATTTCTTGCTCAGCTAAAAGTTGACATTTTCCCTTGAAAAAAAAATTTGAAAGACTAGTTTAAAATAGTTAAATTAGCGGTTACTTAATAAGCTTTTAATTACATTACTTAATTCAAATTTTACTGTTGGATGATGATTTAAATAAAGTTAAAAATAAATGAATAGAATTGTTTGATTCTCTGTAGTAATAAATCTATAAAAATATGAAAATTAAAGATTTTAAAAATTACACATAAGCTTTATGTGATGTGCTAGAAAAAAAATATTTTTACTCAATAGAAATTATATTTGCTAAAAGATTTATTTCACGAAGTTAAATATATTGTTGTTGAATTTACGTAATAAAAAATAATAAATTTCGTAACGGTCAAAAAAACTAAAAATCTAAAAAAATCTAAAAATTCTGCTTGATAAAAACAGAGTCTAATTCAAAAATGAAATTAATTTTGATTTTAGCAACTTGACAAAACATTATTTCTGAAAATAATAATTTAGTGGAAAAATGTAAGTTCATGGACCGATTTTTAACCAACGAATGATACCCCTAACCTGATTTTAAACATCGGAGCAACAAAAGTATGAAAGCACACGCACACGCACAGGCGCCTGTGCTTCGTGCTTTTTTTGATGTGCAGGCCTATACGTGTGGCTATACAGCAGGGATGGTATTGTGTGAATGATATTTTAAAATTACATCAAAATGGATGAGAAAAATGTTCAACATAAGGAAAAAAAAAAGAAAAATTTCAGAGTCAAGTTATGATACTGAACATATTTTTGTTAGTAATAAATGTTACAATTTAAAATCAAAAGGTTTACGTTATAGCTCGCCAGAATCCCTATGCGTAAAGCATTGGCCTTCTGTCAAGAATCTGGCGATTAACCCTACTAAATTTCTGCCCATTTTCGCTAAATCTGCCCACTGTCTGGCAATATTCTGGCGGAAATTTCTCGCAGGGTACCTCCGATGTTATTTTTTTTCGCCGCAGCTTTTGGGCTAAGGTTTTTTTTCACACGGGCCGTTGATTTATTTTTTTTTACAACAATAAAATTTTTATTTTTCGTGTTAACATTAAAAATCTCAATTTTTGGAAAATAACAGTTTTTTGCAGCATCTGTTGGATTTTAATTTATTATACTATTTTAATTGAATTAAAATAGTATAATAATTCTAGTGAAATTTCATTCAACACATTTTAAGTAATAAATATTTGTTATGGAAAGATAATTACGATAAAAAGAATTGACAGTTGTTAGTACGAAGAAGACAAATCTTTTAACTTGAAACGAGAGATTTTTTTTTCTTGCTTCTAGAGATTTTATTGGTTTAGAACTGTGCTGAAAAAAAAAAAAAAAAAATTGAACACTTATTTTTGGAAAAAATTTAATTAATTTTTGAATTATCAATCAAAAATTCAATTTTTTATTTCGTCAATCACAGAGAGAGGTCGACACCATTCGGACGCGACTGGATTTTTATAGATAAACTCGTTTTAGAACTTTTCTGACTCAGCGGTTTCTAGTGCAAGCGCGAGCAATTGTATTACATTATCTAAATCTAAAACAAATTTTGTTAAAACTTCATCTAAATTAAAGGGCTTAGCCGACAATAAGTTGTATATTAAAAGAGTTTAATTAAAGTCTTGATGAATGCTAGCTCAATGGCTCAGGTGGTAGAGTGTCTGCCTGTCATGCCTGGGGTCGTGGGTTCGAATCCCAGTCAAACCAAAATTTTTCCTTTGATAATTTTATTCCAAATAATAATACTATCGTAATAAATATATTGAAGAATACAATATTAGTAAGGTAAAGGACCCAATTGTGGACCCCTTACCCCAATTAATTGGTCCCCTTCAGCAAAAATCATTTTAAATATTTTTTTATTACAAATATCGGCATAAAACTATTTTAAAACAAACTTATGTTACCAAAGAATATTTCGAAATTTTTTTTTCAAGTTTACGTTAATAATTCCGTTTTATTTTTAAAGTCACAATGTTGGTTGACTCGAGGGTTAGGTTGGTGTTCTAGTTGCAGCGAATCAAGCAACTTTCAAACTTGAATTTCTAGGCATACTTTATTTATTTACGCAATGTATCACTGATCAATGAAAAGCTTAGACTTCAAAAATTAGTATAGTATCAATTTTGTAAGTTAGAAATATAAATTTTTAAATAAATAACGCAGTTCTCATAATTGGGCCCTAGTCTCAAGGTACCCCAATTAATGGTCCTGAAGAGCAGCGGTCCATTAATACGAACCTTTAATAGAAACCCCGAGTACCCCAATTAATGAGACGTTAGTTTTGGCTTTCATACCGAGTTTTATACACTAAAATATCAGCTTTATAAATCTTCTAATGTGGTTAAATTACTTTTGTCAATGAAAACTGTAACTACTTTTAACTTCAATGTCAACAAAAATCGTAACCTCAAAAGTCAATAGTTTGAAATAAAATCACAGGGTCCATTAATTGGGGTAAGAAAAATGTTACGGGGATATCGCATGTAAAAAAGGTCCATTAATCGGGGTACTTTGACACACAGTCTCAAAAATACGGTCCAAAAGGTCTCTACTTTAAACATTAATTACTCTGTAAATAAATAAAATTTTTTAATAAAAAAAATTTATTTTGATTCTTAAGACCACTAAAATTAAGTATGTACAAAAAAAATTAACCTCACTTGCTTGGTTTTTTCTATAAAATTCAAAAACCCCGAAAGTTGTGATTTTTGGGGTCCACAATTGGGTCCTTTACCTTAAGTAATAATGATATTAAATAAATAAAAAAAAGCATGAAAAAGAAAAAAAAAAAAAAAAAATCTGTATGGAAACCCGTGTCGAAACCCGTACGGAAACCCTGACCAAATATCAGTATCGGGATCCCGTATGGGGATCCTTTACCCATGAGGGTTCCCGTACAGGGTCTTCTTATGGATTTCCATATGGATTTTTTCAGCTGGGTATAGAAGTGCATTAGTAGCAGAAGCTTTTTTAACTTAAAACACATATTTTTGTTTTTTATTAATACTTACAGGAACTGAATGGATGATTTAATTAATTCTATGTGATTCTTGTGCATGCTAGTTAAACTGACAAATATTCTGAAAACTTGATCACATGTAATTATGTAAAAATTGTATAAAAAATGTGCTCTCCCATAAGACTACGGGTTAAATCGACGCGATGTTAATATTCAATTACTCAAAAACGAAAAACCCCCAGGTTCTGAAAATTTAGTGGCATCATTTTTTAATATTTATCTACGACTTCCTAAATTTTTAGATTTTTAACACATCTCTTTCTAGTTTGTACGGTCTTACCTTAAGGAGGCTTGGCAGCGTAGGGTTCGTACCTAGCGGGGGCCCTTGCGGGTGCATGAAATTGAAAATAAGGTAAAAAGTATTTTATTTATTTATTTTTATTAGTAAGTGATTATTTATCATTTTTAAACATATTAAAACAAAATTTAAGATAAAAATTTTTTAAAAACGTTGAAAAATTGCATGTTTTGAAGGTTATGTACCGCAATTTTCTATTTTTCTTGTAAATTAGTCCAATAATCCCATATTTCTATAATTTTAAAATAATCTTCAAATTTTTATCTTTAAAATGACACCTGACTCGTAGTAAACTTGTGGATTTTGATGGGGTATATCTCATTTGATCTAATCAGAATCCCACCGAATGAATTTGTCGCCGAAAAAAATCCCACCGAATAGATTTTTCATCGACGAAAATTCCACCGAATTCATCGGCGAGTCATATACATGGTGCCCCCCGCTTTATTTGGGAAAATTGACCGTCACAGTTAACGCGCACGATTGAAAGCTGAATAACAGAAACCGTTGCAAATAATTAATTAATAAATAAATAAATAAATAAACCAACGAGCTCTAAACCCCCATAACGCTGGGCAGAGTGATAAATAAATTATTTTTTATAAACAATTAAATAAACCGACAAGCTCTAAGCCACCATAACGCTGGGGAGAGCGATAAATCAATGATTTTTTATAAACAATTAAATAAACCGACGAGCTCTAAACCCCTATAACGCTGAAGAGAGCGATTAATCAATTATTTTTTATAAACAATTGAATAAACTGACAAGCTCTAAACCCTCGTGAACCTGGAGAGAGCGATAAATAAATATTTTTTTAAAACAATTGGATAAACCACCAAGCTCGAAACCCCCATAACGCTAGGGAGAGCGATAAATAAATTATTTTTTATAAACAATTAAATAAACCGAAAAGCTCTAAACCCTTGTGAAGCTGGAGAGAGCGATAAATAAATATTTTTATATAAACAATTGAATAAACCACCAAGCTCGAAACCCCCATAACTCTGGGGGAAGCGATAAATAAATAAGTTTTTATAAACAATTAAATAAACCGACGAGCTCTGAACCCCCATAGCGCTGGGCAGAGCGATAAATAAATTATCTCCCTATATTATAATCCGGTTTTTTTTTATTATCCTCAAAGTTGAGTCCTCAAAATTGAGTCCTCAAAATTGAAAATTCATAAAAACACGGTCAAAAGACAAGTAAAAACGATACTTATGAGTCCTCAAAGTTGAGTCCTCAAAGTTGAGTCTACGACGGAAAAGTTGAGTCCTCAAAGTTGAGTCCTCTTTTTCGCAAAACGATGTTTTTTAGATTCTCATGTAATATTTTCTATAGAAGCAGCTTGGTGTATAGAAGGATTTGAATTGTGTAAATGTAGTCATTCAGTACAACGTTTAGAAATTCATACAGAAAATCAACAAAACATAATATAGTTAAAAAATTAAATAGTTGAAAAATTGGAAAACAACTTTAGCAACTTGGTTTGAATTAAATAAAATTGATCTGTTAGAAATATTAAAAATGCCAATATACCAAATTACTATAGATTTCTAGATGATAAAACTTTTTTTAGATAGAAAAATTAAAAAAAATTTCAAACTAAAGGTAGAATAAACGTTGTTTCTTCTAAAAATTCAGAGTTTTCACTTAAAATTAATATCAGATAAAGTAAAAGGTGGTACTTCTCACGAATACTTGAGAACTCATAATAAAATTATTTATAAACATATAGAGAAGGAGCTATTTAAATGGGTCTAATAGTTAATGATAAAAATGTATATGCCATTTTTGAAGAATCTATAAACTATTTAGAACCGAAAAAATTACAAGAATTTTTCGGATTATTTTTATTGTCTGAAAAAATTCCTGTTAATTTAATTTGGAATAAATATAAATTACATTTTATAAAAGATTTCAAAGATAATGCAGAAGATAGAGGTTTGAATGAAATAATCAAATTTCTATCTAGCGAAGATTCTAATTTAAGTTATAAATGTTTTGGTTTACCAGAACCATGCTTAGAAAATATTTCTAATATTTCTGAAATTCATGACTGCAAAATAAACTGAAAAGAAGAGTATGAAAAAATGTTTGAAAAATTTAATAATGATCAAAAAAATATATTTAATACAATAACAAAAAACAAAAATAATATGTACTTAAAAGATGGACCAGGTGGTACAGATAAAACATTTTTTCCTTTTGGAGGAAAATTAATAATTTTAGGTGACGATTTTAGACAAATCCTTCCTGTAGTCAAAAGAGGCAATGAAAAAATTATTGTAGAAGATACGATTAAATACAGTAAATTGTGGAAAAATTTCAAAATTCTTAAACTCACTGAAAATATGAGATGTAAAGATAAAAATTTTTCTAAATTATTACTAAAAATAGGAGAAATTGAAAATTTTAAAATACCTATGAAATGGAAAAATAAAGATGTTTGTTATTCAATTTTTGGAGATATAAATGAAAAGAATAATTTAAACAAAGTTATTTTAGCTTCAAAAAATGAAAATGTTGCAATGTTAAACAGAAAAGTATTAAACATATTAAATGGACCAAGTAAAACATATTGCAGTATAGACAAAGCCATTCATAAGAGAGTAGATCAAACTGATTCAAAGATATGTTTAGATTATCCAATTGAATACTTAAATTCAGTAAATGACGGGCTTTCTACCCATGAACTAAAATTAAAAAAAAAAATGCAGTGGTAATGTTAATTAGAAGTCTAAGTAAAAAAGATGGTGTATGCAATGGAACTAGATTGAAAATAACAAATTTATATGAACATAATATTGAAGCTACATGTGAAAAAACAGGAAAAATAGTACAGGTTGGTAAGGTAGATGAGATTGGTTAGGCGGAGGTTATGGGGAGGAGCGTGGAAGGGAAGATGAGGTGGGAAGGGTTTGTTATTGCACTTAAAAATGTTAATAGAGCTTTTTCAAAATTTAAAGTACTTCAACAAAACTTTAAAGTTAGTGACTGAGTTGATGAATAAAGTGAATAAGATTTGTTCGTAGATTAGGTGAGATAAGTTTGGGGGATAATATACGGTATTTGAAGTTAATCAAATTAGTGAGGTCAGTAATGTAGCTAAGATTGAATTAGGTCAGGTAGTTGAAGATAAAAAAGTAAGTATAGTTAGTAGGGTTCTTAGTATCGGTGAGAATAGTAAATCGGGTTAGATAAGGCGAGTCTGTGCGGAGGGTAGGGTGTAGGTAAGGTGGTTGTGGGCTGGTAGATCAGATATTAAAATTATAACTTTGGCTCTAATTAGAATTTTCATATAAAATCATATATCATTAAAAAGGTCTTGAGCTCAGCAGCTTTCTAATTATGTCATTTTATGTCATTGAAATTTTTATTAAATCTTTTTTGTTGTCATGAGAGGGTGCTGAACAAAGCCGTTTATCATTTCAAATCCAACCCTTCCCCCACAAAATCATAAATCGGCTTAAACGCAATTTTGCGAGCTGGTACTATGCAGGAAGTAAGTTCATCTCAAGAAGAATCTGTAAAAAAATTTTGTATTATCCAGCCGAATAACCCGTCGTGCTTCAAAATTTTAGATAATTTTCCTCCAGTTTTTTTGCACAGCAACGAGGGGGGCAAGTTTGACAGGTTAAAAATCACGAGCGCGAAGCGCGTCAAACTTGCCCCGCAAAACACAGTCGGAAAATTATCGACAATTTTGAAGCACTAGGGGTATTACGACTGAAAATCGAGGCTTGCTTATACGAGATTGCAAAATTTGAAAATAATCGTGATTTTTTTATTATTTCGCTTATTACTAGAGTAGTTTTCAGGGTGGGCAGTTTAAGCTAGAGATCTAAGATGAGTCAGGTCCAAAATGAATAAGGTGAGTAGGGTTTGTTGGTAGAGTGAGTGAGAGATGAGTTGGGGATTAAGTGCGGTATTTGAAGTAAGTGAAATTAGTAAGGTCTGTAATTTGGCTAAGATTAAAATATGTTAGGTGGTTAAAGATGAAAAATCAAGTAGGGTTGGTAAGGTTATGAATCTTTTGGTAACATAATTTGGTAAAATTATGATGAGTAAGTAAAGTTCAAACTGAACTCTCGTGTCTAATTTTTATTGGTTTTAAGCACTTAAGTTTTTTTATTATTTTACCAAACATAGAGCTTACGTATATTTTAGATTAATTTTTATAGTCATCAATTATAATTAGGGGGTTGGCGAGCGGAGCGAGCAGGGGGGTACCCCCCTAGTTTTTTATAAACAATTAAATATGCTGACAAGCTCTAAGCCCCCATAACGCTGGGGAGAGCGATAAATCAATGATTTTTTATAAATCATTAAATAAACCACCAAGCTCGAAACCCCCATAACGCTGGGGAGAGCGATAAATAAATTATTTTTTATAAACAATTAGATAAACCGACAAGCTCTCAGCCCCCATAACACTGGGGAAAGCGATTAATCAATTATTTTTTATAAACAGTTGAATAAACCCACAAGCTCCAAACCCTCGTGAAGCTGGAGAGAGCTATAAATAAATATTTTTTTATAACTAATTGGATAAACCACCAAGCTCGAAACCCCCATAACGCTGGGGAGAGCGATGAATGAATAATTTTTTATGAACATTTATATACCGACAAGCTCTAAGCCGCCATAACGCTGGGCAGAGCGATAAATAAATTATTTTTTATAAACAATTAAATAAACCGACAAGCTTTAAACCCTCGTGAAGCTGGAGGGAGCGATAAATAAATATTTTTTTATAAACAATTGGATAAACCACCAAGGTCAAAACCCCCACGACGCTGGGGAGAGCGATAAATAAATTATTTTTTATAAACAAAATAAACCGAAAAGCTCTAAACCCTTGTGAAGCTGGAGAGAGCGATAAAGAAATATTTTTTTATAAACAATTGAATAAACCACCAAGCTCGAAACCCCCATAACACTGGGGGAGCGATAAATAAATAATTTTTTATAAACAATTAAATAAACCGACGAGCTCTAAACCTAAATAACCTCGTCGGTTTATTCATTGTTTATAAAAAATATTTTATTGATCGCTCTGCCCAGCGTTATGGGGGCTTAGAGCTCGTCGGTGTATTTAATTGTTTATAAAAAATTATTCATTTATCGCTTCCCTCAGCGTTTTGGGGGTTTCGAGCTAGGTGGTTTATTCAATTTTTTATAAAAAAATATGTATTTATCGCTCTTTCCAGCTTCACAAGGGTTAAGGGCTTGGCGGTTTATTTAATTGTTCATAAAAAATAATTTATTTATCGCTCTCCCCAGCTTCACGAGGGTTTAGCTCGTCGGTTTATTCATATGTTTATAAAAAATAATTGATTAATCGCTCTCCCCAGCGTTATGGGGGTTTAGAGCTTGTCAGATTGTTTAATTGTTTATAAAAAATCGTTGATTTAACGCTCTCCCTAGCGTTATGGGGGCCTAGAGCTTGTCGATTTATTTAAATGTTTAAAAAAAATAGTTTATTTATCGCTCTGCCCAGCGTTCTTGGAGTTTAGAGCTCGTCGGTTTATTTAATTGTTTATAAAAAATTATTTATTTATCGCTTTCCTCTGCGATTTGGGGGTTTCGAGCTGGGTGGTTTATTCAATTGTTTATAAAAAAATATTTATTTATCGCTCTCTCCAGCGATATGGGGGTTTAAAGCTCGTCGGTTTATTTAATTGTTTATAAAAAATTATTTATTTATCGCTTCCCCCAGCGTTATAAGGGTTTCAAGCTTGGTGGTTTACTCAATCGTTTATAAAAAAATATTTATTTATCGCTCTCTCCAGCTTCACAAGGGTTTAGAGCTTTTCGGTTTATTTAATTGTTTATAAAAAATTATTTATTTGTCGCTTCCCCCAGCGTTATAAGGGTTTCGAGCTTGGCGGTTTATCCAATTGTTCATAAAAAAATATTTATTTATCGCTCTCTCCAGCTTCACGAGGGTTTAGAGCTTGTTGGTTTCTTCAATGGTTTATAAAAAATAATTGATTAATCGCTCTCCCCAGCGTTATGGGGGTTTAGAGCTCGTCGGTTTATTTAATTGTTTATAAAAAATAATTGAGTAATCGCTCTCCCCAGCGTTATGGGGATTTCGAGCTTGGTGGTTTATTTAATTGTTTATTAAAAATCATTGATTTATCGCTCTGCCCAGCGTTATGGGGGTTTCGAGCTTGGTGGTTTATCCAATTGTTTATAAAAAAATATTTATTTATCGCTCTCTCCAGCTTCACGAGGGTTTTGAGCTTGTCGGTTAATTCAACTGTTTATAAAAAATAATTGATTTATCGCTCTCCCCAGCGTTATGGGGGTTTCGAGCTTAGTGGTTTATTTAATTGTTTATAAAAAATAATTTATTTATCGCTCTCCCCATTGTTATAGGGTTTTCGAGCTTGGTGGTTTATCCAATTGTTTATTAAAAAATTTTTACTTATTGCTCTCTCCAGCTTCACAAGGGTTTAGAGCTTGTTGGTTTATTTAATTGTTTATAAAAAATAATTTATTTATCGCTTTCCTCAGCGTTATGGGGGTTTCGAGCTTGGTGGTTTATTTATTTATTTATTTATTGATTAATTATTTGCAACGGTTTCTGTTATTCAGCTTTCAATCGTGCGCGTTAACTGTGACGGTCAGTTTTCCCAAATAAAGCGGGGGGCACCATGTATATGACTCGCCGATGAATTCGGTGGAATTTTCGTCGATGAAAAATCTATTCGGTGGGATTTTTTTCGGCGACAAATTCATTCGGTGGGATTCTGATTAGATCAAATGAGATATACCCTTTTGATGATTTGCCAAATTTTTAAATGTTTTTTTCCATAAGAGCCCATGTTAAAAAAAAAATTCTAAACTGATTTTTTTCTTGAAAACGAGTCCGACAACCATTGTTGTGTTAAATAGGAAAGTTGTTTGTCTTACTTCAAGAAATCTGCAGGAATTTTTTGGGTTCTTACTTTTGGATTTTGAAAAAACTGCCAAGCCTCCTTAAGTAATAATTTTATATTAAAAAATATTAATTAAACAAAGACAATTACAATAATCTTGATTGTAAAATAAATATAATACCAATAAAATAAGAGATACTCCAATTATACGTATATTTTCATAGTGTTTCTAAGTTATCATAATTTATAATTTAATAAATTTTTTAACCTCGTTGATCACAAGTAATAACTTGTGTCCCTCCGACGCAAGCCAAAAGAACGAAATGTACTCCCTGCGCCATCGACCAACGCGCACCCGGCCTAGTGCATGCCCTCGCTAGCGCTCGGGCCGCAACATGGCGGCCGGCTGCGTGTCGGCCGCTGGCGCTTCGGGAGTACATTTCGTTCTTTTGGCTTTAATCGGAGGAAATCAAGTTATTTTTTGTGATCAACGGACTTTAAAAAAGTGCATATATCCCTCAAGATTAAAGTTTGCTGAGGAGGCCCACGTATTTGCAGCCCTCGACTTCGTCTCGGGCTGCAATAACAGCGGGCCTCCACTGCAAACTTTAGTCCCTCTGGGAATAATATACTATTAATTATTACTTGATTTTTTAATCATAAAAAATTAGTTAAAAATATCGAATATTATTGTGGAATAATGTAGTGATGGTTTTGAGACTATTTAACCAAAAATTTTCATAAATAATTTAAAATTTATAACTTTATATACAAAAATAAAGGTAAAAAAAATGAAAAAATCGGTTTTTTTGAATTTTTTATAACTTTTCCTCTAATAACATACTGCATTTTTGCATTTATCTCGTTAATTTTGAGGTTATGTAAAAAAAATGTAGAGAACAAAAGTTGTAGATCTTTCAATTATCTACAACTTTTGTATTCAACTTTTTTCGATAAAACTTATACTTTTCCCGGAAATCGCGAAAAACTGCTTTTAACCCCTAAAAATCCACCCTGTTCCACCCCAGGGACTCGAAAAGTGTTCGCTTGATTTTTCCTTTTTTTTTGTGATGTTTTCTTCCCATTTTAATCATAAAATCGCTGTCAGGAATTTTTTTCAAAATTACCCCATTTTTGACGCAGTACGACTGGACTAATATGAAGACTTGCTATTTGCTCACAAATGACTACATCAAAACTATTAGGTATTTTCAACTATGACGTCATTTTCTGAAGTCAATAGGCCTGCACATCAAAAAAAGCACGAAGCACAGGCGCCTGTGCATGTGCGTGTGCTTTGGTACTTTTGTTGCTCCGATGTTTAAAATCAGGTTAGGGGTATCATTCGTTGGTTAAAAATCGGTCCATGAACTTACATTTTTCCACTAAATTATTATTTTAAGAAATAATGTTTTGTCAAGTTGCTAAAATCAAAATTAATTTCATTTTTGAATTAGACTCTGTTTTTATCAAGCAGAATTTTTAGATTTTTTTAGATTTTTAGTTTTTTTGACCGTTACGAAATTTATTATTTTTTATTACGTAAATTCAACAACAATATATTTAACTTCGTGAAATAAATCTTTTAGCAAATATAATTTCTATTGAGTAAAAATATTTTTTTTCTAGCACATCCCATGAAGCTTATGTGTAATTTTTATAAAATCTTTAATTTTCATATTTTTATAGATTTATTACTACAGAGAATCAAACAAATCTATTCATTTATTTTTAACTTTATGTAAATCATCGTCCAACAGTAAAATTTGAATTAAGTAATTTATAATCCACCCAACTTGCAAATTGCAAAAGGTGCAATTGCAGCACATAATGTCATTGTCATACGCATTATCGCTTAATTTCATAGAATCATCATAGAAATGTATATGCTCTGAGCCAATACACTTGAACTGTTAAAGTTTTGTAATCCTACCCTTTTTCAAAAATAAACTTGATGTCTGAAAGTTTTGTAATCCCACTTTTTTTCTAAAATAAACTTGATGTCTGACAATGAATTTTAATTTTGATTGTAACTGTTACATTCACTCAGGGTGTTAATGATAAATATATTTAAGTCAACATGAATCAATTATTAAAAATTTTTATCTTTTTTGTTTTCTGTAAGCAAGCTTAAGTTATGCGGCCAAAGTGATTTTAAATTTTAAAATTGGTTAATTTTTTTTTTACAAGAATTAAAAAGTACAAAAGAAATAGATAGTTTTGGGTCTAGGTATCCAGTGGACCAAAAATTATGAATTCTATTTGGCATCGATTTTTAAAGTACAGATGAGCATTTGCTCCATTATTTTTAGAGTGGATTTAGTTTGTCCATCTATTATGTATGCAAAACGAATTCAAAAGTAGTTCATAACAATAAATTATGTCTATGATTTTTATGTGTTCTGGCTAATGATAAAATTATATGAAAGAAATTTTAAACAGAAGAACTAGATTTATCTAAGTTAACATTAACCAATCATTGAAAATTTTAATCTTTTTTTTAATCATTTTATGGTTACAAATGAGTATTTGCTACATTTCAATGTAAATTTACATTAAAATAAAGTTATGCAATGTACATTTAAAAAATAGGTAAATACTAAATTGAATTTTTTTTTTTTACATATGAAATTGATTTACCTAGGACTTTTATGGGTTCTGGTTTATGTCGTGGTTTTACATCAGAATAATTGAATATATCTTAGTTATTGTTAAATTATTTAGAATTTGTTAAGATCGTGAAATCATTTATTAAGACATATTTCAACAATATTAATGATGTATTTATGGAGTTTGGTTTTTTTGAACTTGTGGACAAAAAGGAAATACATTTAAATATTTACCGAATTTACGCAATAAAATCTTTAAAAAATACTTTTAAAAAAGTAATATTTACGGCGATTGGTTTTTTAAAAAGGAATCTAAATAAAAAATTATACGCTAAGTATGATCTTTAAAAAATACTTTTAAAAAAGTAATATTTACGGCGATTGGTTTTTTTAAAAGGAGTCTAAATAAAAAGTTTTACGCTAAATATAATAATCTTTTTTTGAAAATGAATTAATGAAAGAAGTGAAATCAAAAAATTTATTACGGACGACTTGAGGCCGAATTACTTATTATTTAAAAATAATTTTCTCTTCTAAAAGATGATTATATTATGTTGAATCACCTTCAATATACGTAAAGTTAACATTTTTCAATTATAGCACATACATGGGAAAACACATGCAAATTGCACACAACTCAAACACTTTTTAAAATTAAAAATTAAAATATGTTGTTAAGAAGCACACTGAGCATTCAAAATATAATTTAAAAAACACAGGTATCAATGCTTTTTTTCGAGATAATTTAGTTCAAAGAATATTAAATTTTTACAGGTCAAGTATAGACATACATTGTGATTTAGTTGATTTCTAACTCAATTACAACATGTTTTAATTTTAAAAAGTGTTTGAGTTGTGTGCAATTTGCATGTGTTTTCCCATGTATGTGCTATAATTGAAAAATGTTAACTCTACGTATATTGAAGGTGATTCAACATAATATAATCATCTTTTAGAAGAGAAAATTATTTTTAAATAATAAGTAATTCGGCCTCAAGTCGTCCGTAATAAATTTTTTGATTTCACTTCTTTCATTAATTCATTTTCAAAAAAAGATTATTATATTTAGCGTAAAACTTTTTATTTAGACTCCTTTTAAAAAAACCAATCGCCGTAAATATTAATTTTTTAAAAGTATTTTTTAAAGATTAAGTAATACAATTAAAAGCTTATTAAGTATCCGCTAGTTTAACTATTTTAAACTAGTCTTTCAAATTTTTTTTTCAAGGGAAAATGTCAACTTTTAGCTGAGCAAGAAATCTCTCGTTTTGAAAAAATTTTTAAGTAACTGTAGTATTAGTAATTTAAAATAATTGTGGCAACCCTTGAGAAAGATCCATCTGACGTGGTCATAAAAATAATCCTTGATACAATTCCAAAAATCTCCACAATCCTCCAAAAATGATGCTTCGGATTGTCTAAAAATTCTTTTTGATACTTATAAAATCCACTATAACAATAAGATTCAATATAATAAGAAAAACTTTTTGCAGTAGAGTACCTTATTAAAGCGTATTAATTGCTGTGATCGAGTATACTGAAGCTAGAAATCATTTTTATCGAGTATTTAGTGGTTTTTCTTACTTATTTATTGAATTTTTTACAACTCATTACTATTTGATGCAACCAGGCCAATAAAAAAGTAAAAGTCTTGCTAGATTTTTTAGGTAAAAATTAAGCTTTAAAACTATTTTTATATGTGAGTCAAAAATTTTCAACATCTTTCGCAAGATATCGACAATTAGAAACTAAAAATTTAAGTAAAGTCTGAATTTAAGTTGAGTATTTTTATTTAGTTAGAAACTAAAAATCTAAATTAAGTCTGAATTTAAGTTGAGTTTTTTTTTATATAATTAGTAAAAAAATACACCGATTTATTTATTCGTATAATGAACACAGATAAAATTTTGCTTGCTAAAAAAGAATATTATTCAAAAATGAATTTAATTTTGATTTTAGCAACTTAAAAATACATCATACATAAATTTGAAATGAGTAACAATTTTTAATCTCTTCACAAGAGTATATATTATTTATTTTTCACTAAACAATTAAATTTTTAATAATCATTTGATTTTTTACTAAACTATATACATCCTTTAAAAATTAATTTAGTGAAAAAATGCAAGTTCATGAATCGATTTTTAACCAACGAATGATACCCCTAACCTGATTTTAATCTTTGGAGCAACAAAAGCACGAAAGCACACGCACACGCACAGGCGCCTGTGCTTCGTGCTTTTTTTGATGTGCAGGCCTAATGCGATCGGCTCTTGTGACGTATTGCCGGAGCAAAAACATTGTCAATGCAAACTGCTATAGTGACGTCATAGTTGAAATAGCCTAATTTAAAAGATAATAATTCTATATTTAAACTCAAACCCAGGCCTTATACTCAACTAATAGACATTTTATACGTGATGAATACTCTCACAAATCAACAGAAATCTTACCCACTATACTACCCTGTTGAATGTCCACACGTGTGAGCCACACGTGTGGCACATGTAACGTTATTTTCAAGTAGATGATTATAAAAAGGAATAAAATATGGATATAACTTCTTTATTGTTAATTATTTAATGATTTTCTATATAGTTAATTATTTAATGATTTTATAGCCTGTTATGTCATAAATAATCAAAAAATTGTTTTTTTTTTAATTTTACGTGCTTTTCTTTAACTCACAATGTTTCGTCGTTGTCGTCGTACGTTCAAAACTGCCAAGCTCTAGAACTTGGAGCTTGTAAGACCTGGAGGTCTGAAATTTTGCAGAGAGTCTAGGTTCGGATGACAATACATGAATCCGTAGTCACTTATCGACCTGGACCTCCAGGTCGCCGATGACGGGGGTACTTGAGGGAGTCATCTCCGAGAATTTGGGATAAATTCTTCGAGGCTTTGACTTTGAGGAAAGTTCTAGAGTATTTATCGAGGCAATTTGAACCTAAGTACCAAGGTCACCGATGATGGGGTTACCCGGGCTACCTAGAGGTCATCTTCGAGAGTTAGGAACAATTTCTGCGGAAATGACTTTAAGAGGTGTTATAGAGTATTTATCGAGGCAACTTAAACCTAGGTACCCAGGTCGCCGATGACGGGTGTTCCTGAGGAACCTGGAGGTCATCTTCGACAGTTTGGGCCAATTTCTGCGGGGATGACTTGAAAGTTCTGCATTTTTGTTCAACTAAATTATGCTTCTCGGAGATGACCCCCAGGTACCCCAGGTACCCCCATCATCAGTGACCTTGGTACTAATGTTCAAATTGCCTCGATAAATACTCTATATTACCTCTTAAAGTCATTTCCGCAGAAATTGTCCCTAACTCTCGGAGATGACCCCCAGGTACTCCGGGTACCCCTATCATCAGTGAACTTGGTACTTTGGTTCAAATTGCCTCGATAAATACTCTAGAACTATCCTCAAAGTCATCCCCGAAAAATTTAGTCCAAATTCTCGGAGATGACTCCCTCAGGTACCCCCGTCATTGGCGACCTGGAGGTCCAGGTCGATAAGTGACTACGGATTCATGTATTGTCATCCGAACCTAGACCCTCTGCAAAATTTCAGACCTCCAGGTCTTACAAGCTCCAAGTTCTAGAGCTTGGCAGTTTTGAACGTACGACGACAACGACGAAACATTGTGAGTTAAAGAAAAGCACGTAAAATAAAAAAAAAAATAATTTTTTTGATTATTTATGACATAAGAGGCTATAAAATCATTAAATAATTAACTATATCCATATTTTATTCCTTTTTATAATCATCTACTTGAAAATAACGTTACGTGTGCCACACGTGTGGCTCACACGTGTGGACATTCAACAGGGTATACATTCAAGTTCAGAAAAAATTTGAATAATCTAGATGACACTGATGGAAGTACTCATGACCTCAACACATTTTCAAGAATACTAATAACGAAGCTTTATACCTTTAACTAGGTATTAGTGAAAATGTGAAATAATTAAAATTGTGATATACGTATATATATATATATATATTTATCTAGAGGTATATATATTTAAGTATATATATATATAAGTATATATATATATATATATATTTAAGTATATTTATATATATTTATTATATATATATATATAAGTTAAATGATAATTAATATTGTACTCTATTACCTATAAAAATTGTTATTAATTATTTATTTTTAAATGTAACTATGAAATTTGGAGATTCATTTAAATAAACACTGTTTTCTACTTACACATATGTATCGATTAATTTATTTTGTAAATTCAAAAGAATATGTAATGGGTAAATGCCCATATATTTAAATAAAATAAAATAATAATAAAAGAATAAATTTAAGGGTAATTTGAAGATTGGTCGATTTAAGGAATTTGAACTATTTATTTTATTTTAATCAAATAAAAATATAAAAATTTAAAAGAAGTAATGTCAAAATAATTTTTTTTTTTTTTTTTTTTTTTTAACAGCTTTTTAAACAAGTTATTTATGATTATTAGTAAAAAAAAAAAAAAAAAAAAAACGAAACTGTAAATAAAAATTTCATATGATGTATAATTAATTGCTTCAAAATAGTTATATAATTTGTTTTTATTAAAATTTTACAGTAAATTAAGTTTTATTTCAAAAAATATTTAGTTATGATTATTGCAAAACAACTGTGAAATACAATAAATAAACAAACCCTTGAAGACTTTTAATTTTAATTAATGATTCAAGGGAAACCATCATCATCTTCTTCAGCCATTTCTTTAGCCAACTCCAAATCTTGCTGTTCTCTTTCTCTTCTTTCTTCAGCAGATTCAAGATCTTTACCATAAGACTTTGGAGGATATCTCATAGCCTTGACACTTTGGTTGTGTAAATCTAAGCAGAATGTTATTCTCTGATGAAATGCAAGTAGTGGTTCTCGGGTGCAATATATATCAGATGTTTCTTTACTTCTCATAAATCCACTTTCTGGATCTAATGTTGCTTCTATAACACCATCTCGAATAGCTTTGGCAACAATAAATTCTGCATCTACTCCTGAATCTAATCCCAACTTACGGGCTATATCAGCAAAGGAAATTCGAGAGTATGACAGCCCGATTGAACGAATTGCAGTTTTTATAACATTATGTCTTAATCTCAAAATTAAAGTAAATGTATGATCTGATCTAAACTGTGGTCCAAAGTTTTCCAATACTTCACCGAATCTTTGTAAATTACCTAATCTGACTGCTTGAGTTAGCTGAAAATACGGAGCAAGAGCTCTTCTTAAAGCTGCTTGCCGAAATATTTGTCTTTCAGGAATATCTCCCAATAAAAGTTCAACAGTAACGGCAAGTTTTTGAACTGTTTGTCTGAATCCAACAGCAGCAGTTTGGGGTGCTTTACGTAATGCTTGGACTAAATATTTGTGTGCTGCTGAATATTCAAGTCTGGCAGCTTTAATTCTGCCCAAGTAGTACAAAAACCGAGCCCATTCATTATTACTAGCAGTTTCTGGAAAAGTTGATTTTAAAACTAGTTTGTCTGCTTGATCATAAAGATTATAGTGTAAATAATTTCTGAGAAGACAATTTATTAAAACTGCTTGACCTTCAAAATCATTACGAAGTGTTGCTGTTCTCAGTCTGAGATGAAGAAAACCTCGTATTTTTTCAAGCTGATTAACTAATTCATAAGCTCTAGAATGATAAAAATAACACTTAGCAGCAATCAAATCAATAGTTCTTCTATTTTGAGATATAATTTTTTTAACCAAAGCTTCAGAGCATTGAACTGCTTCAGAATATTTCTTTGTATCAATTAATCTTACAAGAACAAGCAAATGAATGTAAGCATCTATCTCAGGTAAAAGAGGGGTTGCAGAGCTTTTGAATCTTTGAATAGCAGCTTGAGTGCCTTCCATATCCATAGGTTCCTCAACCCATGTTAAAAGAGCTTCTTTTTCTGGAGTTGATTTATTATAAAACCCTCCGATGACTCCACGCAGCACTACAGGATTAAGCTTACGTCTTGTATTGGGTAAAGATCTTAAAGCTCTGAGAATAAATCTTGGTTCTTTATTTTGTACAGCTTTTTCTATTTGTCTAGTGTGTTCTCGAAGATCTTGAATAGTAATAAGGTCTACATCTTTTTTATCATTTTCACTTTCACCATTTGCAGCTTCAGGATTTGAAACTTCTACTTCCATGGCCTCTATATTTTTCCCTTGAACACCCATTTCACTGATGTAGAAAATGCTCGCCTGGGCAAAAAAAAAAAAATAGAAAATTATTAATGTTGTTATATAAACTTTAAATTTATAATCTAGTTCATTACACTTTGAATAGAGTTAACTATTATGTTTAGCAATTATTTTATTCCATAACCTATAAGTTCTTTCATTATAATATCTTAGTCTCAAAATAAAAATTACCAAAAAGACGCATTTATTTATAATAATTGCTTAGTAATATTATTAAAACTGACACAAACAACTTACTTCAAGTTAATTAAAACAATTTTAAAGAGTATACTGCTTCTAGATTGATGATTGCAATCTCATCGCCGTTACTCACCGTTACTTGTGGTTGTGACTTGTGAGTTGTAACGTAACTTATTTAAATGGTATAAGTTATAAGATAGTTTCAACTTAGGTAGGTAAGTATTTCAAAAAATGTCAAATCTCTTTTCGCGCATAGCCCGCCAAATTTTGAAAATATTTAATTTTTAATTTAACTCAAGATGACTCTAAAAATAAATTCTCATGAATAATTTATTATTAGGTAGTTAATAATTTTTTTTCTCTCGACAACTAAAAGTAAACTCAGATTTTATAAAAAAGATATTTAAAAACTATTTTTGACGAAGATGACCATTAACTCTTAAATAAAGGGACCACAATTTGGTCCTTTACCATAATTGTGTACATTCAAAAAATTAATACTTAGTCTCTCTCTCTGATTAAAACGCACTAAATTAAAAAAGTACTACTAGCTTAGTTTTTTTCTTGATAAATAAAAAGTGTAAGATGCTGAGTAATTTTTAAAAATCATTTTTTAATGTAGGATAATTTAAATAACAATGAGCATCTTTTGGTTTTGTAGCATTTTTATTTTACTTCGACAAAGATTAATTTATTTTACGCCACTAATCGCTAACTAGCGAAATGTATAACCTAGAACCAATCATAACTTTGAAGAGAATTTATTTTAACATATCATGAACTTTTTGAAGTTTTCCTTCTGGAGCTGTTTGCGGTATATTAACTAGACCACTGCAATAGATTAAAAAAAAAAATTATATGATCCGATTATTTTCTGCTGTTTTATAATGATTTGGAATTCTGAAATTGGGGTCCCAACCTGAACTTAATTATTTATTTGAAAAAAAAATATCTTTTACATTAAAAAGTTGCATAGATAATTTTCGATTTTGAATATTTAACGCAATCGATTTCTCAAAAATTAATAAAAAATCGCACGCCTTAGTGCTGGCTTCATAAAGCTCCTATACTAGATATACCCAGCTCATTGCGGTAAAACCTGTAGATTATAAAAACTAACCTTTGATACCGAGTGATTTTTAAATATTACTTACTAATTTAAAAAATGAGTTTGCATTGTTATGAAACTATAATTATAGTTTTCCAAATATTAAATTCTATTTTTAAATAAGAATTTTTTATGATAAAAAGTTTTGGATTACATGAGAATATTATTTACACCTTTTGTTTTTTTACAAAAATTTTAATAAATCTATAAAATGTTCACCAAACCATTCAAAGTGAAGTCAAATAATCAATTAAAAGGAACAGAGAGGTAATTCCAAGAAAATATATTTTAAATTATTATTTAATTTCGTTTTTATAACTAGTTTTTGAATTTTACAGAAAGAAATTATGTGATGATGTAGCTCAAGCTTTTTTAACTTTAAAACCAGAAGAAATTCAACTTCTTTTCCCAAAAAAGGAATCAGTCAGTGTATTAAAAATAATATCTCATACTGGTCAAACAGGAAAAGTCTATTGTACTGCAAAAGTCCCATTATTTTTTCAATTTAATTCATCATCCGAGTTATTTCCAACAGTTTTCACATTATGGCACCATCCAGACCTGCTATACACTTTTACAACTCACTCAACAGTTGTATCTAAATTAACTAGTGGTGCTAATTTAATGTTACCTGGTGTAGTCACTGATGTTCCTATAAATTTTCATTCCTATGGTAAATTAAAAAAAGGAACTCCTGTGGCTGTAGTTACTGATGATAATAAGGTAATAATAAAAAATTTTTTTTTTAATTTAAATTACCTAAATTTTTTTACTTCAGGCTCCAGTTGCTGTTGGTATTACAGCTCGTTCCAGTGAAGATATGTACATGTCAGCTGGTTTTGGTGTATGTGTAGATATTTTGCATGTGATTGGTGATACCCTTTATAATATAGATAAGCCTGTTAACAGACCTAAATTGGGACTTCCTGATATATTAAAAAGTAAAGATGAACCTTTATTGGAAAGTAAAGAGTTTGTTAATTTAGAGAACTTATCCAAAAACTTTGAAAGTACAAAAATTCTTACTAGCACAAACTTAGAAGCCGAAGAAGTTTTGAACAAAGAATCTGAAACTGAAATGAAAGATGATTCATTCAGTCAAAATGTTGATGCTAAAATTGTCAATACAGTGCAAGAAATGGACAAGCTACTGGAATATTGTTTTTTAAAAGCTTGTAAGGCAAGTTTAAAGAAAGAGGAATTACCTATTATTACTTCAACATTTTTTAAAAACCATGTTATAAGTATGTGTCCTGCTGGTAGTGCTGTTGATATAAAAAAATCATCATACAAAAAATTATCAGTATTTTTAGCCAAAATGAAAGAAAAAGGTCTTATAGACACTTCTGTTTTAAAAGGTGTCGAAAGTCTGCTTTCTGTAAAAGTATGAATCTTTATTTTGAAATAATTTATAAACTTAGAATTATAAAAAAAAATTTAATTTCTATGTTTTTTTAATGTCATAATTATGTTTTCAAAAGTTTGATCATCCACTCATAAAAAATCTTTTGGTAGAGGAATCAATTTTGAAAGAAGAGGAAACCTCAAATGCTCCAGTAATAACTGAATGTTTTAGAGTAACTGCTGCAGTATTACCAATTATTCAAAGGTTTGGATATGAGTAAGTGAATTTTTTCATGGTTTAAAAAAGTAATTTATTCTACCTTAATTAAGTAATATGCCTTAGTCTAAAGGATGATACAAAGTACCTAAAATCTTTTTGAGCCTTATTATTGATATGCTGAAAATTGATGTCAAAGAAATAACAATATAGAAAATTACCAAATCATTTTTATTTGTAAAATTTTTATCATGATCAAGAAAAATTTTCAAGAAATTATAAGCTTAAATTTGAAAGATCTCAATTTGAAATATAGGTCAATTCAAACTATAGTAAACCTTGATACTAAAGTAAATATTTGTAAATATTTGTAAATATCTTTTAAGTATATGGGTCAAAATAATACTTTTTTAAAAAACCGTTCGCACGAGGTTCACCGATTTTATTGCAATTTTTTTTGGCAAAAGTACTATTCAATAGAAGACTTTTGCCGCAAACTAGAGGTCTCTATTTTATTTCTGCTTGGTGCTCGATTTTTTCAAAGATTGAAAAATGGCCTATTTTTAAGCTGTTTTAAGCAATTTTAAGGTATTTTTCGAAAAATTCTAACTTTTGATCAAAATGAGATAGAAACCTCTAGTTTGCGGCAAAATTTTGTTCACAATAAGTTCTTTTTTGTAAAAATATTTTGACAACAAAGTTTGGTTATTTTTATAAGAATACAGTCCTACACAGATATTGCTATTTTTGCTCATTTGCAGGTATCTTCAAACGACCGTAGCTTTTTCTAGGCTAAATTTTTGTGCATATTAAAAAATTGTTAAATTTTTTTTATGAAAAAACAAAAATTTTGGATCCAACCGGAACCCTGTACGATCCTTCGCTTCCAAGATACAGCTGTTTAAAGTTGTCAAAAAACACAAAAAACGCGTTTTTTACGATTTTCACACGCATTTTTGAACGGTTTCGACATTTTTTTTTCTCTCAAACTTATGTGGAATCTTCTCTTCATATGTTTTCAAACAAGCTCCCATAGTAATTGTAGTGCGGATTTGGGGTTTTAGTTGATTCCAAAGCATACACTTTTGACACATTTTATGTGCTAAACTAGTGTTTTTTTAACAATATACACGCTACATTTAACTTTTTCGTTCATTATAGATGTTTTAAAATTATTTTTTGACTAAAAACTATTCAAATTCCAGCCAAAATTAGGTCACCTGCTATGAAAAAATTGATACTCAACTAAATATTGATCTCAATATCAAAATAATATACTACTTTTATTCAGTTTTTTAGTTTTTTGATTCGTTATAAATCTATGTTCAAATATTGTAAATAATATACCACTTGTTTATTTATTTTTTTCTATTTTTAAAATTACAAAAAATTGATCATAGTTTATACATTATTCTGATAAAACAATCATGGATTACTATTGCTTACTCTGAAAAAAATGAGTCCAAATTAAAAATGTTATTTTTTGAATGCTATGAAGCATGCAACAATCTACCAATCTACATTCTACTTATAATTATATCCACTTATGAAAAAGAGAATGAGAGATTCGATTAGAAAGTCGAGTCGATATATCGAATCGAAACTTGATCTTTGATTCTTGGAGCAAGAGCGCCCCCTTTCAGGCCTCTCAAAAGTGTGAACCAGCCGGAGGCGTCGAATTTAAAATCTTCAGGCATGCTTGATTTGAATTTTTTATTTATTTTTTAATTAATAAAGTAAGTAACGAAATTTAAATTTTTAATAGACAAATAAGCGGACAAGCTTACAACCCCATAACCCTAGGCCTAGTGAATAACAAATAATTAACTTTTGTAACAAACAAATAAGCCGATAAGCTACAACTCCAAAACTCTGGGCGTACTTAGTAAAAATAATTAATTTTTTTTAATAAACAAATAAGCCGATAAGCTAGAATACCGTAACCTTGGGCATGGCTGAAAAAAATGTTAATATTTTTAATAAACAAATAAGTCGATAAGCTACAACACCATAACCTTGGGCATGGCTGAAAAAAATGTTAATGATTTTAATAAACAAATAAGCCGATAAGCTACAACACCATAACCTTGGGCATGGCTGAAAAAAATGTTAATATTTTGAATAAACAAATAAGGTGATAAGCTATAACACCATAACCTTGGGCATGGCTAAAAAAAATGTTCATATTTTTAATAAACAAATAAGGCGATGAGCTACAACCTCATAACCTTGGGCATGGCTAAAAAAAATGTTAATATTTTCAATAAACAAATAAGTCGATTAGCTACAACCCCATAACATTGGGCATGGCTCAAAAATTTTTTTTATCTATGTCCAAGGTTATGGGGTGGTAAACTTGTTTGCTTAGTTGTTTATTTAAATATTCACATATTTTATATTCGCTGCGCCCAATGTTATGGGGTTGTAGCTCATCGGCTCATTTGTTTATTAAAAAAATTAATTATTTTTCATTTGCTACGCCCACCGTTATAGGGTTGTAGCTCATCGGCTTATTTGTTTATGAAAAAAATTAATTATTTTTCATTCGCTACACCAACCGTCATGGGATTGTAGCTCATCGGCTTATTTGTTTATTAAAAAATTTAATTATTTTTCATTCACTCTGCCCAGTGTTATGGGATTGTAGCTCATCGCCTTATTTGTTTATTAAAAATATTAACATTTTTTTAGCCATGCCCAAGGTTATGGTGTTGTAGCTTATCGGCTTATTTGTTTATTAAAAATATTAACATTTTTTTCAGCCATGCCCAAGGTTATGGTGTTGTAGCTTATCGGCTACTTGTTTATTAAAAAATTTGTTTATTAAAAAAAATTAATTATTTTTACTAAGTACGCCCAGAGTTTTGGAGTTGTAGCTTATCGGCTTATTTGTTTATTACAAAAGTTAATTATTTATTATTCACTACGCTTAGGGTTATGGAGTTGTAGGCTTGTCCGCATATTTGGCTATTAAAAATTTAAATTTCGTTACTCACTTTATTAATTAAAAAAAAAAAAAAAAAAAAAAAAAATTCAAATCAGGCATGCCTGAAGATTTCAAATTTGGCGCGTCCAGCTGGTTCACACTTTTGAGAGGCCTTTAAGGCGACGCTCTTGCTCGCTCCAAGAATCAAAGATCAAGTTTCGATTCGATATATCGACTCGACTTTCTAATCGAATCTCTCATTCTCTTTTTCATAAGTGGATATAATTATAAGTAGAATGTAGATTGGTAGATTGTTGCATGCTTCATAGCATTCAAAAAATAACATTTTTAATTTGGACTCATTTTTTTCAGAGTAAGCAATAGTAATCCATGATTGTTTTATCAGAATAATTGATAAACTATGATCAATTTTTTGTAATTTTAAAAATAGAAAAAAATAAATAAACAAGTGGTATATTATTTACAATATTTGAACATAGATTTATAACGAATCAAAAAACTAAAAAACTGAATAAAAGTAGTATATCATTTTGACATTGAGATCAATATTTCGTTGAGTATCAATTTTTTTATAGCAGGTGACCTAATTTTGGCTGGAATTTGAATAGTTTTTAGTCAAAAAATAATTTCAAAACATCTATAATGAACGAAAAAGTTAAATGTAGCGTGAATATTGTTAAAAAAACACTAGTTTAGCACATAAAATGTGTCAAAAGTGTATGCTTTGGAATCAACTAAAACCCCAAATCCGCACTACAATTACTAGGGGAGCTTGTTTGGAAACATATGAAGAGAAGATTCCACATATTTTTGAGAGAAAAAAAAAGGTCGAAACCGTTCAAAAATGCGTGTGAAAATCGTAAAAAACGCGTTTTTTGTGTTTTTTGACAACTTTAAACAGCTGTATCTTGGAAGCGGAAGATCGTACAGGGTTCCGGTTGGATCCAAAATTTTTGTTTTTTCATAAAAAAAATTTAACAATTTTTTAATATGCACAAAAATTTAGCCTAGAAAAAGCTACGGTCGTTTGAAGATACCTGCAAATGAGCAAAAATAGCAATATCTGTGTAGGACTGTATTCTTATAAAAATAACCAAACTATGTTATCAAAATATTTTTACAAAAAAGAACTTATTTTGAACAAAATTTTGCCGCAAACTTAAGGTTTCTATCATCTCATTTTGATCAAAAGTTAGAATTTTTCGAAAAATACCTTAAAATTGCTTAAAACAGCTTAAAAATAGGCCATTTTTCAATCTTTGAAAGAATCTAGCACCAAGCAGAAATAAGATAGAGACCTCTAGTTTGTAGCAAAAGTCTTCTATTAAATAGTACTTTTGCCAAAAAAAATTGCAATAAAATCAGTGAACCTCGTGCGGGCGGTTTTTAAAAAAAGTATTATTTTGACCCATATATACTATTTAAAAAATAATTAAAAAGTCAGTTTTGTATTGGCAACCCTCTCTTCACAGTTGTATTTAAAATAGCCATCTTAAAATTTAAAATAATTTTAAGAAAGTGTCTAGTACCATCGCCGTGAACCATATTCGGTGCACGGTGCACGGTACACGGTACCGAATAAGAGTTACTTTAGACACTCTGTGAATTTAAATGGGTTATTTAGGATGGGCAATTGGATTTAAAGTAAAAACTAGTAGTTTTTTAAACTTAAGTGGGTTATTTGAGATAAATTATAGGATCTAAAGGAAAAAGCTACCGTGTGCGGTACACGGCGATGGTACACTAGCCGGACACCATATCGTTCCGAGGTTTGAACTGGCGCTCGAAATCTGACCGTCATTCTAAAATTTTTCTAGTGCCAACCTTCGCGTCACGAACTAACTATAAATATTATCTTTCCTGAAGTGAGGTTAGAGAGCCGATGTAAATGATCGAAATTAATCTCTACTTTTGACTTATCACTATCAACGAATCAAAAACTCAATCAATGAATGATTATTAATTTTTTTAATAAAAAAGCTTGAGAAGTGAAAAGTAGAGATTAATTTCGATCATTTACATCGACTCTCTAACCTCACTTTAGGAAAGATAATGGGTGCGTTTTTTTATTCCGAGTCTCGCTCGGTTCTCGCGATTTCCGTTCGTCTCGAACGGAACGACATTTTTTCGGTTATCTCTCTAGGTAGGGCACTAACTCTAGGTTATCCTATAGTCAATGGCATTCAAATTTTAAAACTGCAGTAGGTCAGTTTTAAATGTTTTGAATTTAATTTATATGACAATTTGAAAGTTGTAAATTATTTTGTATAAAATTTATTTTTTTAATCATGAATTGTTTGAATTATTAAAAAAAATTTTATTTTTATTTAGGTTACATCCAGTAGATAAAAGTCGTATTGATTCTTCTACTATTGATGAAAATCCAGATGCATTTGAAAAAGAAATGTTCAAGAAAAATAAATAAATTGGTAAATGGAAGAATTGATAAGTTATTATTATTCTTGAATCGGGTATCACGAAAAAGTCCCTTAAATAAAATAACAAATAATTTTAAAAAGTTTGAAAATTTAAGAAAAAAATTCAAAATTTAAAATGTTTTAAATTCAAAAATTTCGATTACAACTAGACAATCAAATGGTTCCTTGTTTATGTTTACAATAAGTAGACAATGGGAAGGTTTATTGTTTCTCTAATAATAAATAAGTTAATTGGTATTTTTTTTCCAAGCCGGTAGATTTCAGTAGACCCTAATATACGGTTAATAAATAAATAAATGGTGGGTTATTTAGTTTTTTTTTTTATTTGTTCAAATAAGAAAATTGTGCATAAATAAATAATTGATGAGTTATTCGGTTTTACTTTTAATAAAAAATAGTGTATAAATCAGTTATCCGTTTTTTTTTTTTTTTTTTTTAATAAAACAAGGTGCATGAATAAATAATTTATGGGTAAACTACGATCGATTTTTCAAAATATTTAAATAATTTACAACTTTCAAATTGTCATATAAATTAAATTCAAAACATTTAAAACTGACCTACTGCAGTTTTAAAATTTGAATGCCATTGACAGCATCTCAAAGTTAGCAACTTTTTTTTTTTTTTTTAATTAAATTATATTCAAAAAATTACTAGTATTTCACTGATTAAAATGCGCTGAAAAAAAAAAATGCTAGTCGCTTGGTTTTTTTTTAAATAAATAAAAAGTGGTAGATGCTAAGCGACCTTAAAATCGGTTTATTTTAATGAATATTAATTTAATCGGTACATTTTTTATGCTCAATCGAAAGATGATTTGACTAGAAATTAGCATCTTTTGGTTTCACGAAGCTAGCACAATTATTTTTTAAGATGCATATTAATTAATTTTACGCTACAAACGAGGCAGTAGGACGAGCGTGCGCAAGCGCAATACGCGTTCGATGTTTCAATTCCATTTCATTCCCTTGATACTCCGGGGACTCCCTCGGAACTATGAAATGTATGTATGTACCTCTAACTTCAGGCGCGCAGGTGTAGTTTACAGTTACCCTTCGCATAGAGCTGACTGTTACAAGCCACAATATCATTTGTTTATCTCTCTCATATCTCAAATCGGAACTTTGCCCCTTGTTTTCGGTTAGAAGGGCGAAAAATTGAATTCATCCCTTAGGCGAGAGTGGTTCTTTAACAATTTCGCCTTCGGCTCGGGTCGCAAACCCCTCGGGTGTTTTAATCGAACCCTCTCGCCTGCGGCAAGAAAATATCATGGTACCTCATCTACAGTTATAATGAGTTTTTTAATATCTTTTTTAGTTTTTTCTCTGGTTCCAAATGAATTAAATAAGTAGTTCTTGCGTTGGTCAATTTTAAAAATAAATGCTGAATTCGTAATTTGCACTCTCAAGAACACACATCCCAAATTTGAAAAAAAAAAGTTATTTAAGATAAATTTTTACTTTAAACAAGTAGACCTTATCTAGGTCAGTTTTAAAGTCGAAGGTCAGATTTCTAACAAGCGCTCTCAAAAACCCTATTTTAATGAAACTTTGGAGGTAGTTTTCTGGTACCGAATGATGAGCGAAAGTCTAACAATATTTCAGCTCTGAGTGGGTTTTTCTACCGGTTTGCCATGTAAATTATAAGCAATTTTTAGCATTTTTTTCATTTCTTAGCTAATTTTTAAAAAATTTGTGTTCAAAGCCTATTGCATTTATAGTGATGCGAGACCTCGCATTTTTTTCGTCTTTCTATGATACTGGAAGTACCTATTAGCATTTTCTGAGTTTTGAAACATAAATTATTCATGGTCAAATTATTTAAACTAAGATTTGAAAATATTTTTCCCAGTTCAAAAAGAGACAAAAAAATGCGAGGTTCCGCATCTCCGTAAGTGCAATAGGCTTTGAACACGAATTTTTAAAAATTACCTAAAAAACCAAAAAAGTGACCCAAATGTCTGGACCTGCCCTTGTAAGTTAAAAAAAAATTATATTAAAAATAAATTATTACTTTAAACAAATAGACCTAACGTAAGTCAATTTTAAAAATCAAGGTCACATTCGTTGTTAGCTTACAAAAAAATCCTGTGAACAATTGATTTTTCCGATAACCAAGTAGCCCTTATGTAGGATAAATTAAAAAATGAAGATCAGATTTGTCATTGGCGACCTCAAAAATCTCCGAGTGCTCAATTTCTAATTATTAATCATAAATGGCAGCCTTGAATTAGTAGACCTTCGGTAGGTCAAATTTTAAAATTAATGTTAGATTCGTAATCAGCAGCCTAAAAACTCCCCGAGAGTCAAATTTCTAATTGATATGAGAAGTCAAGTCACTTTTTTGAAAAGAAAAGTCGACGACGACGAAAATATATTAGAAGGATGCAGAAATTTTTTACCTTTTGTTTTGTTTTGTTTTTTTGTTTTTTTTTTTGTTTTTTTCTCGAATTGTATGATTGAAGTAGAAATAAATAATCATTAGTATTTTTTATGCAAAAATTTACATCGATTAAAAAAAAAAATGTAATTTGTAAAGTAGACCTATCACAGCTTAAATTTAAAAACTAATGTTGAATTCGTATTCAGCGAATGAAACCTTCATTTTTTGATTAGACTTACTAATTATTCGAATCGAATAAAATTGTGTAGTCTTTATAAAATGTAACTGTGTTTTGTTTTAATTTTACCCTATTAATGTGGAGCTACATCAAGTAACACAAAGAACATTAAACTTGAATAAAATTGTGACTGTGACGCATGACAACTGTTTAAAATTTTGTATTCAGGGGTTTTCAAAAATGCTAATCACGAAATTAACTTATACGAAGTCTACTTTACTAAGGTAAAAAAAATTTATTTATGGGGGTTTTTAAGGATACTAATCATGAATAAAACCTTAATTTTTTTTTTAATTAGACTTATATAAGGCCTACTTTATTTAGGAAAATTTTTTCCGAATTTTCGAGCCCTATAATCCATGATGAAAATCAAAAAAGAGAACTATAAACATCAAATATTATCTTCTAAAAATAATTACGTAGGCATTTGAAATATCCGGAAATATCACTGATGCAGTTCCCTTTAGGTGAGCTGAGCGGAGGAATAGTCTGGGGAAGTTAGCATTGAAAATGTTTTAATTCGAAGTATACAAGGTTTTTTTTTTTAAATTGGTCCAGAAACACTGTTTGAATCCGATTTGCATCAGCAAAACAATGCAAGAAATTGTTATAAACAAATAAAAAAATGCCTTTCATTGCTTGTAAAAAAAAAAAAATTATTTTTGAAAAAATTTAGAAGTTGAAATATAAATTGTATAATTTTTCAAATCTTCAAGATCAGTACAGTCTTAAAATTCTATTATTTGATTTTTTTTTCATCTCGTCAAAAATTTTACGTAGAGTTTGAGAACATCGGTCAAAAGCATGAAAACATACATTTGCATGAAGCGACAAAAGACACCTGGGTTACGTTTCGACTCAGGTAGGGGAGGGGCACGGCTAATTACATCTAGTGCGACGTACGATCAGCTCTGGGACTCCGTCTTGGTCACGTCTCGGTAATGGTTTTATTGCCCCATTAGGTTACAGCAGCTGCCTACTGAGTTTTATAAAGTTGTTAGAAAAATTTTTTCCGAATAAACTTTACATGCTTTTCGTTAACTCACCGTCTTGTATTTTTTTTTGGTATGTTGGATTCTTTCAAGCTTTATAAATCTGAGCACATTTGACCTAGAGGTCTGAAATTTTGTACAGACCTCAGGATCAGATGACAATACAATAATCTGTGGTCAGTTTGAGACCTGGAGTTCCAGGTCACCGATGAAGGAGGGACCATCTTCGAGTAAAAAAATGAAATTTTGCAATTATAAAAATTTGTTTGTATATGTTTTACTGAATTTATAAAAAATTTTTTGACCTGGACAATGTCCAGGTTGCCAATGATGGTACCTGGGCACTATCTTTGAGGAAAAAAAATGAAATTTTCCAAAAATTAATAATAATAATAATAATAATAATAATAATAATAATAAATAATTTCTATTAAAAAAATTCAAGTCTAGAAAGTAAAAAAAAAATATTTTAAAAAACATGCTTTTCTAAAAAATCGACTAAAAAAATTGAAATAAAAATGTTACAAAATAAGTAAAAATCTTGCTCTAAAAATAAGAAAATAATTTTTATCATACAAACTCAAGTTTTGAATTGTCTTAAATAAACGTAAGGGTACATATATATTTTAAAACTTCAAATTTCAATTTATAGTTGTAGAAAATTGTAGCTCATGTTAATTGTAAGATCAAAATTAAAAGTTCGAACTTCGAACACATGATCCACGCTTTTCGACAACTATAAATTGAAATTTGAAGTTTTAAAATATATGTACCCTCACGCTTATTTAAGACAGTTCAAAACTTGAGATCGTATAATCAAAATTATTTTTTTCTTTTTTGAGCAAGATTTTTGTTTAATTTGTAAAATTTTTATTTCAATTTTTTTAGTCTATTTTTTAGAAAAGCATGATTAAAAATTTTTTTTACTTTTTTTTATAGTAGGTTTTATTTTAGGTGAAAATAAGATTTCATCTTTTCGAAGGATTGCTTTACTTTTTTTTTTTTTTCGAAGGGTGGATATTGAAACTTGAAGTTTACACTAGAAACTGGTTTTTAAAGTCTAAAAAAGAAACCTCTTTAGTAATGCTCAATTGTAGACAATTGTGCCTTGTCTTAGCTCTAACAAGACCTTATATTTTGGACTCTGGATCTTACGGGAAAATATTATGTGTAGCCATAAGTGTGTTAAATTGCGTACCTATAAGCTATCCAGAAAGTTAAAGTTTAAATGGGAGAAATGAGTTCCGTAATTATCAAATTCATGGCTCTCAAGTAGGGTCGATGTGGCAAAAGTTATCGATCTAACTCTAATGTTATTACATATTGGAAAATTTTGTATAGGCGCTCACAAGGAGAGGACCAGACATTTGGGTCACCGATTTTAATGAAACTTGAGGATAGTTTTCTAGGACTACATGATGGGCGAAACAATCAATATTTCCTCTGAATGAGCCTTTTTACCGGTTTGCCATGTAAATATAAGAAAATTTTCATCATTTTTTTTCATTTTTAGCTAATTTTCAAAAAATTCGTGTTCGAAGCCTTTTGCACGTTTGGTAGTAGCGAAACCTCGCATTTTTTCGCCTTTCTATGAATTTAAAGCGAAAAATATTTTCAAATCTCAACACTAAAAATTCAATGGTGACTTATTTATCTTACAGGGAGTACTTTTTAGCATTTTTATGAATTTTAAAATATGAATTTTGAGTTGAAACTTAAAAATATTTTTCCCTTTCCGTTCATAGAAAGACGAAAAAAATGCGAGATCCCGTATCTCTATAAGCGCAATAGGCTTTGAACACGAATTTTTCGAAGTATAGCTGAAAAAAAGATGCTATTAGTTACATATATTTGCAGGACGAACCGATATAAAGGTCTTTTCTGAGGACCATGTATGCTTTTGCTCATATTTGATCCCAGAAAACAATTCCCATAGTTTCGTTAAAATCGATGACCCAAAAAATTCATCCGACGCTAAAAGGACCCGCAACGACCAGACATATTGGTCACTTTTTTGTTTTTTTTTTTTTTGGTAATTTCCAAAAAATTCGTGTTCAAAGCCTATTTCACTTTCAGAGATGAGGAACTTAGCTTTTTTTTTTGTCTGTTTTTGATCTTAAAGGGAAAAATACTTTTAAATCTAAATCTAAATTTAAATAATTTGTTTATAAACAGTTTATATTTTGAAATTTTAAAAATGTTGAAAAGTGCTCCCTGTAATATAAATTAATCACCATTGAATTTTTAGAGTTGAGATTTGAAAATATTTTTCGCTTTAAATTCATAGAAAGGCGAAAAAAATACGAGGTTTCGCTTTTCCAAACGTACAAAAGGCTTCGAACACGAATTTTTTGAAAATTAGCTAAAAATGAAAAAAATGATAAAAATTGCTTAGATTTGCATGGCAAACCGGCAAAATGGCCCATTCAGAGGAAATATTTATGGTTTCTTGCATCATTAAGTACCAGAAAACTACCTCCAAAATTTCATTGAAATCGGTGACTCAAATGTCTGGTCCTCTCCTTATTAGCAAAAACGCTCTAGCTTATTTCAGAGGGACCTATCGTGGAACATCAGTTTATATTTACGAGTTCTGGTAAAAAATAAAAAAGACCCATTTTTTTTCTCATTTAATCTGAAATAACTTTGAAACGATGCATCTTAGGAAAAAACTCCCAAAAATAAAAGTTTTTCCGTTAAATTTCTTATAAAAATGGCCTATTCCGATTTCAACAATTTTTAGAATTTTGCGTGTACACGTAAATGAACAAGGAAAAGACCTCTGAATTTTCATGTTTTTTGATAAAGATATATAAAATACTTAAAAGTGATTTTAATTAACTTTCTTATGATTTGGGTACTAATATTATGATAAATGTCCGCACCAAATTTTATTCAATTCGGTTTGACCGAATTACTTCGCTTCTAAAACTTCGAATATAATTACGAGGTTTGAAAAAAACTAAGCACTAGTCAAGTATTTTCAATATTAATAGTACTCACAAAAAATTAATCATTTCAAAGTTATTCCATTTGTTTATTAAGTCAAAAACCAGTGATTAAAAAAAAAAAAATGTATCACAAATTTATATAAAGGGAATTCTTAAAAACTTTTAAAATGTACAAGTATTCAGAAAAACATAGTTCTAATTGAAGCACTTCTTTGAACAATATTTCCAACGCTAAACCGCAAGGAAATTTTTTTATAAAGTCCGCTAACAAAGTTATTGCGCTAATAATATTGTTTAAACAATTTTAAAAATTTCACAATTTTGCACTGTAAAAAATGGTTTCATATTTTTCAGGAAAAAAAAATTAAAAGTGTTCTCAGATATTTTTTATTTAAAGCCTTAGGTTATGTGAAAAAAATCATTGAAATTGATAAAAGAGTTCTTGATCACGGAGCCAGAACGTTCAGGATAGTTTCATTTTGCAATAGCTTCTTTGGCGAACTAAAAAATAAATTTTTTATTATTGGTTCAAGTCAGAAATTACAATAATAAATAGTTGTCAAAATTACAAAAGTGTGCTCCAATTTTTACTATACTTTTACGAATTTTTACCGAGTTTAAAAGTTTTTGAGAATTCCCCATATACTCAAAGCTTAGCTTGTGAAGTTTGTTGGAAAAATATTAGTATCTATTATCGTAGCTTATTTTTTTACCAGGAAATTATTGAAAATATAAAAGTTTGATGCGGGAGGTCCTTTGTTAACAAATAGATTGTTGAAAAACCAAGTTTAATAAAATTTGGTTAGGATATTTATCATAGTACCCAAATCTATAATAAAAGTTAATTCAAATCACTTTCAAGTATTTTATATAATTTTATCACAAACCATGAAAATTCAGAGGTTTTTTATTTTGTTCAATTACGTGTACACGCAAAATTGTAAAAATTGTTGAAATCAGAATGGGCCTGTCTTGTAAAAAATTTAACGGAAAAACTTTCATATCTGAGGGTTTTTTTCGTAAAACGCATCGTTTCAAAGTTATTTCAATTTAAATTAGAAAAAATGGGTCTTTTTTATTTTTTACCGTATCTCGTAAATAAATTAATGTTCCGTAATGGGTCCCTCTGAAATTAAGTTTGGAGCGTTTTTATTAAGTGTCCACACAAACTTTTCCAGCATGTACAATAACATAAGAGTTTTCTTTTACGTCAATATTTTTGGTCTTTTCACGCCAGATCGACCCTACTAAAGGATTATTTACGTGAGTCATTACGAGGTTTTTTTTGAGAATCCGATGGTTGCCCTGGGGAATTATTGGGTTTTACGCTGCATATTTTCTCGGTCAAGTAAAAAGTATCGTGATATTTAAGACCTGATCCTTCTAATAGATGAAAAAAAAATTCAAAACTATAAGCAAAAAAATTTTTTTTTAAACATCCTATTGTTTATAAATCTTTAGATGAAGTGAAATAATAAAATTCTTAGTTAGAAGCGTGTGAAGCTTAATATTGAATTATGATTAAATCAGTGAAAAATAACCATTTGTCGGCTCACCCTTTTCAATAAAAATTTTATTTTTTCACTTATGAGAGAGATAAACAAATGATATTGTGGCTTGTAAGTTGTAACAGTTAGCTCTATGCGTAGGGTAACTGTAAAGTACACCTGCGCGCCTGAAGTTAGAGGTACATACATACATTTCATAGTTCCGAGGGAGTCCCCGGAGTATCAAGGGAATGAAATGGAATTGAAACATCGAGCGCGTATTGCGCTTGCGCACGCTCGTCCTACTGCCTCGTTTGTAGCGTAAAATTAATTAATGTGTATCTTAAAAAATAATTGTGCTAGCTTCGTGAAACCAAAAGATGCTAATTGCTAGTCAAATCATCTTTCGATTGAGCATAAAAAATGTACCGATTAAATTAATATTCATTAAAATAAACCGATTTTAAGGTTGCTTAGCATCTACCACTTTTTATTTATTTAAAAAAAAACCAAGCGACTAGCATTTTTTTTTTTCAGCGCATTTTAATCAGTGATATGCTAGTAATTTTTTGAATATAATTTAATTAAAAAAAAAAAAAAAAGTTGCTAACTTTGAGATGCTCCATTGACTGGGATAACCTAGAGAGCTGAGAGATAACCGAAAGAATGTCGTTCCGTGACGAACGGAACGACAGGATCGCGAGAACCGAGCGAGACTCGGAATAAAAAAACGCACCCAATATTTTTAGTGCATTCGTGACGCGAAGGAACCAATAGAAAAATTTTAGACTGACGGTCAGGTTTCGAGCGCCAGTTCAAACCTCGGAACGATACGGTGTCCGGCCAGTGTACCTAGACACAACCCAAAGTTGTGCAAATGGTGGCCATTAATTGCCAACCATCACAACAAATTGACCTATTTGTTAATCAGAGAAAACGTAATATAAAGAGATATTAACCAGTTTTCTGTATAAAAATATTCAATAATGGCAAGATTCCAAAAACGTTAATTATACTTTAATAGCTGAATAATAATTGTAGAAAAGGCGATATATTGAAAAGGGCAGAGATTAGAAAATGTTTTACTGACTATGTAAAATCAGAAAACTTACAAGATGGAAAGTAAGATCATTTTTCATTAAAATTTTTTTGACTAATTTAAATATACAAGGTCTTTTGGATAAATGATTGTTATTTTTATTAGAATTTTAAAAATCAATCCCCAACTTGCCGATGTACTGCGTACAAAAGAAAATCAACAGAGTGTTACAATGGAAGATGGTATAAATAAATTTATTGGAAAAATGACTCACACTCACGAAATCACGATAGCTGGAACAAAATTACTTCATAGCGGAAAATTAGAACCCATTGATATAACGGTGGCGACTCGATCTGGCAATAAAAAAGTATAAATTCTTTTCTAAATTTAATTTAAAAAATTTTGAAAATTATTAATAAATTGTTACTTTAGGTTACACTGATCAATAATTTAGAAACTTTTGGAATAAAACTCGAAGAATTCAGTAAAGAATGTCAAGGTATTGGAGCAAGTGCTACAGTGACTGAAGTTCCAGGAAAAAAAACACCAAGTGTACTAGTTCAAGGCAATCAAGTTTTATATGTACATAAACTGTTGACAGGTACAATTTATTTAATTTTTTTTATATTTTTTAGGTAGAAGTCAAGTTTTTTTTTTAAACCATCAGGCAATTAAAAAAAAAAAAAAAAAAAAAAAAGTTAAATCGTAAAAATACCGTTTACATTAAAAATACAATTTTAATTGTAGGTAAAATTTATATAAAAAACAAAACCATGTTAAGTTTTTTATGAACTACACAAACTTTATTAAATGTGTCAGATTACAATCTTTCACAAATACATATCTAAGCCTAATCAAAATCAAAACAAGTTAAGCAAAAGTGAATACAAGGGGTTACGCACTTGGTCCTGTTTCGACAGGACTATAACAGGACTATCAAATAAAAATATTATATCAAGCTCTCGTAGTCTGTCCCGTTTGAAATAGGCTGGCCAGGACTATTCAGGACTTTTTAACAAGCTCAAGTTGGTAACCCCTCGGGTGAATAATTTAAATTTAATTAATTATACAATAAACACCCCAAGTTCTTTAAGCTATTAATTTCTAGAGACTGTAAAAATTAATTAACGTCCTTTTTTTTAACTCCTTTTTCTCGAGTTAACACTCTTGTAGGAGACGTACCCGAACTTATCACCACCAGTGTAGGAATTAAACTTAATCTAACACTGAGGGACTGTTGAAGACGGGAAACTGGTGATCCAAAAAAAATTACTGAGATACGTCAATTAAAATTTCTTGGTAATGTTCAACATTGTATGAGCGTATGGTTGATCTACTAAATAATGAGTTGATTAGATATAAAAAATTCTCTTATCAATGAGTATGTTATGAGAGTTAACAAAAGTCGACACATCCGTGCCAGCCATGGTACCAGCCCTAATCAATGAGCCGACAACACCTTCCCTGCCAACAACCCTCAGGATGCTCCAGGGTTTGATCTCCTGATTCACAATCACACCTGGTACTATCAACAATATTTTTGCGGTATAGGTGGGCTCTGGTACGAGTGTGGTCTTCATACTACTCATCATGCCCAGTAGAGATCTGTCGAAATCGTATCCATAGAACCGTGGGTGTTTTGGAAAGTCAGACTGTGTCGAAATATATTTAATCCTCTTGTTACCTCTGGAGTAATCAACGCAATATTGAAAAGCTTCGTTCCTAGTTCTTTTACCTAGAAAATCTGAATAGTCCTTAAACTAAACCCCATCAAAGCAGATGTCTATTAAAAATTGGAAAAATTAGCCGCCTCATCGGCTCTCTTACACCCAGGAAGGCCTATCGCTGAAGAAACCCAGACGAGTTTGATAGAGTGGTCAGAATTAATTAGCTTACCAATGATAACTCGAATCTGAAGTATGTAAGGGTTGACATTACTATCCAATCTATAGATCTTAAGAGCATTCATCAACTCGAGTGAGTTCGTAAAAACAAGGAATTCATTACTATCAAGGTTGCGAGATATGGAATACAATGCCTGAACGGCGGCAAAAGCTTCACGGGCCAAAACTGACGAATCATGATTGAGTTTAAAAGTTCTCGTCGAATCAAGACTGCCAAAATACCCCGGCTCCAGATGAAAAGTCTTTGTACTCAGTAGACAATATCGAATCAAAGGCCAATTCTGTCTTGCTGCATGTTCACGTAATCCATAATTACTAGATCGATAAAATCAGAACAAAAAGAAAAAAAAAATTTTAAAAATCACTTTGAAAATCTAGTAGAAATTGTCAAAGTGCGGACTTGGTGTGGATCAGTCCAAGTATAGCAGAGTAAGCCAAATTTAGGCAAGGAGGATTGATTACCAACATCAGGATAAAAAAGTTCCTTAATTGAAATTTTGGTAACAAGCCATTAGAAGAAACTGACCGAAGTCTGAGGATGGATCTCCTCGCCAAAGCCTGTCTCCTAATTTTTAACGGAACTATAGCAGAGAGCTCAGTGCCGGATCAACGGGTAGGCAGATCAGGCACGTGCCTATAGGCCCCCACCACCAATAAGCCCCCACCACATGTACGAAATTTTTTTTTTTTTTTTAATTTAATATTAGACAACAATAAATATAATTCAAACAAAGTACCAAATTTTTTTTTTATTGAATATATTATGATCAGCACTAATTAATTATTTGATACTACTAGATACATTTTTTTAAAAGTGATGATCTCTTTTACGCTGAATTTTGTCTAGGTCCAAGCTCTAGGGCACCCGAGTTCAACAAAAAAAACTTACCGGCTATCCCCCAAGCTCTGAACCCCCAAAATTCTGGGCGCCCGAGTTCAACGAAAAAACTGATCGGCTATCCCCCAAGCTTTAAACCCCCAAAACCCTGGGCGCCCGAGATCAATAAAAAAAACTAATCAGTTATCCCCCAAGCTATAAACCCCCAAAACTCTGGAAGGCCGAGTTCAATAAAAAAACTGATCAACTATCCCCCAAGCTCTAAACCCCCAAAATCCTGGGCGCCCGAGTTCAACAAAAAACTTATCGGCTATCCCCCAAGCTTTAAACCCTCAAAAACTTTAGGAGCCTGAGTTGAATTATTCCAAAAATATGAGTGCATTTTAGTTAACTTAAGCATGAAATAAATAATTTTGTAACTATATCTGATTGCGCTGCACTGGTGCAATAATATCATAAAGTTGTAAATCTGAAATTTTTAACTCCAAAATGGCGTGGTTGAGTAGGAAAACCCTATAAGTTTTTACTTATCATTTGACTCTTCAACTTACTCAATTAAACTCAGTTAAGCGTACTTTATATTTAAATATCAAGTCAATAAAACAGTGTTGTTTTTTTTTTTTTTTTCTTTTTTTTTTTTTTGTTCCTCAAAAAGGTTGTGGTGTACTTTTATTTACATCACTTGAAAATATTACTAAATAATAAAAAAAAAAAAATTTTACACTTTTCTCGAAATGTGTCTTATTTGTAAAAATATTTAATTTATAGTTAAAAAAAAAAAAATTTGTTGATTATTTTGCAAACAAAGAGTCAAATGATAAGTAAAAACTTATAGCGTTTTCCTACTTAACCACGCCATTTTGGGGTTAAAAATTTCAGATTTACAACTATATGATATCATTGCACCAGTGCAGCGCAATCAGATATAGTTACAAAATTATTTATTTCATGCTTAAAATAACTAAAATGCACTCGTATTTTTGGAATGATTCAACTCGGGCTCCTAAAGTTTTTGGGGGTTTAAGGAGGCTTGGCAGTTTTTTCAAAATCCAAAAGGAAGAACCCAAAACATTCCTGTAGATTCCTTGAAGTAAGACAAAGAACTTTCCTATTTAACACAACAATGGTTGTCGGACTCGTTTTCGAGAAAAAAATCAGTTTAGAATTTTTTTTTTAACATGGGCTCTTATGGAAAAAAACATTTAAAAATTTGGCAAATCATCAAAATCCACAAGTTTACTACGAGTCAGGTGTCATTTTAAAGATAAAAATTTGAAGATTATTTAAAATTATAAAAATTTGAGATTATCGGACTAATTTACAAGAAAAATAGAAAAATGCGGTACATAACCTTCAAAACATGCAATTTTTCAACGTTTAAAAAAATTTTTTATCTTAAATTTTGTTTTAATATGTTTAAAAATGATAAATAATCACTTACTAATAAAAATAAATAAATAAAATACTTTTTTCCTTATTTTCAATTTTCATGCACCCGCAAGGGCCCCCGCTAGGTACGACCCCTACGCTGCCAAGCCTCCTTAAAGCTTGGGGGATAGCCGATAAGTTTTTTGTTGAACTCGGGCGCCCAGGGTTTTGGGGGCTTAGAGCTTGGGGAATAGCCGATAAGCTTTTTTGTTAAACTCGGGCGCCCAGTGTTTTGGGTGTTTAGAGCTTGGAGGATAGCTGATCAGTTTTTTTTGATTGAACTCGGTCTTCCAGGGTTTTGGGGGTTTAGAGCTTGGGGGATAGCTGATCAGTTTTTATTATTGAACTCGGTCTTCCAGGGTTTTGGGGGTTTAGAGCTTGGGGGATAGCTGATCAGTTTTTATTATTGAACTCGGTCTTCCAGGGTTTTGGGGGTTTAGAGCTTGGGGGATAACTGATCAGTTTTTTTTATTGATCTCGGGCGCCCAGGGTTTGGGGGGTTTAGAGCTTGGGGGAAAGCTGATCAGTTTTTTTATTGAACTCGGTTTTCCAGGGTTTTGGGGGTTTAGAGCTTGGGGGATAGCTGATCAGTTTTTTTTATTAAACTCGGTCTTCCAGGGTTTCGGGGGTTTACAGCTTGGGAGATAACTGATCAGTTTTTTTTTATTGATCTCGGACGCCCAGGGTTTGGGGGGTTTAGAGCTTGGGGGAAAGCTGATCAGTTTTTTTATTGAACTCGGTTTTCCAGGGTTTTGGGGGTTTAGAGCTTGGGGGATAGCTGATCAGTTTTTGTTATTGAACTCGGTCTTCCAGGGTTTCGGGGGTTTACAGCTTGGGAGATAACTGATCAGTTTTTTTTTATTGATCTCGGACGCCCAGGGTTTTGGGGGTTTAGAGCTTGGAGGATAGCTGATGAGTTTTTTTTATTGAACTCGGTTTTCCAGGGTTTTGGGGGTTTAGAGCTTGGGGGATAGCTGATCAGTTTTTGTTATTGAACTCGGTCTTCCAGGGTTTGGGGGGTTTAGAGCTTGGAGGATAGCTGATCAGTTTTTTTTATTGAACTCGGTCATCCAGGGTTTTGGGGGTCTACAGCTTGGAGGATAGCTGATGAGTTTTTGTTATTGAACTCGGTCTTCCAGGGTTTGGGGGGTTTAGAGCTTGGAGGATAGCTGATCAGTTTTTTTTTATTGATCTCGGACGCCCAGGGTTTTGGGGGTTTAGAGCTTGGAGGATAGCTGAGGAGTTTTTTTTATTGAACTCGGTTTTCCAGGGTTTTGGGGGTTTAGAGCTTGGGGGATAGCTGATCAGTTTTTGTTATTGAACTCGGTCTTCCAGGGTTTTGGACGTTTAGAGCTTGGAGGATAGCTGATCAGTTTTTTTTATTGAACTCGGTCATCCAGGGTTTTGGGGGTCTACAGCTTGGGAGATAACTGATCAGTTTTTTTTGATTGAACTCGGGCGCCCAGGGTCTGGGGGGTTTAGAGCTTGGGGGATAGCTGATCAGTTTTTTTTATTGAACCCGGTTTTCCAGGGTTTTGGGGGTTTAGAGCTTGGGGGAAAGCTGATCAGTTTTTATTATTGAACTCGGTCTTTCAGGGTTTTGGGGGTTTACAGCTTGGGAGATAACTGATCAGTTTTTTTTTATTGATCTCGGACGCCCAGGGTTTTGGGGGTTTAGAGCTTGGAGGATAGCTGATGAGTTTTTTTTATTGAACTCGGTCTTCCAGGGTTTTGGGGGTTTAGAGCTTGGGGGATAACTGATCAGTTTTTTTTTTTTATTGAACTCGGTCTTCCAGGGTTTTGGGGGTTTAGAGCTTGGGGGATAGCTGATCAGTTTTTATTATTGAACCCGGTTTTCCAGGGTTTTGGGGGTTTAGAGCTTGGGGGAAAGCTGATCAGTTTTTATTATTGAACTCGGTCTTTCAGGGTTTTGGGGGTTTACAGCTTGGGAGATAACTGATCAGTTTTTTTTTATTGATCTCGGACGCCCAGGGTTTTGGGGGTTTAGAGCTTGGAGGATAGCTGATGAGTTTTTTTTATTGAACTCGGTCTTCCAGGGTTTTGGGGGTTTAGAGCTTGGGGGATAACTGATCAGTTTTTTTTTTTTATTGAACCCGGTTTTCCAGGGTTTTGGGGGTTTAGAGCTTGGGGGAAAGCTGATCAGTTTTTATTATTGAACTCGGTCTTTCAGGGTTTTGGGGGTTTACAGCTTGGGAGATAACTGATCAGTTTTTTTTTATTGATCTCGGACGCCCAGGGTTTTGGGGGTTTAGAGCTTGGAGGATAGCTGATGAGTTTTTTTTATTGAACTCGGTCTTCCAGGGTTTTGGGGGTTTAGAGCTTGGGGGATAACTGATCAGTTTTTTTTTTTTATTGAACTCGGTCTTCCAGGGTTTTGGGGGTTTAGAGCTTGGGGGATAGCTGATCAGTTTTTATTATTGAACTTGGTCTTTCAGGGTTTTGGGGGTTTAGAGCTTGGAGGATAGCTGATCAGTTTTTTTTATTGAACTCGGTCATCCAGGGTTTTGAGGGTCTACAGCTTGGGAGATAACTGATCAGTTTTTTTTGATTGAACTCGGGCGCCCAGGGTTTGGGGGGTTTAGAGCTTGGGGGATAGCTGATCAGTTTTTATTATTGAACTCGGTCTCCCAGAGTTTGGGGGGTTTAGAGCTTGGGGGATAACTGATCAGTTTTTTTTTTTTATTGAACTCGGTCTTCCAGGGTTTTGGGGGTTTAGAGCTTGGGGGATAGCTGATCAGTTTTTATTATTGAACTTGGTCTTTCAGGGTTTTGGGGGTTTAGAGCTTGGAGGATAGCTGATCAGTTTTTTTTATTGAACTCGGTCTTCCAGGGTTTTGGGGGTTTACAGCTTGGGAGATAACTGATCAGTTTTTTTTTATTGATCTCGGGCGCCCAGGGTTTTGGGGGTTTAGAGCTTGGAGGATAGCTGATCAGTTTTTTTTATTGAACTCGGTTTTCCAGGGTTTTGGGGGCTTAGAGCTTGGGGAATAGCTGATCAGTTTTTATTATTAAACTCGGTCTTTTAGGGTTTTGGGGGTTTACAGCTTGGGAGATAACTGATCAGTTTTTTTTTATTGATCTCGGGCGCCCAGTGTTTTGGGGGTTTAGAGCTTGGAGGATAGCTGATGAGTTTTTTTTATTGAACTCGGTTTTCCAGGGTTTTGGGGGTTTAGAGCTTGGGGGATAGCTGATCAGTTTTTGTTATTGAACTCGGCCTTCCAGGGTTTTGGGGGTTTAGAGCTTGGGGGAAATCTGATCAGTTTTTTTTATTGAACTCGGTCTTCCAGGGTTTTGGGGGTTTACAGCTTGGGAGATAACTGATCAGTTTTTTTTTATTGATCTCGGGCGCCCAGGGTTTTGGGGGTTTAGAGCTTGGAGGATAGCTGATGAGTTTTTTTTATTGAACTCGGTTTTCCAGGGTTTTGGGGGCTTAGAGCTTGGGGGATAGCTGATCAGTTTTTATTATTAAACTCGGTCTTTTAGGGTTTTGGGGGTTTACAGCTTGGGAGATAACTGATCAGTTTTTTTTTATTGATCTCGGGCGCCCAGTGTTTTGGATGTTTAGAGCTTGGAGGATAGCTGATCAGTTTTTGTTATTGAACTCGGTCTTCCAGGGTTTTGGGGGTTTAGAGCTTGGGGGAAATCTGATCAGTTTTTTTTATTGAACTCGGTCTTCCAGGGTTTTGGGGGTTTAGAGCTTGGGGGATAGCTGATCAGTTTTTGTTATTGAACTCGGTCTTCCAGGGTTTGGGGGGTTTAGAGCTTGGGGGATAGCTGATCAGTTTTTTTTATTGAACTCGGTCTTCCAGGGTTTTGGGGGTTTAGAGCTTGGGGGATAACTGATCAGTTTTTTTTTTTATTGAACTCGGTCTTCCAGGGTTTTGGGGGTTTAGAGCTTGGGGGATAGCTGATCAGTTTTTGTTATTGAACTCGGTCTTCCAGGGTTTGGGGGGTTTAGAGCTTGGGGGATAGCTGATCAGTTTTTTTTATTGAACTCGGTCTTCCAGGGTTTTGGGGGTTTAGAGCTTGGGGGATAACTGATCAGTTTTTTTTTTTATTGAACTCGGTCTTCCAGGGTTTTGGGGGTTTAGAGCTTGGGGGATAGCTGATCAGTTTTTATTATTGAACTTGGTCTTTCAGGGTTTTTGGGGTTTAGAGCTTGGGGGGATAGCTGATCAGTTTTTTTTATTGAACTCGGTCTTCCAGGGTTTTGGGGGTTTACAGCTTGGGAGATAACTGATAAGTTTTTTTTTTATTGATCTCGGGCGCCCAGGGTTTTGGGGGTTTAGAGCTTGGAGGATAGCTGATGAGTTTTTTTTATTGAACTCGGTTTTCCAGGGTTTTGGGGGTTTAGAGCTTGGGGGATAGCTGATCAGTTTTTATTATTGAACTCGGTCTTCCAGGGTTTTGGGGGTTTACAGCTTGGGGGATAACTGATCAGTTTTTTTTTTATTGAACTCGGTCTTCCAGGGTTTTGGGGGTTTAGAGCTTGGGGGATAGCTGATCAGTTTTTGTTATTGAACTCGGTCTTCCAGGGTTTGGGGGGTTTAGAGCTTGGGGGATAGCTGATCAGTTTTTTTTATTGAACTCGGTCTTCCAGGGTTTTGGACGTTTAGAGCTTGGAGGATAGCTGATCAGTTTTTTTTATTGAACTCGGTCATCCAGGGTTTTGGGGGTCTACAGCTTGGGAGATAACTGATCAGTTTTTTTTGATTGAACTCGGGCGCCCAGGGTTTGGGGGGTTTAGAGCTTGGGGGATAGCTGATCAGTTTTTTTTATTGAACCCGGTTTTCCAGGGTTTTGGGGGTTTAGAGCTTGGGGGAAAGCTGATCAGTTTTTATTATTGAACTCGGTCTTTCAGGGTTTTGGGGGTTTACAGCTTGGGAGATAACTGATCAGTTTTTTTTTATTGATCTCGGGCGCCCAGTGTTTTGGGTGTTTAGAGCTTGGAGGATAGCTGATCAGTTTTTTTTGATTGAACTCGGTCTTCCAGGGTTTTGGGGGTTTAGAGCTTGGGGGATAACTGATCAGTTTTTTTTTTTTTTATTGAACTCGGTCTTCCAGGGTTTTGGGGGTTTAGAGCTTGGGGGATAGCTGATCAGTTTTTATTATTGAACTTGGTCTTTCAGGGTTTTGGGGGTTTAGAGCTTGGGGGGATAGCTGATCAGTTTTTTTTATTGAACTCGGTCTTCCAGGGTTTTGGGGGTTTACAGCTTGGGAGATAACTGATCAGTTTTTTTTTTATTGATCTCGGGCGCCCAGGGTTTTGGGGGTTTAGAGCTTGGAGGATAGCTGATGAGTTTTTTTTATTGAACTCGGTTTTCCAGGGTTTTGGGGGCTTAGAGCTTGGGGGATAGCTGATCAGTTTTTATTATTGAACTCGGTCTTCCAGGGTTTTGGGTATTTACAGCTTGGGGGATAACTGATCAGTTTTTTTTTTTTATTGAACTCGGTCTTCCAGGGTTTTGGGGGTTTAGAGCTTGGGGGATAGCTGATCAGTTTTTATTATTGAACTTGGTCTTTCAGGGTTTTGGGGGTTTAGAGCTTGGGGGGATAGCTGATCAGTTTTTTTTATTGAACTCGGTCTTCCAGGGTTTTGGGGGTTTACAGCTTGGGAGATAACTGATTAGTTTTTTTTTATTGATCTCGGGCGCCCAGGGTTTTGGGGGTTTAGAGCTTGGAGGATAGCTGATGAGTTTTTTTTATTGAACTCCCATTTCCAGGGTTTTTTCGGGTTTAGAGCTTGGGGGATAGCTGATCAGTTTTTATTATTGAACTCGGTCTTCTAGGGTTTTGGGGGTTTACAGCTTGGGAGATAACTGATCAGTTTTTTTTATTGTTCTCGGGCGCCCAGTGTTTTGGGTGTTTAGAGCTTGGAGGATAGCTGATCAGTTTTTTTTGATTGAACTCGGTCTTCCAGGGTTTTGGGGGTTTAGAGCTTGGGGGATAACTGATCAGTTTTTTTTTTTTTATTGAACTCGGTCTTCTAGGGTTTTGGGGGTTTAGAGCTTGGGGGATAGCTGATCAGTTTTTTTCATTGAACCTCGGTCTTCCAGGGTTTTGGGGGTTTACAGCTTGGGGGATAACTGATCAGTTTTTTTTTATTGATCTCGGGCGCCCAGGGTTTTGGGAGTTTAAAGCTTGGGGGATAGCTGATCAGTTTTTTCGTTGAACTCGGTCTTCCAGGGTTTTGGGGGTTTAGAGCTTGGGGGATAACTGATCAGTTTTTTTTTATTGATCTCGGGCGCCCAGGGTTTTGGGCTCGTTTTTTTTTTTGATGTCAATTTTATTAGGGGTGGGAGGGGGGTGGAGGTCCTCATGACACCCTCTAGTGGGGAGAAGTTGTTGCGCCCCTGACCTCAATTTTTATGCGTTTTAACTGAAATAGTAAAAAAAAATTTCCTTGCATAGGCCTTCACTAAAATTGTGCCTATAGGCCCTCATCAGGGTTAATCCGGCACTGCAGAGAGGTGATGATGAACATTTATTGGGGTGGTGGAAATACAATATAGGATTCTCCTCATGGCTGAACTCTGCAATATATCCAATTTGCTCAACAATTTGGGAGAGGCACTAGAGGAATGAACTCCAATTAAGTTTAGGTCTCACTAAAATATAAATGATCCTCAAGGTGATAGAATGAATTCACCACTTAAATCTGACAACAGAATTGGCCATATTGATACTCACCTTAACTTTTGGTAAGATACTGCAGATATGTTTGGACCAATCTCTACCTTGTCCAAAAGGTACTCCCAGATATTTGAAGGACCCTGAATTTGGTAATGTTAATTCGCCGAACGAGATTGAATATTCTCCGAGAGGAAGTGACCTAGATCCGACCATGACAAAACGACATTTCTGAAATGCAATAGATAGATTAAGACTGGAGACATATAGATTGATAAATTCTGCGTAGAGTCTCTTCAACTAGAAGTATTCCTTCCGAAACAACCTAACATCTACATAGTATAATGAGGTCGTCTGCAAAGCTGATTAACTTGACATTCTCTGCAAGGCATCCGAAAATACCTCTAATATACAAATTAGACAAAAAGGGGCTTAAGCAGGAGCGCTGGGGGAGGCCTTTATTCGTTCGACCCGAGGCAAACGAATTGTGGTCATAAATGCCATTGACATTTCTGTCACCCATAACAATGGTGATTAATCTGATAATCTGACGTTATCGTATGCACGAGAGATGTCCAAAGAGAAAACAAGTAGGTGTTCGCCTTTTTCAACTCAGCCATCCGAATTTTCGTGTCAAGGTTAGCTAAATCGTCCTGACAAGATTTACCTTTTTTAAACCCGTAAAAACATGATGGGATGATGTGTCTGGAGTCTACCCACCATTGCAATCAATCGTTAATCACTCTTTCGAGTGTTTTCAGCAATGTACATGTCCGAGTTATTGGTCTGAACTTGTCGGTACCGGATTTTGGAATGAACACAACCTTAAAATCTCTCCAAATGTCAAGAATAGGGCCACTCTTGGTAGTGAAAATTGCAAAAGTCGGTCAACCAAGCTATTGCTGACATTGGAAGATTTTTTAACAATAAATAAGAAAAGTCAACAGGACCAGCAGCCGAGAATTGTTTGGATTTGGAGATTGCAGCAGAAACCTCTCTACAAGTAATATCAGATGAAAGTAAGTCATCATGTAGATCAAAATTGACGCAAGAAAGGAGGTGATCGGAATAAACGTAAGAATCGGAGATATTACGAAAAGCAAATTGTAAATTGGGCAAATTAAGAGAATTGTTCGAGGGCCTAGATTTACTGGGAGGAGTGTAGAACCTATCTTTATACCTTTTGAAAAAGGCAAAGTTTTTCCTAATCGGTTTGGAAGGGTTCAGAGTCGACGTTTTGTCCCTAAAAAAGAGATGATATGCCCACCTTTGCCAAAACCTTGGAGCAAGCTTTTTTGGCAGCCAAATATAATTTTTCGTTCTCTTCCGAGGTATCACGTTTAAACGTGTCAAAGGTGTCGGCCCTCAATTGCATAGCTTGTGTTTGGTATTGGTGCAGTCCTCATTCCATCAAATAGCGTTAGGAAGGGTGCGCCGAGGCTTCTTTGAACCGTTACCGGACTCGATTACCTTGTCATCAGAGTTCTTGATAGCCTGCATAAGGATAAAAGCTTCTATATAATTCATCTATATAATTGTCCCTGTTTAAAGGAGGTTGGAACTCAACCCAGGAGTTGACGTGGCCTCTGAATTTTACCAAATCAACTCTGTACAATTGGATATGAGAACCGGTATTGTTGCGAAAAATGGCACGAATGTTCAGAGTCATCGAAATGGGAAAATGATCGCTGCCCAAGGGATTGTCCATGACATTCCAAGAAATGTCAAATGAACAAGGTTTCAGTATAAAAGAAATATCCGGGCAACTAATTTTGTCATGGACACTACTGGCAAAACCATCGTTAAGAATCACCAGTTGTCGAGAGACATCAAGACACTTGAATAAATACGCCCATTCGAGTCAACAAGCTCACTGCCTCAGCTGGGGTGTAGGGCATTAAGATCACCAGAAATCAAGACATTACGATGAGTAGCTAGTTCGTATCAGCGAATTCGTGGGTATGTAAACTGTTACTTGGAGAATTGTATACTTCGACGAACGTGAATGACTGCTCGTCGATGCAATCGCAATGCCCAAAACTTTAAAAGCTCCAGGAACATTCTAAAAAGTAATTTAATTATAACAGAGGTGGTCCCCAACATAAGCAACGAGCCCGCCACCAAGACCGTCGGGCCTGAAATTCCTCCCATTTACCCCTGATACCCCTAATATTCCATGAAAGAATTTTAAGAGATTGCATGTCAGGTAAATAAATTTCAAGAGAAAAATGAAAAGTTAAAAGTAAAATTAAAAGAGTAGGAGGGGAGATAAAATATAATAAAAATAGATGTCAAAGAGACGAGAGAATAGCAGTTTGAAAATACAACAACATGCCAAAAAACAATCACTTTGTATCCTCAAAAGGTTAAATGAAAGAAAGGCTGAGACATGCTATTGCAATTGTATATATATTGTAGGGTTCAAGTAGTATTAATTAATTTAAAGAGTAAAATAGAAGTAAAAATTTAGTCGATATGAAGTAAAAACTATTTGTCGTATCTACCACGGCGAGATTTGTCTCCGCGGCCGTTAGTGATGTTCTCAGAACGCTTTTTGAGTGTATCCTTGTCAGGCTCTACACCAACGTCACCCTGCTTGAACTGACTATGCTGTGATTGATCTCGCCCTTCTGCCCTTATTTCCTTAACCAACCAGGTGAAATTGCCCCAGATCTCCTTTCGAGGACCTCTACATCACTAAACCAATCGTGTACCCTATCCAATGTCCACTTTATCATCAGTCAGGGAAGACCCCGACTTCATGTCGTCGTTGGAAGCTTGTGCAGCCGATCTTTCATGGAGGATTTTTGATGCTAGGTCAAAATCGAAGTTCAGCCCTCCTCATTCTCCTCAACGTTAGTTTGATTGTTATTGACCTGTTTGTTGCCTAAAGATTGACCATCTGAGAATCCGGACGTAAAAGGGTTAGAACTATTCGCCATCTTTGGATTTGATCTTGTCTGCGTATTGACAAACAATGCATCTTTCATTGCTTGTCCTGAGCGACTTACATCAATAGATTTAAAATTAGACAAATCAGCAACTTGAGAATGACCATCCGTAGGTTGGAGTAGGTTGGCCTTACTGTACTTTCCGCAAACTCTCTGAAATCTGTTAATGGATTACGATGATTAGGAACCCCAGTAACGTTGAAATCCTCCGGATGGTCCTCGAACCTCTGCTGGACTAAAAAGATTGAAGCACCCCTAGCGATACCCAACAAGGACATAGTAGCGTTGACCTCCCTGTAAAACTGGAAGAATAGACTATCTTTGCTGGTAGTAAAATGTGAAAGGCCGCAATTGCAATAGACTAAATTCAAATAGGCGTCGTCAAAACGAGGGCAGAGAGTGGACAAGTGCGAATCACCACAGAAACTACATCTTGTCGGATTTTCACACTTGTTACTGCCATGGCCATATGATTGATAATTCCTACACCTCATAACAGGCTGAACAAAAAGATAGACAGGACACACTATGATATAAAAAGACACAAATTTAGGTAAGTATCCCTTAGCCAACACTTTGATATCGTAAGAGTTAAACATGAAATCCTCTCCATCACCAGTAGTAGACTTTTTCACAATTTTTTCAGACCTCTCTATAAACAACTTGGCCCTAGGATTTAAATTATCCCACAGCTCTACCTCCGAGATGTCATTGGGGATATCTCTTATGAGACCTATATAAAAAATTAAATCATCTGGAATAAAAACCCTGCGATGTGGATCAACCGATTTGATCTCCTCCGTGATAAACAAATTAGCTTCCTCCCAGGTAGAGAAAGTGATAGAAAAGCGGGTATTACTTTTAGAAACAATGGTCAAAAATAACCCCGGACAGTCTGACCTTCCTGGCAACTGACAACAAATGCAAGTTGTCCAAATTCTTTCCAGGTCTGTAGTCATACATATAAACGTTGAAGGGAGCATCGCAGTTATGATCATACCTGTTAGTCTGTAGTTTTGAGAAGGTCTCAATCTCCAACAACTCGCCAACCAACTGCTGTCGACTACTTGGGTTGGTTCCCTTTGCAGGGCCTCTACCGGATAGGGCTTGTGAGGAGTCCATACTTAAACCACTGACTCACCCAACAGCAAAAATCGAGGCGTCTGCTCAGACTTCACCAGGGTTGAAACTACCTTGGGCCTCATGTTTCTTAAACTCTCCTGTGTCAAAACTTTTTGGGGAAGTCATCCAGAAGGCGTAATTGTTGGACCTATTGACCTTGTGGCCATCCTGATCCAGGATGTTGAGCCTTAGTACCCTGGGCAGTCGTTTCCAGAGTAAAAACCTTACAGCTAATATAAGAATAATTATCGATTTGGCAAAACGTTCGAGACTCGAGCTATGTGTGGACTCTGGCTGTGTGCAGCTGCTGTGCTCACTTTACTTTACTTTACTTTACACTTTACTTTAGTAAAGTTGAAAACTTTACTAAACCTTACATCCCTGGTGGACGGTCTTATTTTCATGGGATCATTCGTGTGAGACTTAAGTGAAAAATAATTATTTTTAACTTTAAAATAAGCAGTATCGGCGTTGAGTTGCTTTATTGAAAAATCAATGTTTATGTACAATAATTTCGAAAATTTAACAAAATCTTCTATTGTTGTATCAAATAAACAATAAATAACTGTAAAAAAATTTTTGTTTATCTTTTCAGTCAAAAATTTTATACTAAACTATAATTTGTTTCAACTTCAACGGAAAGTGTTCAGATAAGTTTTTTATCAATACTTTTCGAGTACATTTAATTTGAAAGTTGTAAAAATCTGGAAAACTATCACTTTTGAGGTTACGGTAAAAACACAAAAAGTTATAAATAAGTGTTTTTTGTAATTTTAACTCTTACTTACAATTTTGCTTAACAATTCTTCATAAAGATATTAAACAATATTTTAGTTTATCAGTCCACAATTTGAATAAAAAGTAAAGAAAAAACAATCCAGGGCCCACTCAGTGTATGGTAGTATACATAACTATACGTATTCTCAGCGTGTATGAAAAATCCTTTTTTTTTTTTTTTTCTCTTCAGTTTTTATCTTCTTTTTATCTTCCTTTTTTTTTCTTTACGCTTAGAAAATGAGACCCAGTGAAATCTAACTTAATTTATTTTGATATTCTTTTTTAAAATTCATCACACAATTAGCTGTAATATTAATTTAATCAACAGTTTAAGGATGTTTGGTACTTACGAAAAAATGCAGCTGTTTTGTCAATTTTGATCGGATCAATTAATGTTTAATATCAAAATAATCATTAAATTTTTTGCCTTTTTTTGTTCGATTTAGTTTTAAAAAAAATCAAAGTATTTTTTTAAATACTTTAACTCAAACGTTTATGGAAATCAAGCAATTTTTTTCTTTGATCGTTTATCACTCTTCTAAAAATACAGAGATCGTTAAAAGAATTATTGGGATTTGTAGATTTCAGCTCGAAGAAGATTTTAAGATTTTTTTTATAATACCTTTCCGACCATTCGACAAAGATAACAAAGAAAAACAAGCGCGCAGCGGTTAAATTCAATGCGCGTCTGAACAAGAAATGCTCTAACTTTTTTTCTACTGAATTTTTTGATCTAAAAATTTGTACACAATATCTTGAGGTCTTAATTTTTAATGTTAAATTGAAAAAGTTAACGTTTTTAAACTTCTGTCACAGAGTCTTGTAAATTGAAAATTAGGTTATGTTTTCGTGATTTTTCCTAATTTTCTAAAATATTTTTTCACTTCCACACTTTCAACTATGTTGTGTAAAATTTTCAAAATGATTCATTCTTTAGGGTCAAAGTACTGATGACTTGAAAATAAAATCGTCTAGTCGGGCGCTGCGGTGCCCGTCCCCTCACCTCTTTTCCCCTCACGAAAGTACCAAACATCCTTAAGTGCACAGCATAGGCATCGAGTCCGACAAATCGCCAAAACGCGCCACTATAAAAAGGATCATCGGAACGCTCGCTCTACTTTACCGGCCCCTACAAGCGAATATAATACAGAAATTACCGTCTTTCAATCGCTACATTATTATTGATCCCTATCGAGAATCATGTGAAAAAACTGAATATACGTAATTAGATAACTGGCATTGAATAATGGTTATTCATTGGGATTGGTCAATAGACTATTGAAAAATAAGAAAAAGAAGATGGCAATTGAAAATATTTATCTTAGAGACAATCTTCGCTGATAATTTCTAATATTATTAAAAAACTTGATCAAAATATTTATTTGTCATTCAGAACTAACAAGAATTTGAGCGTATTTGTAAAAAAAATAATCAGAACCTTCATGAGGCAAACAGTAAATTTATTTCAAAATTAGGAGTTTATTAATTATCAATCAATGCCAATGAGTAATCATTATTTAATGCCAGTTGTCTAATTATATTCAGTTTTTTCATTTAATTTTCATTAAGTATAAAGATTGATAACAATCTATGTATATGTATGTGTATAAATATATTATTACGTCACTATGCGGACAGTTTATATACACGATCGGCACTATCCGGACATTTCGACACTATCCGGACAGTCAGGATAGTGTTCGGTCCCATTTTTTCCGAGAATAAATAAAAATGAGTTCCAGGAATTGGGTGATGTGTTATTTGGGATGGGTTATTTTGTTTAACCGCGCAAATCTAGAAAATTTTTTTATTGATGGGTTATTTTGGAAAAAAAAGAAAAAAAAGATGGGTTATTTTGGTTTTTTTGAATACGTGGGTGTATTGCGCGTGATTTGCGCTTAAAGAGGGTGTATTATTGCTTTAGTAATGTTTCATGTGGTATGTACAGTGGTCACTGTCCGGCCTTCGGCCGGATATATATATATATATGGGTCATTCCGGAGATTTTTTAAAATTCCTTGCGGAGGGGGGTCGGCAAATCTTTTTGGGAATATTTTTCCTCGAAAGTTCTATATAAAACAAGAAGTTTACCGCTTGAGAAAATTTTTTTTTTATGTTGTGCTTGGCGCTGGAATTTTTCAAAGCTCGAAAAAAGGCCTACTTTTACGTCATTTTTTGAAAAATCTAGCTCAAAGCAGAAATAAGATAAAAAGGTGCGGTTTGCAGGAAAATTTTAAGAATAATTAGTAGTTTATGTAAAAAATATGTCGAACAAATTTTTTTTACATTTTACCCCTTTCCCATCGGTTTTAAAAAGAAACTTTTTTCTCTATTTTAAAGGTATCTTTCAGCAGCTGTAGCTTCTTTCCCGTGCATTTTTCCTCTATGTATATGATCGTACGGTTTTTAGCTCTTAAAGAGACAAAAAATTTGCGTCCAACCGCGACTCAGTCCGATGCTTCATTCTCAAAATACAACTGTTTAAAGATTGCAAGAAATTTTAAAAATGAGTTTTTCGCAATTTTATTATAGCTGCCATACTGTTCCATCATAAAATTTTGTAATTTTTTTTGCATAAAAAGTTACTTCTATTTGTATATTAAAAGCCCTCAAAATTTCAGGAGGGTGTTTTTTTTTTTATTCCGAGTAATAATGTTTCGAAAAACCTTATTTTTAAGGTTATTTTAAAGCACTTGTGTGGTTATAGAATTCACAACTCGGTTGATTTAATTACTTATCCAGCCATTTTTTATTTTTAATAACAAATAATATTTATAAACAATTAAATTTTCTTTCATTGAAGCTATTTAGACATTAAACTTTATAAATTATCAAAATAAAAACAGATATTTTACCGTAATAAAAAAAAAATGTTATCAAAAGAAATTGAATTTCGCGCCAAACCGACGGTAGCGCCATACTCAACAAATTGAGTTAAGTTTTGTCTGGAAACCTGACAACTTCACGTTATTTACTTACCGTAGAGTACTAGAGTTGTGTTGTCAGTTGTCACCAGCTAGCTTTTTACTTTGTTTTGTAATAATGTAATATTTTATTCATCAAGTCATTTTTTATCTACTCAATGTTTTAGCGTTTTTTAAAGTGTTTGAAAAAGAAGAAATGTAAAAAAACTTCATCATAACCATGAGTAATGCTACATGTTATATTGGATTTATCACCCAAGAAGAGTGTCACCAACGTCATTACAAAAATCATCCTGATTTAATTAGTTTAAAAGATTTTTCAAATTCTGAAGTGGCTACTCTTGAACTTAGAATTGAAAATACTTTATTGGATCGTGATCGATTTATATGTAACTTTCATCGTAGTCATTACTTGAATTACTACTCAGAAAGGCAAAAAAAATGCTGTGATCCTTTTTCTAAACATAATAAAAGTATTACCGACGGTTTGAAATTAATTACTCTAAATGTTGCGCAAGATTTCAAACTGTCAACAAACACATTTTTAAAACCTGGACAAAAGTTATGTATTTCTTGCTATAAAATGGTTTCTACAATGATTCAGCCTTCAAAAAAAACAAAATTAGAAGAAAATTATCAACTTGTCGAATCTGATGAAAAAAAAGTTGAACCTCATCTATCTCAGAGTAAGTCTGAACCCATGCAGTCTGACAACGAGTCCCAGCTTCAATCTCAATCTGAGTCCCTGACTGAAACCCAGAAATCTAGTGGATCTACATATCAAACTGAGAGTCAAGATAAGCGAGATAAGGAAAAGGAAATTTTTGATCTGTCAAAAATTCTAGAAAGTTTGGATGTTTCTCTTCCTGGGACCGGTAAATTAACAAAACAGCGCCTTGAAAAAAAATTTATTGAATTATTACATGAAGCTAGTCAGAAATTAGCATTAAAAATCAGCGATGTCTATAACGTAAATATAAGTGAAAAGATTAATCTCCAGGAAAATATTGCTAATAGTACGAATTTTAAACAAATTATTCAGAATCTAATTATGTTATTCAACCAATCGAATAATAAAGAAAAAATACGTCTACTTACACTACTGCCTGCTACTTGGAAATATTGTCATGTTATTGAACATTTTAACCCTTAAAGTACACACGGGGTGTAAAATACCCCACATAACTGTCAGTGTGGCAGTTCTGGATTTGGGTGTGTACTTTAAGGGTTAATTGTTCAAGATACATCTACAGGAAATCATTAGAATTAAGAGAAAATCATGGTGAGTATCTTAAATCTTTAAAATTTTCTAGAATTGACTTAAAAATAAATTTGTAGTAAATCTATTCTCAATTATTAAAAAAGTTAAAAATTTTGTTTACAAATCAAATTCAAACAGAAATAGTATTTTTAAAATATTTTTCAATATAATATTTACCTTCCCTACAGTTTCTTAATTTTCAAAATATGTTTTCAGGTGTTTGGGCCGAACCAATAAGAAAAACATATGAGATGTACTCTTCTGAACTTTTGGAAAACATTCAAAGTTTTTATGGAGACGACAGAAATAGCAGAATTTGTGCTGGTACAAAAGAATGTCTCAGTGTATCTAATCTAAAAACCGGTGAAAAAGAAAAACTTCAAAAGCGGCTTTTATTATATAATCTCAAAGATCTTTATAATAAGTGGGTTGAACTTAGTGATTTTGAAAAAATTCCTAAACTTACATTGTTTGCAAGTTTGCGCCCGAAAGAATGTGTATTAGCAGGAGGGTCAGGCACACACAGTGTGTGTGTGTATGTATTTACCACCAAAATGTGAAATTAAAATTGCATGCATTAGACTCTAATTTGTCATACAAAGATATTTTTGATGAATGTTTTTGCTCGGTTGATGATAAAAAGTGCATGTCACATGCATGTAAAAGATGTCCAGGTAAAAACAAGATTCTTCAAATTTTGCACACCAGTCTTTCTTTTACTAATGACAAAATTACTTACTGTACTTGGAAACCAACTGAAAAAAATGATCCAAAGGATACTTTCGTCAGAACTACCCTTCAAAAAATAAGTGAAAAAAAAGATACTTTTATCCAAGAACTGGCTACAGAAATTTTTAATTTGACCAAACATCATTACGTAGCTGAAAATAAAAAATTACAATTTGCTGAAATAAAAAAAAATTTAGATTCAAATACTTGCTTAATCGTTATGGATTATGCTGAAAACTACTCTTTCATAGCCCAAGATTCAGTTCAAGCATTTTATTTTAACAATATTCAAGCTACATTGCACCCCTTTGGTGTTTATTACAAAATACCAGGCTCAAATCAAATTCTGTTCAAAGGTTTATGTGTCATTAGTGATTGTAATGATCATATTGCTAGTTCTGTCAATAGCTTTCAAGAAAAACTTACTTCTGTACTGAGAGAGGACTACCCATGGTTAAAAAAAATCATATATTTTTCAGATGGGGCACCTAGCCAGTACAAAAACAAGTGATTAAATTATTAAGTTAAAATATCAAAATTAATCAATTTATAACCTTTTACTTTTTTCCAGAAATAATTTTGCTAACGTTTGTTTCCATGAGTCAGATTTTGGTTTTAAAGTTGTATCACACAACTTTTTTGTCACAAACCACGGTAAGAACGTGTGTGATGGCATTGGTGCTGTTGCCAAACGTAAAGTTAGAAAAGCGTCACTGCAAAGATCAGCAGATAAACAGATTACTAGTCCTTTGGATATGTTCAATTATTTAAATGAAAATCATTCTTCAATAAAGTAAGAGGCCTCAGTTTCAAAATTTATATCATACTTAATAATCAATAAGAAGTTTACCAGTAAATTTAGTTTTACAAGCTTTAGGTTAAAATTTGTATTTATAATTTCCTCAGATAATAAACATTTTAATTAGATTTTTTTTTGTATTCGAGCAACATGCAAGCAAATTTAATTTTCATAATTTTTTTTTTTTTGAGTACATGTCATTTTCTTGAAATTACTAAAAAAAGTTTCCATTAAAATTTTTCTCACTTACAAAATTTTTTTTTTGTTAAAAATTGTTATTAAAAAATCTTGATCATTATGACTAAAATCTTAGTCATAATTACTCTGAACTAATTTTTTTGTTTGTTATTTTTTATTTTTTATTTTTTTTCAGATACTTATGGGTAGACAAAGAGACTATCAAAACAAGACATCTGTTTTTAGAAAGCAGAATTAAATCTGCTAAGACCATCGTCAACACTACAAAGTATCATTACTTTGAGCCACTTGATGAGACAAGTATGAGAGTAAAAATAACCTCAGACGATACTGAATCTAAAACGGTTAAATTTATAAAATAAATATCACTTAAAAAAGAAACAAAGGTAACGTTTTTGGTCAAAGAATAAGGTCAAATTTTATTAAACATAATTATTCTTAAAAAAAATGAATAAAAAAACTAGGTTGCATAGCATAAGTGTAGAATAAAAAATTAACGTTTTAAAGCTTAAATACCTGTTTTTATTTTGATAGTTTATAAAGTTTAATGTCTAAATAGCTTCAATGAAAGAAAATTTAATTGTTTATAAATATTATTTGTTATTAAAAATAAAAAATGGCTGGATAAAGAATTAAACCAACCGAGTTGTGAATTCTATAACCACACAAGTGCTTTAAAATAACCTTAAAAATAAGGTTTTTCGAAACATTATTACTCGGAATAAAAAAAAAACACCCTCCTGAAATTTTGAGGGCTTTTAATATACAAATAGAAGTAACTTTTTATGCAAAAAAAATTAAAAAATTTTATGATAGAACAGTATGGCAGCTATAATAAAATTGCGAAAAACTCATTTTTAAAATTTCTTGCAATCTTTAAACAGTTGTATCTCGAGAATGAAGCATCGGACTGAGTCGCGGTTGGACGTTAATTTTTTATCTTTTTAAGAGCTTAAAACCGTACGATCATATACTCAGAGGAAAAATGCACGGGAAAGAAGCTACAGCTGCTGAAAGATACCTATAAAATAGAGAAAAAAGTTTCTTTTTAAAACCGATGGGAAAGGGGTAAAATGTAAAAAAAATTTGTTCGACATATTTTTTACATAAACTACTGAATATTCTTAAAATTTTCCTGCAAACCGCACCTTTTTATCTTATTTCTGCTTTCAGCTAGATTTTTCAAAAAATGACGTAAAAGTAGGCCTTTTTTCGAGCTTTGAAAAATTCCAGCGCCAAGCACAACATAAAAAAAAAACTTTCTCAAGCGGTAAACTTCTTGTTTTATGTAGGAGTCTGTCTGGACGGCACCTTCCGCGTACGCGCAAACTTACCTTTTCAAACAAAAATTTGCGCGTACGCGCAACTTAGGTGTTCCGCGTACGCGCAAACTAAATTATCCCGCGTGCGCGCAAACTTAGGTACTCCGCGTGTGCGCAAACTTAGGTGCTCCGCGTGCGCGCAAAAACTTAAGATCTCCACGTGCGCGCAAAAACTTCCGATCCCCGCGTGCCCGCAAAACTTATGATGTTCCGCGTGCGCGCAAAAACTTAAGATCTCCGCGTGCGCGCAAAAACTTCCGATCTCCACGTGCACGCAAAACTTATGATGTTCCGCGTGCGCGCAAAACTTATGATGTTCCGCGTGCGCGCAAAACTTATGATGTTCCGCGTGCACGCAAAACTTATGATGTTCCGCGTGCGCGCAAAACTTATGATGTTCCGCGTGCGCCCAAAACTTATGATGTTCCGCGTGCGCGCAAACACTTCCGATCCCCGCGTGCGCGCAAAACTTATGATATTCCGCGTGAGCGCAAAAACTTCCAATCTCCGCGTGCGCGCTAAAACTTCCGATCTCTGCGTGCGCACAAAACTCTAGATCTCCGCGTGCGCGCAAAAACTTTGATTAAGTTGCGATAAATGCATCAATTATTGTCCTTCTAAACATTAAAATTGTGATTAAAAAAACTTCCTAACTCTATGAAATTTATTTTTCACACACGGTGCAGAAAGTTCAAACTTTCTGATTTTTCCCAAACAGGAAGTTTGAACTCCTTGCTTTGAGTTGAAAAAAACATTACACTCGACGCTGGAAAAGTATGAGCTAACTCTTAGCAAACCTTTGACACTCTCGCCTTTGGCTCAGGTTTTGAACACAAATTGTTTGAAAATTAGCTAAAAACCCAAAGAAGTGACCCAAATGTCTAGTCCTAGCGGGTCCTCCGCTCAGGGTTGGATAAGTTTTTTTGGATCATCGATTGCAGAAACTTTGGAAATCGCTTTCTGGTACCGAATGATGAGCAAACCCCATTGCAAGTATCCTCGGTGAAATCAGCGATGAATTCATCGGTGAATTCATCGGTGAATTCCTCGCTTTTTTTAACTTGGGCACCCAGGGTTTTTGGGGCTTCGAACTTAGAGCTTGGGGGCCAATCAGTTTTTTTGTTGAATTCGGGCGCCCAGCGTTTTGGGGGCTTGGAGCTTGGGGGGTAGCAACACTGGAAAAAAATTGGGGACGACTCTCTTCACGTGTCGGGCATGGGGATCCCCTACGCGCAAACGTTCCTCGAGCAGCAGTTTGTATACCTTTATATTTTCAGCAATCACCGAGTATCTTGGCGTAGTCAAACCTCAAAATTTAATGCTTATCCTAATTATGTCGGTTATATATGTGCCAAAATATGTTATTTCACTGGTGATACGTCTTGTGCTTTACAAGTCTTTCGAGTCTTGAGATTGTCCTAAAGTAAAAATAGCACTATTTCAACAATTTATGAAAACATCACGCTAATCGGTCGTTGACGCAAAGTTTCTGTGGGGATCGTAATTCCCGCATATGGGTTTCGCTGTGCCCACAGCGTCGTGTATCCCCATGCACGACACGTGAGGAGAGTCGTCTTCAATTTTTTCCCAGTGCAGTCAGTACTTTGTTGAACTCGGGAGCCCAGGGTTTTTGGGGCTTAGAGCTTGAGGAGTAGCCAATCAGTATTTTGTTGAGCTCGGGCGCCCAGGGTTTTGGGGGATTAGAGCATGGGAGATAGCCAATAAGTATTTTGTTGAATTCAGGCGCACAGGGTTTTGGGGGCTTGGAGAATTTCAACCCTTTTTTTTTAATTTTACAATTTTATGTAACGTTTCATCCCCCTGTCTGCAGCTCGTTGGGGTTGTTCCTGATGATAAAACGACCCAGCTAATTTTGTGCAACTTATATGCTTGATAATCAATATCTTGACGTAAAAAAATCCGGGAGAAAAGCACTACTCGTTTTTAGACGACTTTTTCATATACTTCATCGTTCACTTTTAAAAGTTTTTTTGCAATAACAATTGTTTTTAACAATTTTTTACAACAAAGCGGGACTTTTTCTCAAAGTACTCCACCAAACGAAGAAAACTGCTCCCAGATGTTTACTCTACTCCTAAAATTCTAGGGGATGTTAATTTTTGAAAATGGACCTTCGATTTGGCCCTCTGTGACCGTCCACTACGAGTAAAACTTCCTGAGCTAACAGATCTGGTTACCTGGTAGTCGACCTGGTGCTACCTGGGGTAAGATCCACTATCTCACCATCAACTGCGAGTGAAATTTCCTGGGGAAATCATCTCCGAGGCGTACGTATCACCAGGGGCACCAGGTGTCCGCCCTGACCCATTCGAACTCGAAACTTCCTGGGGAAATCATCTCCAAGGCGTAAGTATCGCCAGGTGCACCAGGTGCTCGTCCTGATCCCTCCAGAGTCGAAACTTCCTGGGGAAATCATCTCCGAGGCGTACGTATCACCAGGGGCAGCAGGTGTCCGTCCTAATCCCTCCGGAGTCAAAACTTCCTGGGGAATTCCTCTCTAAGGCGTAAGTATCACCAGGTGCACCAGGTGCTCGCCCTGACCCATCCGAAGTCGAAACTTCCTGGGGAAATCCTCTCTAAGGCGTAAGTATCGCCAGGTGCACCAGTGTCCGCCCTGACCCATCCGGAGTCGAAACTTCCTAGGGAAATCATCTTCAAGGCGTACGTATCACCAGGTGCACCAGATGTCGTTCTTGACTCCTTCGTTTTCGAAACCGTTGTAATGCCGAGGATTTCGCCGAGGATTTCACTGTTAAGATTCACCGAGGATTTCACCGCAAAAAGCGAGGAATTCACCGATGAATTCACCGATGAATTCATCGTTGATTTCACCGAGGATACTTGCAATGGGGTTTGCTCATCATTCGGTACCAGAAAGCGATTTCCAAAGTTTCTGCAATCGATGATCCAAAAAAACTTATACAACCCTGAGAGGAGGACCCGCTAGGACTAGACATTTGGGTCACTTCTTTGGGTTTTTAGCTAATTTCCAAACAATTTGTGTTCAAAACCTGAACCAAAGGCGAGAGTGTTAAAGGTTTGCTAAGGGTTAGCTCATACTTTTCCAGCGTCGAGTGTAATGTTTTTTTCAACTCAAAGCAAGGAGTTCAAACTTCCTGTTTGGGAAAAATCAGAAAGTTTGAACTTTCTGCACCGTGTGTGAAAAATAAATTTCATAGAGTTAGGAAGTTTTTTTAATCACAATTTTAATGTTTAAAAGGACAATAATTGATGCATTTATCGCAACGTAATCAAAGTTTTTGCGCGCGCGCGGCGATCTAGACTTTTGCGCGCACGCGGAACATCATAAGTTTCGCGCGCACGCGGAGATTCGGAAGTTTTTGCGCGCACGCGGAGATCTTAAGTTTTTGCGCGCACGCGGAGCACCTAAGTTTGCGCGCACGCGGAGTACCTAAGTTTGCGCGCACGCGGGATAATTTAGTTTGCGCGTACGCGGAACACCTAAGTGGCGCGTACGCGCAAATTTTTGTTTGAAAAGGTAAGTTTGCGCGTACGCGGAGGAGTCTCCGCGTACGCGCACGCGTACGCGGAAGGTGCCGTCCAGACAGACTCTTATGAAAAATGCCTTATACTCAATCACCATCATAAGAATTAAACTTATTCTTCGATATACTCAGGTCAAGGAAATTTGAAGAATTATCCATCTCCCTTTATTAATATTATACATGTTTGTCACTAAGGAAGTTCACTTAATTTTTTAGAGTCTCTAGAAATTAATAGATTAAAAAACTCGGGTTGTTTATTGACATAAATTATTCACCTTTGCTTAACTTTTAATTTTGATTAGTCTTCGATATGCATTCGTGATATATTGTAATTCATTCAGTTTATGAGCTTTGCTGCACCCACAAATTTATACTAAAAATACTTTGTAAAGCTACAGTTATGATAGTCTGATGGAAACGTTAAGACGTTGAAACAGCTGTCACATTTAATAAAGTTTAAGTAGTTCAAAACTGAACATAAGGCGATGGCCCCTATTTAGAATCACGTCCCTATTTGAAATCACTCTTCACAAACTGCACGGGAGACGCAAATATATAATTATACAAATCCATGGATGATCCCTAGTATGGACGTGATTCTATATAGGGACCAACACCTAAATTTTGTTTTTTATGTTGTTATGTTTATTTTTAATAAAAAGTGCTTGCAATGAAGGGTACCTGTTTGGACTCTTAATTGATCTTATACGTACGTATATGTGTGAAATACTATATATATATTAATACGGCGTGTAGCCACTGCTGCGCCAATGGGGGGGGGGGGGTGATTTTCGGGTTTCTTGAAAATATTAAGAAAGGAATAAAATTTGACTTAGCAGAGAATGAGCTAGTTGCCTCCGTGGTGTAATGGACAGCGCACCAGACCAGCAATCTTGGGGATCCGAGTTTGAATCTCGGTAGAGTCACATTTTTTCTTTTCTAGATCTTTTCAATTTTATTTACCTTTCGTGTGTCTTGGAGACTTAGTTTTCTCCGTGCGCGAAAAATAAACTTATGTTTATTATTAATGAAAACTACTTGCAACGAAGGGTACCTGTTTGGACTCTTAATTAATCTTATACGTACGTATATGTCAAGCATCTGTGTGATTTACTATATATGGGTCAAAATAATACTTTTCGGCAAATCGGCCCGCACGAGGTTCGTGGATTTTTCTAAATTTTTTTTTGGGAAAAGTAATATTCAATAGAAGACTTTTGCCGCAAACTAGAGGTCCCCATCTTATTTCTGCTTGGCGCTAGATTTTTTTAAAGAATTAAAAAATGGCCTATTTTTAAGCTATTTTGAACAAATTTAAGGAATTTTTTGAAAAATTCTAACTTTTGATCAAAATCAGATAGAAACCTCTAGTTTGCAGCAAAATTTTGTTTGGAGCAAGTCATTTTGTGCAAAAATATTTTGACAACTTGATTTGTTCATTTTTATACTAATACAGTCTAATAAAGTTATTGTTATTTTTGCTCATTTTTAGGTATCTTCAATCGACCGCAGATTTTTCTAGGCTCAATTTTTGTGCATATTAAAAAATTGTCAAATTTTGTTCATGAAAAAACAAAAATTTTGCGACTAACCGGAACTCTATACGACCTTTCGCTTCCAAGTTACAGCGGTTCAAAGTTATCAAAAAACGCTAAAAACACGTTTTTTACGATCTTCACATGCTTTTTTCAATGGTTTCGACCTTTTTTTTTCTTAAAAAAATGTGGAATCTTCTCTTTATATGTTTCCAAATAACTTCTCATAACAGATATTGTGCGGATTTGGCGGTTTAATAATTTTCAAAGCACATACAATAGACGCATTTTATGTGCTGAACTAGTGTTTTTTTTACAATATAAGCGCTACGCTTGACTTTTTTGTTCATTATAAATGTTTTTCAAATATTTTTTGACTCTTGAATATTAAAATTACAGCAAAAATTAGGCTGTCCGCTATTGAAAAATCGATTCTTAATATTGATCTTAAAATCAAAATAATTTACAACATTTATCTTATTTTTTAGTTTTTTGAAACGTTAAAAACCCATGTTTAAATATTATCAATGCTATACTACTTATTATTATTATTATTTTATTTTGAAAACCATGAATATTTGACTATAGTTCATTAATTAATATAATAAACCAATCATGTATTTTTTATTTATTACTCTAAAAAAATTAGTCCAAATGGAAAATGTTATTTTTTGAATGCCATGAAGTATACAACAATCTTCGTATTTACTTTCTGCTTATAATTATATTGAATTATAAAAAAGAGATTGTCAGTTTCTATTTGAAAGTTGAGTCGATGTATTTAATTGTGACTGAAACTTTGATCCGGCTATTTGTATAGACTAGCTCTTCTGAGCGCGCATAGAAAAAAAAACAATAGTTATTAACCTCAAAATGTACTTCGAATATTTTAAAAACTTCTCCACCAATGAGCTCATGAATAAAAATCTAACACTCACGCAAGATGGCGATAGCTCTCTTTTAAAAAAGTACAACCAGTGTTGAAAACGATTCTTATGCCCTCCTGATTGACGAACTTCAAGTTATACAAAAGAAGTTTTCCCCCACCACCTGATTAACTTCACATCGAAGATGTCTTACTTTGAAAATGTTTTAATCTTTTTGTATCCAGAAAAATTTGTATGTTAGAATTAATTTTATATATAAATTATAATTTTTTTGATAATATTATATGATAATCAATGATGAATTTCTAAATTTCATTTATTTTCTTTTACTTATTTAAACTAAATAACAACTTAAATTTCGAAAAGCTTGAGATTTTTATCGATAGATTATCATAACAATAATATATAATAATATGAAAAGAGAATAAATAGATATTTTCAAGTTAAGAAATCGAACCTTAAATTTTTTTAAAATTAAGTCAAGTCGATCACTGGGGGTAAATATCTTTTGTAGAGCCTGAAGTTTGTCAATCTGTCGGGGACGAGGGTTTTATTTTAAATAACAAGGCGAGAAAGTTCACTTGAACTGATAGAAACTTTATTATGTAAATAACAACGACCAGAATTAAGTAAACTAAATAAGTAACTAAGAGCACAAACACCGCGAGTACCGGGAGAGCGAGAGCGTCTGATCGCCATGACAGCACGAACCGGTATTGTAAGGCCCTGCGAGAGCAGCAGCGCGTGGCGCGCGCATCTCAGGTGCAGCGGAACGAGTCAGTTGAGAGTGAAGCGCACAACACATTCCCAACACTCCCTCCTGTTGAAGATTCACTCTTTGTATTTTGTCTATCAAAAAGGACAACTGCTCGTCTCTCCCATTCGTAGATAAACTGTGTAGATGGTCATCATTTCCAAAATGTTGACTAGGTTGATTTCACCGCATGACTTCTTTCCGGAAAGGTCTCAAATAAATCCGAGATCTGTAACATTACAAAATAAGTATAGACCTAGCAATAAACAAAATTTAGTTTCTAACTTAGATTCAAATCTCGTCCTGTCAAATTCACCTTCGTGAGTGGAGCGAGTCAGTGTTTCTCCAGAAATACCTGCTTTATTTTTCAAAAGCAATATCTACACGAACTCGATCACCTGTAAGTTCCCGTTCAATTTCAATACACTCTCTACCCGATTGTTAAAATTCAAACGGATAGTAATCCTGATTAATTTAGCTAGAACGGACAAGAATAATCAAGTTCATCACTTCCTGACAAATCGACATATTCGGCGCCTAGGTTACATAGCACTAATACACAAGCTCAGTCTGTCACGTAGACAGAGCTACTTTCAGTTGATCACAGAACTTCAAGCTGTAAATCAGCCATGAAATATTCAACAGAAATTTCAAGTCATTAACAATCTTTCACGATTTTCAATCTCAGATTATTACAAAAACATTTGTTGACTTCAGCCTGCTGTATTTTAAATTTAGAAATTTTGCCTGCACTGAACAGGTAATATTCTCTCGATCACCTCGCAGCTCTTTTTCACACGTAATATAGAACAGATTTCTGTCCACGATATCTGTAAGGCAAGTTTTGCCTGAAAATGCCTGTGTATTAAACGATATCGATATGGAAATTTAAACGATAAATAACAATAAATTAAATGATTTTAATTCATTGTAACGTGGTCTTGCAGTTGACACATTCTCTCGCATGTTTTCAATTTGAATAACGATCTGCTTTATCACCAACAGTATCCACAAAGTTTTGATTCAGAAAATCTTTCCAGCACCCTGACAGTGTGACCAATCAAACTCAATCCATCGATTTGGATTTTCCTCTCTGCCGTTCCAGATTCAGTCTCAAAATAAACATCTCAGTAAGAGATTTTCTTCCTTCCTGTTAAACTATATTTTTAACTGACTTAAAAATTAATTTTCTGGTTCAGAACTAATTTTCAAACACACACAGAACCTGCGTTAGATTTGAAACTGATCTTTCCTCCTCGATTCTCACAGTATAACTGTAATCGGTATCTAGGGAGCGTACACAAACTTCATAGCCTATTTTTAGGAGTATTTCGACCCCCCCCCCTACCCCCATGTGACTCAATGAAGATTTTTCGTTAACCCCCCCCCCCCAGTAGAACGTAGATTTTTTTCTCAAAAAATTTTTACTGTTTCTTATAGAATTAAAAACTTTTGATAATGATACTTACATTATTTTATTTATAATATTATATCTAACATTTACTTACATTTTTTGAAGGACAAGCTTTTTTCAACTAATATAAATAATTGTAATGAGATCACAAACTTTAATTCAGAAATAAGTTCAATCTAGTCTATGTCTTCCGTGAATATCACCATGACTCAGGGGCGTTATTTCCCATATAGTGGGTATGGATGCATCAAGAGCCGAAAAATTTCCGGTCTGGAAATCCAGAACCAAAAGTCACGCTGGGATCCAAGAATAATCAATCAAGTATTCACCAAGCTTTAAACCCCAAAAACACTGAGCGCTGAGTTCAATAAATGATTAATCAGCTATCCCTCAAGCTCTAAACCCCCAAACACCCTGGGCGTCGAGTTCAACAAAAAAACTTATCAGCTATCCCCCAAGCTCTAAGCCCCCAAAATCCTGGGCGCCCGAGTTCAATAAAAAAACTGATCAGCTATTCCCCAAGCTCTAAACCCCCAAAACCCTGGGCGTCGAGTTCAATAAATAAACTTATCAGCCAACCTCCAAACTGTAAACCCCTAAATACCCTGGGCGCCCGAGTTCAACAAAAAAACTGATCAGCTATTCCTCAAGCTCTAAGCCCCCAAAACCCTAAGCGTCGAGTTCAACAAAAAAACTGATCAGCTATTCCTCAAGCTCTATACCTCCAAATACCCTGGGCGCCCGAGATCAACAAAAAAACTGATTAGCCATCCTCCAAGCTCTAGACCTCTGAAACCCTGGGCGCCCGAGTTCAACAAAAGAGCTGATGAGCTATCCCCAAGAAAACTGCCAAGCCTCCTTAAACCCCCAAAAACCTTGGGAGCCCGAGTTGAATTATTCCAAAAATATGACTGCATTTTAGTTAACTTAAGCATGAAATGAATAATTTATAACAATACCTAATTACGACGCACTGGTGCTATTATATCATAAAGTTTTAAATCTAAAATTTTTAACTCCAAAATGGCGTGGTTCACTAGAAAACGCTATAAGTTTTTACTTATTGTTTAACTCTTTGTTTGCAACATTATTAACAAATTTTTTTTTTTTTAACTATAAATTGAATGTTTCTACGAATGAGACACTTTTCGAGAAAAGCGCAAAAATTTTTGTTTGTTTAATGGTCATTTATTTTTTTTATTTTATACTGATTTTGTATCATTTTGTAATATTTTCACTCGGTAACCAGAGTTTTGGGAGGTTTAGAGCTTCAAGGGGAACTGATCAGTTATTTAATTGAACTCTAGCTTCCATCGTTTTGGAAATTCAAGGCTTGGGGGATAATTAACCAGTCTATTTATTGACTTAACGCCCAGGGTATTGAAGGCTTAGAGCTTGGGGGATAGCTGATAAGTTTTTTAGTTGAACTCTGGCGCCCAGGGTTTTGGAGGTTTAGAGCTTGGGGGATTATTGACCAGTCTATTTATTGAACTCGGCGCCCAGGGTATTTGGGGGTTTAGAGCTTGAGGAATAGCTGATCAGTTTTTTTGTTGAACTCGGGCGCCCAGGGTATTTAGGGGTTTACAGTTTGGGGGTTGGCTGATAAGTTTATTTATTGAACTCGACGCCCAGGGTTTTGGGGGTTTAGAGCTTGGGGGATAGCTGATCAGTTTTTTTATTGAACTCGGGCGCCCAGGATTTTGGGGGCTTAGAGCTTGGGGGATAGCTGATAAGTTTTTTTGTTGAACTCGATGCCCAGGGTGTTTGGGGGTTTAGAGCTTGAGGGATAGCTGATCAATCATTTATTGAACTCAGCGCTCAGTGTTTTTGGGGTTTAAAGCTTGGTGAATACTTGATTGATTATTCTTGGATCCCAGCGTGACTTTTGGTTCTGGATTTCCAGACCGGAAATTTTTCGGCTCTTGATGCATCCATACCCACTATATGGGAAATAACGCCCCTGAGTCATGGTGATATTCACGGAAGACATAGACTAGATTGAACTTATTTCTGAATTAAAGTTTGTGATCTCATTACAATTATTTATATTAGTTGAAAAAAGCTTGTCCTTCAAAAAATGTAAGTAAATGTTAGATATAATATTATAAATAAAATAATGTAAGTATCATTATCAAAAGTTTTTAATTCTATAAGAAACAGTAAAAATTTTTTGAGAAAAAAATCTACGTTCTACTGGGGGCAGGGGGGGGGGTCGAAATACTCCTAAAATTAGGCTATGAAGTTTGTGTACGCTCCCTAATGAACAAAAAAGTCAAGCGTAGCGCTTATATTGTAAAAAAAACACTAGTTTAGCACATAAAATGCGTCTATTGTATGTGCTTTGAAAATTATTAAAACGCCAAATCCGCACAATATCTATTATGAGAAGTTATTTGGAAACATGTAAAGAGAAGATTCCACATTTTTTTAAGAAAAAAAAAAGGTCGAAACCGTTCAAAAATGCATGTGAAGATCGTAAAAAACGTGTTTTTAGCGTTTTTTGATAACTTTGAACCGCTGTAACTTGGAAGCGGAAGGTCGAATAGAGTTCCGGTTGGTCGCAAAATTTTTGTTTTTTCATGAACAAAATTCGGCAATTTTTTAATATGCACAAAAATTGAGCCTAGAAAAATCTGCGGTCGTTTGAAGATACCTAAAAATGAGCAAAAATAACAATAACTTTATTAGACTGTACAAGTATAAAAATGAACAAATCAAGTTGTCAAAATATTTTTGCACAAAATGACTTGCTCCAAACAAAATTTTGCCACAAACTAGAGGTTTCTATCTGACTTTGATCAAAAGTTAGAATTTTTCAAAAAATTCCTTAAATTTGTTCAAAATAGCTTAAAAATAGGCCATTTTTTAATTCTTTAAAAAAATCTAGCGCCAGGCAGAAATAAGATGGGGACCTCTAGTTTGCGGCAAAAGTCTTCTATTGAATATTACTTTTCCCAAAAAAAAATTTAGAAAAATCCACGAACCTCGTGCGGGCCGATTTGCCGAAAAGTATTATTTTGACCCATATATATTTTACTTATGAGGAGGGTAAAGAAAAAAAATAAATAAAGAAAGAGAAAAATTTATTTTATCCTTGTCTAACCTGTTGGGCAGATAGGCCTTTATGTCTATCGCCGATGGCCCCTCCGTGGCATTCTTTTCTAACCATCCTCATAAAATATGGGTACATTTGAAGTAATACAAAGACCATTAGAAAACTATTTTAATTATCTCTTTTTATTTTTTTTCAGAAAAATATCAAATACACAGAAATCACATCAAAGGTTTAGAATTTGCTCCCAAAAAACGGAAGTAAAGTCTTATATAAAAAAAAATGTTGATTTATAGTAATAAAGTATCATCATCTGCTTAAAACTGCTTTGTCAATAATTTTCTTTTTTACTTACATGTTCTATTTTTTCTTCTCAAACATGCTCCTTCATAACTCAAAGCTAAAATAGTATTTTATTTGCGATATTTAATCGCACACAAATCAAAAATATTATCTTTAAATTGAAAAAAAATAACCGAAAATCTATCTATAAAAGAGAGATAGAAGGATTCAAGAATATGATGCTATGTAATAATTTGAAAAAATTGGCGGTAGATTTTTTCGAAGATTAAAAAATGGCCTATTTTTTAGCTACTAGTACCACTCAGCGCGCTGCAAGCGCGCATAGGAAAAAAACAATGATTGTAACCTGAAAAGGCACTTTTCGAATATTTTAAAAACTGCTCCACCAATCAGCTCACGAACAAAATCTTACAGTGGAAATCTCACCAAAATGGCGATAGCTCTCTTTTTTTTTTTTTTTTTTTTTATTATTAAGCTTTTAACCATTACAGATCATAAGCTAAAGATACATATTAAGAAATAAAGAAAAATAAATAAATATATATATATATATGAATAAGACCCTCACTTGAGGGCCACATTGGTTTAGATTTTAATTTTACACTTTTTAAGATAGTCATAAATCATTTTCATCACTGTAACATTTGGTCCATATAGAAAACAGTTTACGTCGTAAGGTGGAAAAAACTTCATCTTGATAAGAGCACTAACCAAGTTCAACATCTGTTCTTCATACAGAGGACATTGCCATATTACGTGGTTAAGATCTTGGGGATCATATCCACAGTCGCAAGCTGATGTTTCAGACAGATTGATTTTTTTCAAGGACTCCTTTAGACCAAAGTGGTTGCTGCGGCATCTGGTTACAAATACTATCTCGCTTCTAGAGAGGATGTGCCCTTCAAACCAAGGTTTTGTTGAAGGCTTGTATAGTCTTTCAAAGTACTTTACCCCTTTGAATGTTCCTTCCTCTCTGAGTAGGCTTTCGTTGTCCAGGTATACCAATCTCTTATAGAATGGCTTGAGGTCTGTGTATGGTACGGTGTGCAAGTCTGTCGCCTTGTTGGTTGCTTCTTTGGCGGTTGCATCGGCTAATTCGTTCCCCGTGATACCAACATGCGCTGGTATCCAGTGTATGATTACTTTCGTACCTTTATTATTGTCTTGGAAGAACTTAGCATTTCCTTAACGTATATCCCAGAGGTAATGATTGGTGTGGTCACCAGTGCTGTAACCCTTGAGAGCTTGCACCGCGCTCAAGGAGTCTGTAAAGATATCCACATTACGATGTTTGTTCTCTAGTGCAATTTTCATGGCATCTGCAAGAGCCTTGCATTCAGCCGTGTAGATAGATGCTTTCGGGTTGATTGCAGATATTACCACCAAGTCTAGTTCCGGGCAGATGCAGGCTGTACCGACAGAGCGACCATGGTCCATCTTGCTACCATCCGTGAAAATTCGCAATGCATGCTCGTCGTTGAAGAGTGAGTGAAAAAGAACTCCAGGGTGTTCAGCATCTTTCAGCAATAGACCAGATTGGATATCAATGATGACTGGGATTTTAACAGACTCGTAATCGTAATTATATACTGCATTGCGCTGTCCAACACTGATCTCGTGTCTAAGCCCAACCACACTTTTAATAGATTCACGTAGAACATTAACTTTCTTTCTGCGATCAAGAATGATGCTATTAAGGTGTCTATTGATAGTGTCTAGCGTATTTGACTTTACCTTGCTGAAAAGTTTGAGTAGGAAATTTTGGCTTAGATATTTGGCCCGCAGTTGAACAGTCATCAAGCGAGATTCAGCCAGTAATATGTTAGTAGGAGTACTGATCCTCAAACCAAGTGCCATCCTAACAGCTGCAAATTGTATTCTATCGAGTCGCAAGATCCGAGCTTTTTGCGTAGGTAAATACACAAAAAGTCCATAATCGATGATTGGTTGGACAAAGCTCTTGTAAAGGCGGAGAAGAGTGGACGGTTCAGCACCCCAGTAAACTCCTCTAAGAAACTTAACGATGTTCAATGCTTTGCTGGTCTTTTGAAGTACATGTGAAATGTGCTTATTAAAGGTGAGCTGATAATCAAAGAAAACACCCAGGAATTTGACAGCATCTGTAGATACAACAAATTGATCCTTAACTTTCACTCTAGTCATGCCAGGCTTTATACCTTGTCTGTTAAAAAGAACAAATTCGGTTTTGCTTGCAGAGACTTCTAACCCAATTTTCCGGAGATTGTCAATAACTTCAGAGGCGGCATCTTCAAGGATGTGTTTTGTTTCTTCATAGTCGTGAGTTATCATGTACATGACTTTGTCGTCAGCGTAATCCAAGTCTGAGACACCAATGGGGAGATTCTTAGCAGTTGTTGCAACGTAGACGATGTAGAATAAAGTACTTAGTACTCCACCCTGTGGCACTCCCTTATAACAAGCTCTTGGAACTACTAGGTTGCTTTCGGTATGAACAAGCCTGCAGTATATCAAAAATCTAACAAAAATCAGAAATTTTGCCGAACAGCCTATCTGTGCAAGTTTCTCAAGCAGTATATCACAGTGCACGTCATTGAAGGCATTGCTGATGTCAAGATAAATGGCTGCCACCTGCTCATTTCTCTTGAAAGCCTCTTCAATATCTAGTTTGAAGATTGCTAAATTATCACCGCACGAAGTTCCTTTACGAAAGCCTGCCTGGCTTGGTGGAAGTAAATCCTTGGTTTCCAACCACCATCTCAGCCTGTAAGACAACATCAATTCAAATATCTTGCAAATGCACGAAGTGAGAGCTAGTGGCCTGAGACCCCTGCCACTGGGTTTCTCCACGAAGTGTATGTAGGTGGTTCTCCAACTTTCAGGATACATATTTTCGAAATACATGAAGTTCAATATATCGAGATGAAGTAGGTGATATTTAATTGGTATATTGTGCAGCACTTCATAGTTTATTCCATCCATACCTGGAGAAGATTTGTCTCCCCTTGAAGCAAGGGCAACGTTGAATTCAGTGTAGCTAAACTGGTCGTCAAAGAGAGGCACATCTTGTGAGGGTGGCAGCCAATCGGGATCACTTGGGAACCATTCCGGACACATTTGATTCAAAGCTTCCTCAATTTCCACTGTATTCTGTTGGTGCTCAGTGGTGCTAATGGGATTTGTTTTAATCCATTTATTTTTTAGCATCTTGGCCTTTTTCCACGTATATTTTAGATCACGACTAAAATCAACAGTTTCAGCAAACTTGCGAAAAGATTCCCTCTTCTTTGCCCTAAATACTTTCCTCGCTTCACACCGATTCTTTTTGTATGCCTGTTTATCCTCATCAGTCTCAGTAAAATTCCATCTCTTAAACGCAGCTTGTCGGAGTCTCTTGGCCCGATCACATTCAGCATCCCACCATGGTACCGGGTTTCTGTGCTTGCTAGCGCTGACAAGTTTTCTCTTTGGAGTAGAGTCGACAACTGCTTTGGTAACTTTATCAGTAAAAAAATACATAACGTTCAAGAGGTGTCATTTGTTCATATTCGTAGCTCAAAAATTCACAGTACTCATGATTAAGAATTTCGTTAACTCGAACCCAGCTTGTGCGCTTAGATTGAATCTTAAAGGATTTCTTAACATATATAAACCTCTCAGCGTCAATGATGGCCGTTATTGGATAGTGATCCGAGCCCATGGGGTCCTCAGATACAGCTGCATTAATGTAGGGAGCAATAGCGACAGTTGATAATAATAAATCTATGTTATATTTATTTCCAGTAGATTCATCAATGTGGGTTAATGAGTCTGGGTTATGCACATACAAGTTGTATTTCTCAATACTGTCCATCAGTTTATTACCATCCGAATCAGTAAGTCGACAGTTCCAAGCTTGATTGTGAGCATTGAAATCGCCGAGAAGTATGGTATTTTCATTTAGATTCACGTTGCCCACTACAGCATCCCATTCTTCTACCGTGAGTTGTCCGTGACCGGGAGGGCGATAACAAACCAGAATATCCAGTGGTTTAGAAAGGTTTAAGATTTCAATACCACACAGCTCAGTAATGGGGCTAAAGTTGGTCAAGTTCCTTAGAGATACAAAATTTAGGTTGTCTCGCACAAGAATGACAATGCCCCCACCAGCGCCATCTGCTCTATCGTGCCTGAAAACTTTGAAAGAGATGCAATCAAAAGAAAAGTTAGATTCTTCGCTAAGCCACGTTTCTACCAGTACTATGATGTCGTAGTCCTGGGCAATCTTCTGTAGTTCTTCTTTCTTCCTCGTAACGGACCGAACATTCCAATAAAAAACTCGTATCTGACTGAGTACCGGGAGAGTGTCGTTACTGGCGTGGTTGGCGAGTCTTGACTGCATAGAAAGCTCTAAAAATGTAATCAGGCAGTTGCGTCCGACTCCCCGGTATCCGTCTCCGCAGAGAGGACCGGTAGGGTAGCTACACCCAGTGAGTCAGATTTAATTGCTTTACAGATCTTTGTAAGACGAATCTTCAAAGATCTATTAGTCACAGATTTATGTACTTCGTTCATCATAATAATCAGTGACTCATAATTTTCAGTGTAACGCTTAGCGATCTGTGGGTAACAATCTTGACTCGAGTCACAGGTATTAATAATTAAATCAGTCAACTGATCGAACGAGATGGGGAAAGTGGCAGCTGAAGTTTCAGGTATTCCTACCTTGACAAGAGCTATCTCACTCTTAATCGTATCTGCACCCACTGTCTGGTCTTGCTTCTTCTTTTTCTTCTTCTTTTTGGCTACTTGAGTAAATTCAGCATTGGGTTCAATAAATAATTTTTCATCATTATTTTCAGACGACGTGGTGGTGGAGTAAACTCGCTTACTATTTTGATAAAGTAGGTGTCGCGAAAAGCGTCTGCCCGTTGAACTCCAACTTTTCAGTTAGTTCCTTACTTGGTTTTTTTACTTTGGCATTGGCGTCAGCTTCTAACTGCAAGAGATTACGTTCAGGGTTAGCTGGAATGGCGCTATTACCAGCTGTACAAGTAGGCTGCGCGTAATCGGTAGGTAAACTTGCGTTCGTGGAGCTGATGTTGTTGATCAATGTATTTTCCAGGTTTGAGGTATCATCTTTCTGCTCTTGAGCGTGTTGGCTTCGCTGTTTTTTGTTTTCGGGACATGACTTTGTTATATGGCCTTCTTTCTTACAAATAAAACAAACCATCTTGTCGGTGGAGACGTAAATATGATAAGTTGTATCATCGTGGCTGATGGTAAAGTCGGATGGAATTTTTCCTATATCCTCTGGATCTACGTAAATTTGACGTCTAAAACACAAAATATGAGCGAAACCAGGTATATCAATGTTAACTTTCATAAAAGTTGGTGTAGTCTTTAGTAAAACTCCAAACTCGGCAAGTTTATTCATAATTACATCGTTTGGTACGCAAGGGTGTACATTAGAAAAAATGATTCGTTTGAGCTTAGCGACGTATGACCGTACAGGAAAATCAATACCAGCAACTTTAAGCACATTGTTTCCATCTTCGGTAATTTCATCAACGAGCTTAGCACTTTTAAGATAACAACAAAAACGGTTTTGTGTAATGCGAGAAGCGGCAACAATGTTCTGTGGGCCAACGCGTTTAGCAATTGCCTCTATGTATTCGTTTATTTTGATTCCATCGACGGCATCGATAACTATAGCTTGATTTTTCTTTGGGTACTGGAAATTGTTTACTGCTACTTCAGAGTACGACGCAGTAGGTTTTATGGCGGTTGCCATGTTTAACGGTGGGTGGGTTTAACTTTAGTTCACTTTACTCGAAAAAATTATATAACACCTGCTTATAGCAAGCACTCACAAAAACTTGCAAAAGAAGGCGAAAAAGCTACGCAGTAGCAACAGCCATCGCGGCCGAGCCACTACGTAGCAAAGGTAAACAAATAGGACGCTTGCTCACTCGGGCAAACACGTCTGGCTCGCTCGACAGTCGAGGCAACACTGATAGCTCTCTTTTATAAAAGGATTTTAAGGTTTTTTTTGAAAAATTATAACTTTTGATCAAGCTGAGATAAAAACCTCTAGTTTGCAGAAAAATTTTGTTCAAAGCAAGTACTAATTGAGAAAAATGTTCAAAGTTATCATTTTTATTTTTTTCATACGCGTGCAGTCCAATGTTGAAGTTGCTATTTTTGCTTATTTTAGGGTATTTTTCGACGACCGTAGCTGCAACTAGATTCATTTTGTTTACATATATTAGTGCCAGTTCGACCTCTTCTTTTTTGCTGATATGCTGATACTCGGTGGAGGTATTATTTGAAGGTTCCCAAACAAGCTCCAATTATTATTGAAGTGACTTTTTGGGGTTATATTTCTTTGCTCTATTATTTTTAGCGCTTTTTTAGTATCAAATGAGCTTTTTGAAACAGTATCTCTGCACTGAGAGAAGGATTTGGTAACATGAACATTTATTATATTTTGTAGAATTAGTATCGCAATCATCAATTAGTTCTGGTTCATTACTAGTTTTGAACTTGTCTAGTGCGTACCTTGTCATCTGTGTCTAACGTCTTAAAATGAGGTTTAAATTTTCTTTAAAATTTTTGTTGTTGTACTGTGGGCTTCACTTTCTTACCATTCAAAAAGAGAGTTGTCAATTAGTTCATGATAATTATTTGTTTAATCATAAATACTCCAATAAAGATGGAAGTCATCACTTGAAGTACTTATTATAAAAAAAGTAAAATAAAAAACCGATTTGATAATATCTATTAAATTTTTATAAATAATTATTTTAAACAGAAAACCAAAAAAAATTGATTTAAGTGTAAAAATTATTTATTATTTTAACGTTGATTCATTGGTATGAACGTATTGTCGCTTGGACGTTACGTCGCGAACGTTTTGTCGCCGTGGACGTTTGTCATTTGGACGTTATGTCGTGGACCCGTGTAATGGTACAAGATCAAAAATCCCGAATTGATACGATCATAACATAGAAGTAAAAATTATTATTGGCGATGAAAGTAGAAAAATTGTGTTCATTTTGAAAATAACTTTCAGTACAAACCAAAATTCAAGTTATCCATTTATTTTATACAGAAAACTATTTTCCTTAGTTTTAGCTTTTGCAATGACAGTTAATAAGTCACAAGTGCAAAGTTTTAATGAAGTTGGCATATACAGGTTGGAGCATTTTAATCTATCGCAGCAATTATCTCTAAAGTTAAGCCTTGTGTGAAAAAATTTATTATTTAAAAGTTGTTTGGTTTGAAGGAAGAAATAAAATGGTTACTTGGGATTTTGGCCCAGGGCCTTATGTTGGGCCCTACGGACCCGAAGTCCGGATTTTCAAATAGAAAGAGCAAAAAATTTTACGACTTTAAGGTATTTTTTGAAAATTTTTTTGGGTACCCCTGAGACCCAGTGAGCACCGCTAAGGCGCATTTATCATTGTCAGCGTTATTTTCGAGAAAAAACTTTTTTTGTATAGCACGTGCATCGGGAAAGTTGATTAGTTTAAAATTTCCAACAAAGTGGGCTTTAAAAAATTGGGTCCAGGGCCTTATGTTTGGCTCCATGGACCTAAAATCTGTTCTTTCAAATTGTTATTCCTATTTTTGAACCCGGAATCGGAAAAAGCAGAAAATTTTACGATTTTCAGGTATTTTTAGAAAATGTTTTGTCTCCTCCGAAACCTAAGCCCAGATCAGGCCTACTTATCTTTGGAGGTGTTATTAATAATAAGGATTTTAAGTGATGCACATGCATTGGAAAAGTTTATCGCTTTAAAAAAAGTCAACAAAGTTGAGCCCTACCCAAAGTCTGTGTCGAAAAATTGTAATTCCTTTTTCCGAGTCTGATTAAAAAGTAATTAAAAGTCCTAATATTGAATGTTATCACCGTGAGTACCTAATCAGTTATAAACTACTTTACTCTTATTATTATTATAATTTTTTTTTTTCAATAGATTATTACAATTTTAAAAAACGGACTTTGACTCCGTAGAGCCCAACTTAAGACCCAAAATCCAGCTTTTTCAGGCTCATTTTGTTAGAAATTTTAAACTAATAAACTTTCCCGATGCATGTGCATTACTTAAAATCTTTAATATTAATAACATCTCCAAAGATAAGTAGGCTTGATCGGGGCTTGGGTCTCGGAAAAGTCAAAACATTTTCTAAAAATATCTAAAAATCGTAAAATTTTCTGCTCTTTCTGATTCCGGGTTCAAAAATAGGAATAACAATTTGAAAAAACAAAATTTGGGCCCATAGAGCCCAACATAAGGCCGCAGACCCAATTTTTCAAAGCCCATTTTGTTGGAACTAATCAACTTTTCCGATGCATGTACGATACAAAAAAAGTTTTTTCTCGGTAATAACGCTCACAATGATAAAAGTGCCTTATCAGGACTCATTGGGTCTCAGGGTTACCCAAAAAAAATTTCCAAATATGCATAAAAGTCGTAAAATTTTCTGCTCTCTGAATCTGGGGTCAAAAATATTAATTCCTATTTGAAAATCCGGACTTGGGTCTGTAGGGCCCAATATTAGACCCCGGACCCAATTTATTAAGGCCCATTTTGTTGGAAATTTCAAACTAATCCAACTTTCCCGATGCATGTGCTATAAAAAAAAGTTTTTTCTCGGAAATAACGCTGACAATGATAAATGTGCCTCATCGGAGCTCACTGGGCCTCAGAGGAGCTCCAAAAAAATTTTCACAAAATACCTAAAAGTAAATTTTTCTGCTCCTTCTGAATGTGGGGTCAAAAATAGAGATTCCTACCAGAAAATCTGGACTTTTGGTCCGTAGGGCCCAACACAAGGCCCTGGGCCCAAATCCAAGGTCACCATTTTATTTATCCCTTCAAACCAAACAACTTTTGTATAAAAAATTTTTTCATACAAGGCTTAACTTTCGAGATGGTTGCTGCGATAGATTAAAATGCTGATCTTTTTTCGCACGGACAATTATATGCATCGTTACTAAGGTCTAAAAATTCAGATAAAATTTGTATTCAAAATGAGTTAGACGACAAAGAGAAAATTAAAAACGTAGTTTGGTAAAGTATATTTAGATGAAAAACATACAAAATTGCAAGTAAAATAATGAATAAAAAAAATAAACTATACAATTTTATTTAACTTGAAAAAAGAAGAAAAAAACTTACAATTCGATATTTCAATTGGTTTGAGTATTTACAATTATAAAACTAAAATTGTATTTCATTACAACTTTAAAAAATTGTATTTCATCATTATAAACGCCTTTGTTCCCGAATCATCTCGTCTAATAACTAAATTTTATGAAAAGTTGAACTCAAAAAATCTATTTTCAAGCAAAGACAAGGTTTGTGTTCTGCGACTCGCATCGAGGATTGCCGCTCGACATGCCGACTTTGAAAGAAACATGATTTTAACTGAATAATTTGTTTTGGATTCGACCGCACGACAGTACTGTTAAAAAGTAGATCTCGAGGGTGTTTACTACCTCTACAAGGGTTTTTTACTAGCAGAGAATCGTTTTTTGAAAAATACAGCTTCCTAAATTAACCAAGAATATTTTGAAAACTCGATAAATTATTTGTATAGTTTTGTGGAAATGAGGTTAAAGAGCGGCAAAGAGAGGTGCTCAGAGGTGTGTAGTGAAGTGAAGAGTGAACTTGAGTCGAAACGAATTAACTTCACTTGAGTTGGAAGTTGCGCATAGCGTGGTGTTGTGCGCTTTGTACATATATATACGTAAAATGAACTTGAATAATTTTTTTTTCTTTAGCTAAATATTTTGACAGCTACAGGGTCAGGGTGAACAACTGGTACAATAGATAATAGTTACGCTTTGGAGATGATTTCCCCATGAAGTTTTGACTCCGGAAGGGTCAGGGTAGATACCTGGTGCTCTTGGTGATAGTTACGCTTTCAGGACGATTTCCCCAGGAAGTTTTGACGGCAGAGGGGTCAGGACGAACACCTGGGGCACCTGTTGATACTTAGGCCTTGGAGATGATTTCCCCAGGAAGTTTCGAATCCGGCGGGGTCAGGGTAGATACCTGGTGCTCTTGGTGATAGTTACGCAATGAAGACTATTTCTCCAGGAAGTTTTGACCCAGAAGAGGTTCGGAAGGGCACCCTGTGCAGTTAGTGATAGTTACATCTTGGAGATGATTTTCCCAGGAAGTTTTGACTCCGGAGGGGTCAGGACGAACACCTAGTTCACCTGGTGATAATTACGCCTTGTAGATGATTTCCCCAGCGAGTTTTGACTCCAGAGGGGTCAAAGCGGATACTAGTGCACCTAGTAATAACTACACTCTGGGGATGCTATCCAATTAGTAAATCTGAAGATTAACCCACTGGTGTTAAAACTTCCTGGAGAAATCGTCTTCAAGCCGTGATTATCATCAGGTGCCCCAGGTGTTCCTCCTGACCCCTCCGAAGTCAAAACTTCCTGGGGAAATCATCTACAAGGCGTAATTATCACCAGGTGAACCAGGTGTTCGTCCTGACCCCTCCGGAGTCAAAAATTTCTGGGGAAATTATCTCTGAAGCGTAACTATCACTAAAGGCACCGGGTGTCTTTCCTGATCTTTCCTGGGTCAAAACTTCCTGGGGAAATCATCTCCAAGGTGTAACTATCACCAAGAGCACCAGGTATCTACCCTGACCCCGCCGGAGTCAAAACTTCCTGGGGAAATCATCTCCAGGGCCTAAGTATCAGCAGGTGCCCCAGGTGTTCGTCTCAATACACAGCAATAATTAAGAAACGTGATTACATGATGGTTGCTAGGGACGAACTACCAACACACGCTTCGCACATCCAAGTCCCGTAAGACAGCGGCTGTAAGTTATGCCATAGTCACGTGACTGAATGGTGGCAGTTTAAATTTAATGTTAAATTTTTTAATATAAATGGCTTATAAGATTTTAAAAATTTTTTTATAAACTGTATGTTCAGGCTTTAAAAGAATTCTAATAATAATTTATAGGGAGAAAATAGTCGAATGTAATCAAAACTTAAATATTTTTACCTATCCATATAACTGACAATATCAATTTACTCTTGTCTTTCCAACACTTATTAATTATTAAAAGTCATACTTGAATACATGTAGAAATGTGCCAGCTGCTTGAAGTGATTAGTTCTGATCCAAAATACATTTAAAATGCTGATGCTAGATAAATTTTTTTGAATAAGTATAATCTTTTGGTTTTGTGTTATAGTTAGTTATCTAAATTTTTCGTGTTTTCATGAATATCATTAACAAAAATAATACATTTGGGCTCTATGAAAAAAATTTTTTTTATGATTTAGCAGACCTATCCAATTGGCTGACATTTTTATTTTTACTCATGTATAGAAATTCAGCTAAATTTAAAAAATCGTAAATTCGCAAATATGTATAAGGTAACGGACCCCAATTGCGGATTTTTCGGTCATCAGAAGTTTGAAGTACTGCAGAATTTATTGTACATGATATTTGGATTAATTAATTTAAAAAAAAAAAGTGAAACTCTTTTGAAATAAAAAAAAGCCGTTGCAAATTGTTCTGGTACGGCGGTACGGCAAAGGCGATGATACTCGAAAAAGAAAGTTTGAAGCTTTTTGAACTTAAATTGTTTTATTATTTTAAAAATACAGACAAGTTATTTACGCGCTTTTCGGGAAAACAATGAATCGAAAATAACAAATCCTACGTTCTTAAATAATTGGTTGCTAACGATGTCGCATATATAAGTTTTAAATAAAAAGAACAATGATTTTAAACAAACAAGTGCTAACCTCTTCGGTCCGAACGTTCCCGTGTCAAAACAACGTGACGTTGGTCCCCGCACATCGAAGTCGACATTCGAATAAGGGACGGATGTGGCCCCAGTGACCTCTAATCACTGCGCACACTACCGAGGAAACTTAAAACTCTAGATAAGTTCCTTTGCAAGGTTGCCCTTAAATAAAATAACAAGAAATCATAATAAAATAAGAAAACAGTCATGCTTCGTTCGGTAACACTCTCTCCCCCGTACAAAAACTCAGTCGTTTTTTACACTAGAAAATTTGATAAGCTTACACACGAGTCATTCTATTATTCGACCACTTGATCGTAAGTGCACTCTGTACACCTCACCATTGCTATTCGGATGTAACTCGGTAATTACACCTTTGCGCCAGGAGTTTCTGGGGGTTTCATTATCCACAATCAAAACTAGATCACCCACACAGCGCGTTTTTGGACTTTGAATCGAACCACTTTTTTCGAGGTAATAGCGTCGGTAGATATTCGCGAATCCAACGGCGCCAAAACGCGTCAGCGAAATGTTGGGCCAATGCCATTGCTTTCTTAAACAATTCTCACCGGCTTCATAGCGCCTCAAACGGATCGTTCCGGATGAAGTTCCGAAAATGAAATGATTCGGAGTGAGAGCCTCCTGGTCATGTGGGTCGAGTGAAACATGGGTTAACGATCTCGAGTTCAGGGAGTGTTCGTCTTCCGCAAAAATAGTGCGAAGTGTTTCCTCATTATGGGCATGAGCCTTCAAAACACAGGTTAAACATTCTTTAACAGATCTAATTAACCTTTCCCAAGCTCCAGTCATATGACTGGCAGTCGGAGGATTAAACTTCCATTCAAATTTATTTTTCAAAGCAAAAGCAGATCGTTTTCCCCCGTCATTGCTCATATTATTTAACGCCTCCCTCAGTTCTGAGCTCGCGCCGTGAAAATTAGTTCCGTTATCGCTATAAATCGATGCCGGCCAACCCCTTTTTGCAGCTAAACTTTCTACGGCCATAATAGCTGAGTCCGCATTTAAAAAATGAGCAAGATCCAACCACATAACTCTGGTTGTCAGGCACGTAAATAAAACCCCCCATCGCTTTTCTCTTCGACGACCGACCTTTACTATCATCGAACCAAAATAGTCTAAGCCACAGAAAGAAAACGGCCTTAATTTGTAACCTAGTCGCGCCGGGGGTAAATTTCCCATTTTTGGTTGTGCGGGAAGAGCCCTTAGTAGTCTACAAATCGCAAATTTATGAAAAATACTTCTTAAACTTCTACAAAGTCTCAATATCTAAAAATTTTGTCTCAACTCATTGATAACGGCTTCATGATTCTTATGAAAATGGATATCATGATAATGATAAATTAGCATTCTGGTAACGGGATGGTTCGAATCTAAAAATACCGGTTGAAATAATTCGCGTGTATCAGGAAAAAATTTCACACGTCCCCCAACTCTAAGGATGCTCTGATCGTCAATGAAAGGAGACAAAGAAAGAATAGGACTGTCTCTAGGGGGTGGCCGCGAATTTTTGACAGCTGCAATTTCCCTACTAAAGCTGAATAATTGAATTTCACAAAACCACAGAATCTCCGCTGACAAAAGTCTCTCCAAATTTGTTCTAGATTCATATATACATTGGAATTTATCAATAGCCTCTAAAACAAACGCGGTCGCCGTTATCAACCGACACCAAACAGAAAACCTTGTATTATCAGGAAGAATTTTGTTTACGACGCTCGAGCAATTCACATTAAAAACGTAACGAGTTTTTCCTTTACGTTCTCGATCTGCTGTAACAAGTTCGTTTTCATTAACGTCATTCCTTTCATTGTCCTTTTCCTTTGGCCAAAAATCCTCTGATTGGCGAAGAAAAGCCGGACCCAGAAACCATCGGCTATCGGACTGCAAGCATTCCGGCGCTAAGCGCGTCGCATCGTTCGCTGGATTGTTCGAAGAAATGAAAGACTCTTATTCACGGGGATGTTTTAGACCCCGAATGGAGACTTACCATGAGGGAAATCAAACGAAGATATTTCCCTTTTAGTGGCGTCATCGCGCACCTGCAGCTCGTCAGGACTCGTGCGTTGCGGTTATGCTGTGACTACTCGTTGAGAATTTAATATTAAAAAAAATAATAATAATAATAATAATACTATTTTCTCGCAAATAACAGAAATTAAAATCCATAAGTAAATACAAAAAATTACTTTTATTCATTCGATTATTTCCATGCCGCGTGCGGCTACAAAGTTCCGGAATTCTTAGAAATATAATTCAAAAATCACGGGAATAAAATCACGTCGTAGTGAGCAGAAAAAAACCCGAAATTCTGGTGGTTTCGAAAAAAGAAAAAAAACGCGGCATCGTGACTGCTACATGAAAAATGTCCTGGGTGCTGTCCACTGAGAAATCTAGCTGATTTCCCGCTCTATCTAGCTGATATGAGCTAGGCCCACCGCATGTGATGAGAGCTGTGGACGTACTCCAGTAGTCAAAAAAAATTGAAATGGCCAACTTGAGCGGGACTTACGTAAGAGGTTCCTATCTCTTGGTAACGCTCCGCTCGGTAGTCGTCTTGATTCCAAAGAAAGCGACGATCTCGACCGACTTCTGGTTGGCTTGACGGGAACCCGAAGAGGAAAATCCCACCAGAAAAAAAAGGGCAGACTGCTTCTCTTACGCGCCGCGATCCCGGGTAACGATTACGCGAAAGCTAAGGGTCACCTGGTTGACCTGGTGTGCACTAGTCGGGGTAAAGCGGATATAAATCAACTTCGAACTGATTTGCTCGGCGAGTAGCACAAGTTTTAAATGTCTCTGAGTACAATAAATTTATGAGACGATTTATTGTGTACTCGAAGACGGGAGGATTATAAGTGTCTTTCCCGCGGCGCGGTCGAGCTTTTAAAAGACCGTGAAAACCCAATCCCTTTGCTCAACCGAGCGGCCCCGGGCCCGGCTGATGGTAGTGGGGATACATGCCGAACTCTGACCTTTGACCTGGCAAGGTGGGAAATTTTCCGAGCGATTAATACGGGCGTGCGGGAATTATAAATTTCACTTCGACGCGTGTATACGTGCTCACTGCAACTTGGCCATACCATGAAAAATAAAACTAGATAAAGAAATTCACTGACAAAAAAAAGTTCATATAACGAGGTACCACTCTCGTGGTACCTCGTGCAGGAACCTTGCAGAGTCAACTCATCTCCATTCCTTAACTATTTAGATTTTTCGCGTATCTCTCCTAAATGGTGCATAACGAACGTTTTATAATCTCGTGGATCCGCCTTTATCCACCGCAATACTGTTTTTGAATCAGACCAAAATACACGCCTGCTTACGCGAAACTCATGCTCAATTCCTACAGTGATGGCTAATTTTACTGAAAGCAACGCGGCTTGAAGTTCTAAACGCGGGAGTGTGCACGGTTTTAGAGAAGCGACTCGACTTTTTGCCATAATTATTACAGTATGCACATCACCATTTAAAAATAAAAACCACCAGTACGCAACGGCTGAGTAGGCTTTCTCGCTCGCATCGCAAAATACATGCAATTCCGTTGATATAACCTCATCTTGAATTTGATAGCATTGCGGTATTTTACACGCCTCAACCTTTTTAAAATCACTCAACCAAACCTTCCAACATCGGAAATCATTCTCGCATAAAAAATCGTCCCAACCAATTTTACTTGCCCAAACTTGCTGCATTAATATTCGTGCCTGAATCGAAAACGGAACTCAAAAATTCCCGCTTCGTGGGTTTCCGAACGTAATTCCACAGATCCGCGGGAAATTTGGTTTTACTGAATTTAAAAACGAGAGAATCGGAAAAAGTTAACCAATGGAAACCTAAAACACGTTCCTCGTGATCTTCAAATAAATTTGTCGACAAACACGAGTTATTTTCAGTTACTGCTTTCAAAATGCATGGTTGGTTACTTGCCCAACCATGCATTTCCCAACCTGCGGCAGCATTGATCCTAATCACGTCCGAAATTTGATTTTCTGCTTCACTACGCGATCTATAACTTTTAAAAAAATCATCCACACTGAGAGAAGGATGCGCCAAAAAAAGCAGTGCAGAGTGCACTGCGAACAACTTTATAGTCTGCTGTATGAAACAGCGTGCGTGCACTGCGTTTCGTCGTGCATGCCTCAAAAAACCGCGTGCAGCTGCGACACATTTTCAAGGTAGAGCAAGGAACTCAAAGGTGTATCTCTGGTTGAAAAAGTTTTTCATAAAATTTGAAGTGAATTTTCATCTGATTTTCATTGTGTTTAGTGCTACATATTGGTTAAGATAGCAGTTAGCGCGATGAAGAGCCATTTTAAACTTTTCTTCTTCTTTGTTTTTAAAAATTCATGTTAAATTCTGCTGGCAAGACTCAATTTTTCACTCACCGTAAATTATAGTTTAATAAATAATTGAAAATAAAGTGAAAAAAAGGGATCACAACCGTAAAAGCCGCCATACTAACCTACATGAAGAATACAAAAAAATTGAAATCTAAATCAAATTCACTTTAAATTTTATGAAAAACTTTTTCAATCGTAAACTCTCCTTCAATCTTGTCGTCTGCAACAGTCACAAGATGATACTGCACGGCATTTCGTAGTGCATGCATTGCTTTTCGTAGTGCATGCATTGCTTTTTCTGGCGCATCCTTGTCTCAGTGCATGTAGAAATCTTTTTCTACACTTTGCGCGGCTTCCGGGAAAGAAAATTTAAACCTTTTCGCATTTTTGTTTTTAATATACAAATCAGAACAAGGCGACGATTTCGCTCCGAACAAAAGGGAACTCGTGAAATATTCCCGGGGCTCGATCGATCTACCCCTCCCCCTCCACAAAAATCTTTGGGCATCACGATCCTTCTCTGAAATTTTCACCTTCAGGAACATATTCCTCATATCTCCCTTAACCGCAAAAAAATCTTGTCTAAATCGCATCAAAATTCCTAATAAAGGATTCAAAAGGTCTGAGCCCGCAAGCATTAGATCATTTAATCTTTTTGAATTCGACTTCGCAGCTGCATCAAAAACGAGACGGACCTTTTACGGCTTATTGACATTCTGAACCCTAAAATGTGGCAAATACCACACTCGCCCTTGTGGCTCTCTTGTTGCTCGTATCGCGTAACCTTGCTCAAACAATCGATCTATTTCTTTAGAAAACAATTCGGCGTACTGATTTTCCCGATCAAGTTTTTGCTTCAAAGAATGAAGACGTTTTAAAGTAGTTCCGCGACTAAAAGGAATATTTTCGTTATCATCTTTCCATAACAAACCGATTTCCCATGAATTTCCACGCGTTTGCTTGTTCGATTCAAAATTTCAAGCGCCCGTTTATCTTGGTCGTTAATTGGAGATCTTGGATTGATACCTAAAGAGTCCAAATCAAAACTTTTCGAAACCAAACCATGTAAATCGTCGTCCCTACTTTTTTCATTTTGCAAGAGATTTACGGATTCAGAACGGTGAGAATTAATTTCACAAGAGATCTTACCATGAACGGACCATCTTGAAAGAACTAAATCATGATCATTAAGAAAAATTGTCTCCAAATTGACTATCAAGTTTATGTGATCTTGACCTAATAAAATTTCCGGCTTTCCACTAAACGGAAATACCTCAACCCCAGCTTTACTCTTACATAACCGAGAAATATCTCTCGACAATTCACACGTAGGCAGTTCCAAATTTTTAACGACCAGAACACTCTCAAGACCGAAAACATCATTCTTCACGCTCACATCGAAACTAACCTTGCGTGACGCCGTTAAAATCGGAACCTCATGACCGACACCATTTAAATTCACACTCACACTTTCAGTAGTTAAATTCAATCTTTTCACAACGCTCTTGTTCATGATCGATATCGTAGAACCTTCATCCAATAAAATGTTAATAATTTCAAAATTTTCCCTACCAATTACTTTAACCGGAATAATTTTTAATAACATAGTTTCATATAGTCACTTTGAACTTCGTACCTTAGCATTTTTACGGCTAGAAGAGGCTGCAGAGTCATTCACGTGTTCCCGATCACGATTCGAAACTGACTGCCCGGAAACATTAGCGGAACCAGAAATAAAATGCAATATCTTATGGTGTTGACTATCACACCTATCACAGGCAGACTCTGCGAAGCAGTTATCACGATTGTGACCCGATCGTAGGCATCTAAAACAAAGATTTGAACTTCGTATAAACTTCTACCTCTTGCTCAACAGTTCACGAGAAAAATCGCGACAATCACCGATAAAATGATCACGCCCACAAAAGGAGCACTTTGCATCGTCAACTACGTTATTCCGATCACCAGCAGATACAACAGCCGAAACGTTAGTTGTAGCAAAGACACACCTCTCACCCGGACGCGAAGAACGAATATTATTCGAAATCAAATTCTTTCGCGAATTTATTATTCCCGGCAAACCCACGATTCCTGCCTGTGCAGCTACTTCCGCTTCTAGATTTATAAAATCTGAAATAATTTCAAGTTTTGTCTTCTTCCCACCGCTATTTGCTACAGCTACATATTTCGCGTAATCACGGAGCATAGATTCTGGTATTTTATTCAAAATCTCATCCGAAAATTCATGACTATTTAGATAACCAGTATCTCTCAAAGTCTTCAAAGTAGAAACCGCCCCTCTTAATTTTAAAGCAAATTTCATCAAATCTGTATTACCAGAATCTAGTCTCGGTAATTTTTTCACATCTTTTACAATTTTATCCAAAATAAGCGAATGATTTCCGAACCGCAACTCTAAAATTTTCATTATCTCATCAGAATTACAATCAGACGCAAAATACGTACTCGTAATATCTTTCGCGTCATCTTTCAAGGCATCATACAGACGAACGACGTTTTCTCGATCGCTATAATTTCCTAATTCGGTCGACGATTCATAAGCCTGTTTAAAACGCAACCAATCTATCGGATCACCGGAAAAACAAGGCAATTTTTTGATCGTCATTCGATTGAAATAACCCGAATTAATACCCGTTGGCGCAGAATTTCTCACAGCAGACAAAGTACTCTCAATAGCACTCGCCAAACGATTTATCGAATCTCCGGAGTTTGAAGTTTGCAAATTATTTCGCGTATTATTTATAACATTAGGCACCCAATCCGAAGATTCAAAATTACGTACAGAGTCGGTCGGATCATCATTCGTTCGTAAATTATCGCGTACATAATTATTCGGAAAATCATTCGATTGTAAATTTTGAGAAGTATGATCAGATAAAATGTAGCTGTAACAATCGCTCGCATAATCTTCATAATCTTCTTCCGGAATCGTTAAAAAACCGTGAAGTTGATGATATGACGGAACGTACGGTTGTGATTCAGAAAGTGGAGTCGTCCTTCAATGATGAGCTGCGACAGCTCGATGACACGACGGCGCACCTTGATCATGAACAACTCCAATCGAATTCGAACCTTGGTGGCGAACGGTGGCATACGATGACGCACCCAGATCACGCGCATCCGTAAAAGATGTCGAACCTTGGTAGTAGTTGACTGCATTGGATGACGTACGCGGATCGTGCGTGACAACTTCGTATGACCAACCTCTCTCGTGCGTGGCAGTGACCATCGGGGGAGCTCGGTGATAGAAATCAGTATTTGAAGGCGCACGTAGGACCGTACGTAGGAGCGACCGACAACGGAGCTTGACAACTGGAGTCAGCATTCGGTGACGCACCTTGTCCATGCGTAGCCGTAACCGATGACGGAACTTGACAACAAGAGTCAGCATACCTCGTTCGTACGTAGCAGCAACCGGAGACGTAGCACGGCGATGAAAACCAGCAGTTTTAAATGACATCGGCGTCTCTTCACAGAGGCGAAAATTGAGCGCCCCAATAGTGTCACTTCGCCGCAAAGACAGATCTAAGGGAATCATTCCTGTCATAACCAAATTATGGCCATAGCCAGGACTCAACCTGGTGCACCCTTTACCACAGTGTAGGTCTCGAGTACCGATTACAATGAAAACTTCCAGGAGAAGTCTACCCAGCGCACCAGGAGTTGACTTGATGTACCGTTTACTTTAGTGGAGGTCTTAAAGACCGGTTACAAGGAAAACTTCTAGGAAAGGTCGACCAGGTGCGCCAGGGGTTGACCTTCGGCTCCCGAAAGTTATTCATAAGTATAGAAAAAAAATTATTACACTTTTAACTTTACGTGTGGACTAACAACAGGGTATGTTTCCTTAGAATAAGGCCTATGCGCATTGGATTTGCCTGGTCCCTAATTCTGCGGGTATAAATATTTATAAAACAAATTAATTTCTGTAAATGACTGTGTTTGCCAAAAATAATCTTCTTTAGACATAATAATTAAGTTTTAAAAACATTTTATCACACTAATGCGTGGAGGATCGATTTTACGCACGCTAACCACAAACGGGGTACGTAAAATCTCACCTCGAAGCAATAGTGTAATAAAATATAGTATTGTACATGTGAGTTAAAATGATTTTTTTTTTTTTTTTTGTTGAATTTTGCTTATTCTGCAGAACAGATTTCAGCAGATACCATAACCTCCACGGAGGCGAGTGGAAACTCGGTCCTCAGTGTGATCTTGTAACCTCTGTGTTTATCGCTGCTATGGGCTCTGCGTGAAGTGGAGTGAATCCGCGTCGCCTGACGTTTCAGTCTGCGCACCCTTTTTCAAACCAAACAAGACAATGTCCAAGGCAGCAATCTTCCAACGAAACTTATCTACCTAAAAATCTTGCTATTAGTTTTAACGTATTCATGACGATGTTGATAGCGCAATAGAGTGTATGTCATTCTTTACAAATTGAAAAATTTTAAATTAGCTATGGCAGAAGTAATCCTAACATTTGTTAAAACATTAGTTAAAATAATTTCCTCCTCGTGTGATATGTGTGGTACAGTGGTTTCTTTTGTTCTTCCAGGCTCCATCCAATTTTTGAATCGGTAGGTAACATCTTTGGCCCTTTATTGTCGTTTGAGGCCCTTCGAACTTTACTACTTAAGAAGTGGGACGCTGGTATATCGTTACTGACTTTTTCCGGGCCCTCGATGTCCGACAAGCCTGCAAAAAAAAAAATTGTTATTTATTAAAAATGAAATAAAAAAATTAAAAAAAAAAAAAAAATTACAAAATCAAAATTTTATTTACACGATTCAGATTAAAAATTGTATTAATGCTTGTTATTTTAGTGTCATCAATTATTATGCAGTTTCAAAAATGCTAGTAAAGAGGCTCATGCGACTTTTTTCAATGAGGTCAATATTCCTAAATTTTGAGAAAACATAGTTACTAAACCATAGATTACAGTAAAAAAATATTTAGGTAGGCGACCAAAATATCGAGAAAATGCAATAATAAAATTTGGATCTTTAAAGTTTTCTTATGGGAAATCATCGATTTTTCGTTTGCTCAAAAACTCGCGAGGACAGTTGTTCAGAACAACCTGGAAAAAAGAAATCGATCGATATTTATCGATAGATATCGGAAGATACAGATATTCTTCATTATTGGTGGAAAGTCAATTTCAAGATCTATTCTAATTTTGCAAAAATGGTCCGAGATATTTTAAGTATATTGGCTTCTGCTATTCCCGTTGAAAGATTTTCCTCGCAAGCGTCTTTAGTTATGACTAAAACTCGTACTTGACTGAACGATGATGTTTTAAAAGCATCAGTATGCATAAAAAATTGGATGTTCAGCGATCGTCGAGCTCAAATCTAATAAGTTTTTGAAGAAAAGGTCTAAGTCAATAGTACGTATTGAAATCAATAATACTGAGACTCTAGTATTGATATTGAGACTCAATAGTTATCTTTGATATTGTATTGATATTGACCACCAATACAATTCAATACAATACAATATCAATGCTACTATTGTACTATTGTGAAACCCTAGTTGTTCTGAAAAAATTCGTACTAATAGTTTATTTTATCTTGAATATTTTGGCATAAAAAAGCATAGGTTGGTGGATTAACTTTCGAGAAATAAAATGAAAACTGCAAAATCAGGTGATCTTAACCTAACTTTTCACTTAAAAAATATACAAATGCTTAATTTTTTAAATCAATATTAAAAAAAAAAAAAATTTGGCCTAAAGAAGTCCTTGAAAAAATTAATCTGTCTGAAACATCAGCTTGCGTCTGTGGATATGATCCAAGATCTTAACCACGTAATATGACCCTGTTCTCTGTATGAAGAACACAGGTTGAACTTATAGTGCTCTTATCAAGATGAAGTTTTTCCGACCGTACGATGTAAACTGTTTTTTATATGGACCAAATGTTACAGTGATGAAAATGATTTATGACTATGTTAAAAAGTGTGAAATTAAAATCTAAAATAATGTGACCCTCAAGTGAGGGTCTTATTTATATATTTACTAGGGCCAACTAACGCGCTTCGCGCGTCCAAATCCAGATCTTGTCTTACTATTGATATTTAAAAAATTTTTTTGTTACTTAAGGTCTCAAATGATGTTTCATTTGAATGAAATTATTGTCTAATTAAAGTCATTGTTTTGTAGTTAAGTTTATAATTTCTGTTTTTTCTTTTAAGATCAACGGGAAAAAATGACCTTTTTTTTATAAAAATAATCAATTATAAATTCTTTGAATATGATTTTAAAGTAAGACAAACTATATCTACTTTCACTTCATGAGAGTGAACAGATTACCTTGAAATATTTGAAATGAACTTTAATCAAAATTATTCAAGTATTAAATTTTAATTGATTTCTATGTATTTATAAAAAGATTCTCTCTAACCGCCCGATGGAACGTACGTTTATCTTAGAACGTACGATCAGTGGACGTACATTCACATCCGAACGTACGTTCAGGGTAGAAAATGAGGTATTCGATTAAAGGTTAAAGCTAGTATCCACGTAAACCTAGGAGGGTTATATGGGATGGGTTATTGGATTGAAGGTTAAAACTTGTATCCACGCGAACCTAGCCGGGTTATTTGGAATGGGTTATTGTATTGAAGGTTAAAACTTGTATCCACGCGAATCTAGGCGGATTATTTGGAATGGGTTATTGGATTGAAGGTTAAAACTTAGATCCACGTTAACCTAGGAGGGTTTTTTAAAACTTGTATCCACGCGAACCTAGCCGGGTTATTTGGAATGGGTTATTGTATTGAAGGTTAAAACTTGTATCCACGCGAATCTAGGCGGGTTATTTGTATCCACGTGAATCTAGGCGGGTTATTTGGAATGGGTTATTGGATTGAAGGTTAAAACTTGGATCCACGTTAACCTAGGAGGGTTATTTAAAACTTGTATCCACGCGAACCTAGCCGAGTTATTTGGAATGGGTTATTGTATTGAAGGTTAAAACTTGTATCCACGCGAATCTAGGCGGGTTATTTGGAATGGGTTATTGGATTGAAGGTTAAAACTTGGATCCACGTTAACCTAGGAGGGTTATTTAGGATGAACTATTGGTTGGAAAAGAGAAATTAGTATCCACGCAAACCTAGGAGAGTTATTTGGGATAGGTTATCGGATTAAAGGTTAAACCTAGTATCTACGCTAACCTAGGTTTTCTAATAACCCATATCAAATAATCCTTCTAGGTTCCAATGGATACTAGCTTTAACCTTCAATACTTTTATCCATTCCAAGTAATCCTCTTAGTTTCGCGTGATACTTGATTCGACTTCCAATCCAATAACCCATGCCAAATAATCCTTTTAGGTTTACGTGGATACTAGCTTTAACCTTTGATCCAATATAGCTCATTTTTCATGCTGAACGTACGTTCGGATGTGAACGTGCGTTCTATCGGGCGGTTAGAGAGACTCTTAACAGAAATATCGCCATAAAACTATTGGAAAAGAGATTTGTCTAGACAAAGAATATTTCAATTTTTTTTTTTTTTTTTAAGTTTATGTTAATAAACCTGTTTTATTTTAACAATCATGATGTAAGTTGACTCGATGGTTAACTCAACGTTCTTATCGCAGCAAATCAAGCAACTTTCAAACCTAAATTTTTAGATTTAGTCTTTTTGTTTATGTGATGTAGGAGTATTACTGATCCAAAGAAAGCAGCTGCCTGGGCAGCTGCCTAATTGAAACACCTAGAGAGCTTCTTTGGCAGCTCCCTATAGGCAGCTGCTTTTATAATTTCGGAAAAATTAGATTAATTATTAACTGTTTGCAACAACTGCTAAACAAAATCCCCAGCAAGTGATGATAACCTGAAGTCCCAGATCAGTGATTACGTCACGCAGAAGACTTCCCCAGAAAGTTTCGGAATTATTCGATACATATCGGGCCAAGATGGCTACTTGGGGCTCAGGGTCCCTCGATTACGTCCTGGAGAAGACTTCCCCAGAAAGTTTCGGAATTATTCGGTACATATCGGGCCAGGATGACTACCTGGGGCTCAGAGTCGGCGATTAAGTCCCGGAGAAGACTTCCCCAAGAAGTTTTGGAATTATTCGAAACATATCGGGCCAGGATGGCTATCTGGAGCTCGGGGTCGGCGATTATGACTCATAATGGAGATGATTGCTTAGATTTTGTATAAAAAAGTAATTTATTAGAAACATAGAAAATTTATTTATATTATTTACAGGAATAGAAATAATGGGATGTGCAAATCACAATTTCAATTACATAGCAAATAGTAAATAGTCTCCCGGATAAAAGAAAACAGCTGCCGGGCATAGCTCTTACAAAATTATTAAAGCAGGACTGAATCTTTTCCTTGGATGTCGGTTACTAAGAAAACGTCCTGAAGTAATCGATTTATTTATCTGGTAGCTGATTTATTGCACCCTAGAACTTATTTATCCTTTGGACGTTACTGAGAAAACGTCCTGAAGTAATCGATTTATTTATTTATTTTTTTCATTTTATTTTATTTTTTTACTTATTTATAGTCGCGACTTTTATGCTATAATATGTGCTAATTGACGACTGTTCCCTACACTGTTTCGCATTAGCCCATAGTCCAAATAGACCATGTGGAGTGTGGGAAACCCAGGGTATGTGCCCCATTCGAGTTAATCGAAGACCAGCACTGAACCGGAGGCTCATGGGGAACTTGTCCCAAATATTGCCTTGGATTACACCAGCGCTGAACCGGGCCTAGCTCATTGGGAAATTATGCCCCAAATATTGCCCCCGGTCGAGATAATCTCCGAAATGAAAGCCCCCGGTAAAACCGACTCCAAAGCAGTCGGGGTGAACGTAGGGATCGATGTTACCGACGCAACTAACGAAGAAAACATTCTAAGTTAGTGGCACCGAGAATCGAACCCAAGACCCCTCGAACGACGTTGTTTCAGAAGCGAGCACGCTACCCACTGACCCAACGACCGCTCCAATCGATTTATTTACCTGGTAGCTGATTTATTGCACCCTAGACCTTATTTACTTTTTGGACGTCAGTTACTGGGAAAACTTCCTGGAAAAGTCGATCCGAGTACCTGGTAACCGACCCTAAGGCCTAAACCTTACTTACCCTTTGGACGTCGGTTACTTAAAAAACTTCCTGGTGAAGCCGATCCGAGTACCTGGTAGCCGACCTAGTGCACCCTAGACCTTATTTACCCTTTAGACTAGGTTACTGGAAAAACTTTCTGGAGAAGCCGATTCGAGTACCTGATAGCCGACCTAGTGCACCCTAGACCTTTTTTACCCTTTGGACGTTTCTAAAAAAAATTAATATTTAAACCTTACGTGTGGTTATACAGCAGGGTGGGTACACATCAGGTACCTGCTCTGACCCCTCTGGAGTCAAAACTTCCTAGAGATCATCTTCAGGGTGTACTTCAAGGGGCTACGCACTTGAGAAAAGACTAACAGGACTATGCCAAGACTAATAGGATTATGACAGGACTAACAGGACTATGACAGGACTAACAGGACTATGACAGAACTAACAGGACTATGACAAGACTAACAGGACTATGCCAGGACTAACAGGACTGTCGGAGAATAATGAGAATTTCAAAGGATGCACAGATGAAATTACTGTAACATTTTTTTGAATTCGCATTACTAAATGTCTAAATACATTGTTAAGAGGAATAGAAGATTACTGACCGAGGAACCGCAATGATTTCTTCATTAAACATCTGTCATAACCATTTTTATAGCAAAATAAAATTGTAATTTAATGAAGATTTTATTGTTAAAACGATTTTTTTGTAAAAAAATTTATTCAAGTATTTTAACTTTACACTAAATACCGTAGAATTTGAGACTAAATTAAACTATGACTATTATGTTATGCTTGTATCAAAAAAAATTTTAATTCTGGCAAAAATTGATGGTAAATAAGAAGCAAAGGTAAGAAAAAAAATTTGTCGTAAACTGACCTTGATTAAATTGGTCTAGTTTTTTTTTTTTTTTTTCTTATTTAATTTTCACCTTTCGTAAGAAAAATTTTTTTATTACATTATTTTTACAATGCACACTTTTAGGGTTAGTTAACATGATGGGTTTTCATAAAAAACTGATTGAAAAAAAAATCCATCGAAAATGTAAGTAAAAAATAAAATTTTCAAATTACTTGAACTTCAAGCCAGGAACAAGAACTGATATTTTTAAATGATTGTTCTTGAAAGTAAGTAATCTGAATTGATAAATTATATTTTTTATATGTATTGATACACAGATTCTTCGATTCACATTTTAAACTAATTTTATACTTTTTTCTAATCGTTTTTATACTTCGAATGATATAATTATAAATGACTCAAAATATTTTTGCTACGAATTACCTAAAGAATATTGTTCAACATTTGAATTAAGATTTTTAAATTAAGACCTTACCGTCAGCTGGTTTAGTATGACAAAAGATTTATAAAAATGTAGTTTTTTTGAGAGAAGAAAAAATTGTGTAAGAAATATAGACTCTTCCTCTTGTTTTTTTTACTTTACATTAGCGTTTATATTTATTTTTACGAATTTAATAAATTTTAAGTAAATTTTTGATAAAGACTTACAAAAAAATTAAAAAGCTAAAAGGAAATAATGTGCCATAGAGACAATTTTGACTAATTTTAAAATAATTTGATACAAAGTGAATAAAAAATTATGGTTAAACTTAATTTAATAAAAAGCTCAAGATTAAGTTTAAAGTCAAAGGATGAACTTCTCATAACTTTAATTCCTCAATACTTTTGAGCCATTTAGAAATACGATATGAAAATTTACACTTCAAATACAAGGCTGCTCTATAGTAGGTACATCAGGCGTAATTTAAGATAAATAATTTTTTTTTAATTAAATTTGTTAAAGTGTAAGTGAAGAAAAAAATAAAAATGGGGTAAGCGCTAAAGAATTACCCTGCTAGAAGTTTCAACAGAACGTCTGGGGTGCCCGCCAGATAGTGGGCAGAAAATTCTGTCAAGCTTATTATTTTATGTATATGTCTATATATATACATATATGTATATGTACCTAGATGCGTTGATGAGAGGTTAGTTTACAAATCGGAGCAGCAGCATGCAGCTCCGGTGTTACAAAATTGATAAAAAATAATCAAATAATTTTATAGAAATACAATTTTAATCGATGAATTATGCTTGCTGTTTGAAAATCCTAACCTCTCCCTGCTGTATAGCCACACGTACAATGGACTTGAACAAATTTTTTTTCTTTTGCTAAATATTTTAACACCTATTGAGTCAGGGCAGTGACCTAGCGCATAGGATAGCGATTACAACCTGGAGATGATTTCCCCAGGAAGTTTTGACTCCGGAGAGGCCAGGGCGGATACCTGGTGCACCTGGTGATACTTACGCCTTGGAGATGATTTCCTCAGGAAGTTTGGACCTCGGAGGGGCCAGGGCGGATACCTGGTGCACCTGGTTATACTGAGGCCTTGGAGATGATTTCCTCAGGAAGTTTGGGCTCCGGAGGGGCCAGGGCGAATACCTGGTGCACCTTGTTATACTGAGGCCTTGGAGATGATTTCCCCAGGAAGTTTGCACTCCGGAGGGGTCAGGCTGAACACCTGGTGCACCTGGTGATACTTAGGCCTTGGAGATGATTTCCTCAGGAAGTTTGGACTCCGGAGGAGCCAGGGCGGATACCTGGTGCACCTGGTGATACTTACGCCTTGGAGATGATTTCCTCAGGAAGTTTGGACTCCGGAGGGGCCAGAGCGGACACCTGGTGCCCCTGGTGATACTTACGCCTTGGAGATGATTTTATCAAGAAATTTTGACCCTGGATGGGCCAGGGAAAATACTTGGTGTACCCGGTAATAACCACACTCTGAAGATGCTATCCTAATAGTAAACTTGATGATGTGAACCCACTGGGATCAAAACTTTCTGAGAAAATCATCTCCAAGGCGTAAGTATCACCAGGTGCACCAGGTGTCCGCCCTGACCCCACCGGAGTCCTTACTTCCTGGGGAAATCATCTCCAAGGCGTAATTAATACCAGGTGCACCGGGTGTACGCCCTAACCCCTCCGGAGTCCAAACTTCCTGAGGAAATCATCTCCAAGGCGTAAGTATCACCAGGTTCACCAGGTGTTCAGCCTGACCCCTCCGGAGTGCAAACTTCCTGGGGAAATCATCTCCAAGGCCTCAGTATAACCAGGTGCACCAGGTATTCACCCTGGCCCCTCCGGAGTCCAAACTTCCTGAGGAAATCATCTCCAAGGCGTAAATATCACCAGGTTCACCAGGTGTTCAGCCTGACCCCTCCGGAGTCCAAACTTCCTGGGGAAATCATCTCCAAGGCGTCAGTATCACCAGGTGCACCAGGTATCCGCCCTGGCCCCTCCGGAGTCAAAACTTCCTGGGGAAATCATGTCCAGGTTGTAATCGCTTTCCTATGCACTAGGTCTCCGCCCTGACTCCATAGGTGTTAAAATATTTAGCAAAAGAAAAAAAATTTGTTCAAGTCCATTGTACGTGTGCCACACGTGTGGCTATACAGCAGGGCTGGTATTGTGTGAATAATATTTTAAAATTACATCAAAATGGATGAGAAAAATTTTCAACATAAGGAAAAAAAAAAGAAAAATTTCAGAGTCAAGTTATGAAACTGAACATATTTTTGTTAGTAATAAATGTTACAATTTAAAATAAAAAGGTTTACGTTACAACTCGCCAGAATCCCTATGCGTAAAGCATTGGCCTTCTGTCAAGAATCTGGCGATTAACCCTACTAAATTTCTGCCCAATTTCGTTAAATCTGCCCACTGTCTGGCAATATTCTGGCAGAAATTTCTCGCAGGGTAAGTTTATTAAATGCTTGCTTTTTGCATTTAATGAATTTAATTTTATTTGCATAGCCTTCATTTTATTACTTTTTAACTTGAACATAAGAAGGGAGGTGTTAAAAATCACTTTGGCTCTGGGATAAGTGCAATAATACCTTTTTATTCAACGCGATCATGTAATCGGTACTTTTTGACGTGTAAGATACGCGGTAGAAGTGATACTTTTTATTTTCACCGTAGCGTTGAATAATAGAGTACATTTACAGCCGTATTTTTATCAAAGTACCAAATTACATGATCTTGTTGAATAAAATATGATACTCAAATTGTTTCCGATGTAAATGTGCAACTTCACACACAAGTTGAGTAACATATCATTTCCGATCTGCTATACAGTAAAAACGTCATTTTTAGCCTATATTTTTGAAAAGCAGTTTTTTAGTTAATTTTGCAAACGATTCTTGTTCGAAACTTTGAAAAGGTCTGCAACCATGCATGCTCTTTGTCTTTTAATAAGTTTTCAGGAAAAAAATTCTCAATTCCGGTTTTGATGATTTTGACCAGGTAAAATTTAAAATTCTAAAATCAATTTTTAGAATTTTTTTAGTTGGAGAATTCTTATTTTTACATGTCAAAATTATCAAAATCGAATTGAAAAATATTTTTTCTAAAAATTTAAGAATAATACAGAGTATTCGATGTTTAAGATCTAGTCAAGAGCTATGTAGGCTTAAGCACAGATTATTTGAAAATTAGATAAAAAACTGTTTTTTGATTTGTATTAACTGTAAACTGAAAGAGTAAAATTAATCAACAATAGTGCTTGCTGAGACTCAAGATTTTTTCTCGATCTTGTCTTGAAATCAAGACGAGACCAAGACAAGATTTGTATTCTCACAGTTTTTCAAGACCAAGACGAACCAAGACCAAGGTCACTCTCGTGTCGATAATCTTGATAATCTTAAAATCTTGAAAATCTTAAAAATCAAAAATTTAAATACAAGACATTTTAAAAAATATTGGCTTTATTTTATTATTCATGTTTTATTAAACTTTGTTTAAACAAATTAATAAACTGCATGACTACTAATAAGTCTAAAATTTTTTTCCATTTTAAAAGTGAAATTCCATATTTTTTTTAACCTCATTAATTTGTTCAAATAAATAAATTTTAATTATTTACAAAATATAAAAATGTATCACATATATTTTGAGTTTGTGTTGCGTTTATTATTGAAATTTATTATTGAACATGGTAAGTACAAAGCATAGCAACAAAAATTTTTTAAATGTTTAAACATTTTTAACAATAAAACTATGCGTCGGATCAAAAAAATGAATTAGTAATTTTCATCTTATTTTCTTCTTCTGAATCTATTGCAACAAAAATTTTTTCGATTTGTTAATAAACAATTTAATTTTGCAATAACTTTTTAAGCGATTTGAATTTTTTTTTTTTTTTTTTTTTCATTTGTTTAAGTTAGAAATGATTGTAAAAAGCTGCTGTTAAAATTTCGTGAGTGTGCTTCAATTTTTACTATTTTTTTAAGAATATTTATGAAAATTGGCATTCTCGTGAGATTTGCGGCCCATATATTTGATATTGATTTATTTTAATATTTTGTAAACATTTTTTATAGTAAAACTATTGTAAATTTATTAAGTAAGTGGTAATAAATTCAAGTATTTTTTCGTTTATTCTTAACCTGAATTCAAATTTTGTATAATTCCCTACACAGAGTGAAATTCGAGATTTTCGAGATTTTGTCTTGTCTTGTCTTGAAATTAAGACAAGACCAAGACAAAACCAAGACGAGACCAAGACAAGACTTTAAATTTCCTTTTTTTTCAAGATCAAGACGAGACTATGCCAAATCTATAAATATAAAGGTCAAATTTAATAAAAACTAGCACGCCCGCGCCGTCTGACCCTTTCGCTACGCTCAACCGACCAGATGACTTGGCTGGCTACGGTGGTTTTGCTCAAAATTTTTTTAAAGTGTTTGCTGCGCAAGACTTGAGACTTTAAAAAAAAATTTGGGCAAAAAGCTCTGCTACCACTCCGCGCGAAGCAAGGTATGCATTGACATTCTCCGCTATCGCTCCACACAATGCATAAAAGGCACGACCGACCGACACTCGCGCTTCGCGCTCGACAATCTTGTTTTTTTTTTTTTTTTTTTATTCTCGTACTAGAACTATAGAATACTAATACAAACATTTTCCCGTTTACCCCTTTCAATTTTGTCTATTGGGTCGCGAAAAATCCTGTGCACAATTTTGGATTGCATTTATTGTTCTGGCGAACTTATAAGGCCTCCCAGGTCCCTTCGGGGTCGGTCGTGCCTAAAAATTGATAAAAATCATCAGTGTTGGTGTAAAATCTACCTTAGCTTTAGCTTTATTTATAAATTTTTTTGTCTACAATGGTTAAAAATTCTCGTAAAGTTTCAATACGAATTAAAAATACTAAAAAAACTACTCTAGTACTTATTGAGTAGTCATTGAATATTTTTTCTTGGGAAGTTGTAGTTTGGAAATGATGAGCAAAGGAAAAACAAAAAACTTAAAATATTTTATAATATCGAATTTCTCAATAAAAAAAAAAAAAAAAAAAAGAACTGACCGAACTGAAAAGACTTTAAGAGGATCAAAAAGACTATAGCAGGACTAATAGGACTATGGCAGGACTAACAGGACTATGGCAGGACTAATAGGACTATGACAGGACTAACAGGACTATGCCAGGACTAACAGGACTATTGCAGGATTACGAAAAACTGCGCAGGATTTTTCACAGGACTGGAGTGCGTAACCCCTTGGTGTACTTATTAAAATGTGCCCCAAGTCTTTACTCTAACCCTTCTGAAGTCTAAACTTCCTGGAGAAATCGTATCCAGGGTGTCCTTATCCCTAGGTGCACCAGATGTCTGCTTTGACCCCTCCGGAGTCAAAATTTCCTGGTGAAATCGTCTTCAGGGTGTGTTTGCATAAAGTATATTTAATCAAGGTAGAAAGAGCAATTATCTTCATCTTATTCACATATATTTTACTTTTTTGATACCTTATAAAACAATTTTTTTCCATTCTCATGAATTCATTGGTGGTCAAAGTGACCATATAGTAGAAATAACTTCGACTGAACTTAAAGATCGTGGGTTCAAATCTACCTTGGGAATTTTTTTTTTTTTTTTAATAGTTGAATTTTATAGGAGTATTTTAAAACCTTCTATTTTATTAATTATATTTTGAAAATTATATTTAAAAAAAAGAAATTAAATAAATAAAAATTTTTTCCGTACTCCGACCGGGAAGTGCTACAGGCAGTAGCACTTCCCAGACCCGTCGTATGAAAAAAACATTTCACACGACACTGGAAAAGAATTAGCAAACTTCTAGCAAATCCTTGAAAAAAAAACTCGGGCGTCAATTTAGGTTTGCTAGGGCTTGCTAATACTTTCCAGCGCCCGGTGTGAAATATACTCTTCCGTAATTATAAAAGCAGCTGCCTAGACAGCTGCCAAAACAGCTTACTGGGTGTTTCATTTTGGAAGCTGCTTAGGAAGCTGCTCAGAGCTGTTTTTTTTTTGTCTGGGAGTGAAAAGCTTGGACTTCAAAAATTATTATCGTAATAATTATATATGTTACAAAAATTAATATTTAAATAAATAATGTAGTTCTAATAATTGGGTCCTGAATCTCAAGGTACCCCAATTAATGGACTTCAAGAACGCGGTCAAATACGTGTATTATCACTGAAGCCTCGTTTACACCAGTTAATGAGACTTTAAATTCTGCCTTATATATACTAACCCTGTAAAAAACAAATCATATGATTGAGTTTTTTTATTTTATTTTTTTTAATTTTTTTAATTATGCAGCTTTGTTAGGTTCAAATAAAATTTTTTAATTTAAAGAAAAAATTATTTTCATTAAAATCAATGTATGATTTAAAATACTTATTTGTTGATTAATGTCTTTGTTAAACAGAAAAAAATGTATTCTTGATTAAAATATTTCAAAACGTAAAACAGAATTTGAAATTACCCTACCCCTAAAATCCAGCTGGATTTCCAGCTGGCTATCCAGCTGGATTTCGGTTCCAATATGACGGCTGGATTTCCAGCTGACTATCCAGCTGGATTTCGGTTCCAATATGACGGCTGGTTTTCAAGCTGGATTTCCAGCTGGATTTTAGGGGTAGGGTATTGTAACAATAATTTTGATTTTTGTTAATGTATTGTATTTTTCGAATGCTGTGTTCTATTATTTTCAAATCATTTGATTAATCACATGTTATTTTTGAAATTTTTTTTTAATTTTCATCTTATTAGTTTAAAAAAAATTAAAGTTTTTGAAATTAATATAAACTGAAAAAACTTTGGCGACCATGGGATGATCAAACTTTTGTTTTGAGAATTTCTCTTTATGAAAGAGAGCTATCGCCATTTTGCTGAAATTTTCAATGTAAGATTTTATTCGTGAGCTGATTGGTGGAGCAGTTTTTAAAATATTCGAAAAGTGCCTTTTGAGGTTACAATCATTGTTTTTTTATGCGCGCTTGCAGCGTGCTGAGTAGTACTAGTACTTTTAAAAAATCCATGTAAAATTGTTTAGACTATCGCGATTTTATTTATTCTCGAAGTAAATATCAAACTAAATAAAAAAAAAGAAGACTCAATTCTATTAAAAAAAAAGTCAATTTTTAAAGTCGAAGAATATTTCACAAATAAAACGCATTTAGGCTGTAAAGAATGAATATCAACCAAAAGAAAAAAAGTTATTTGCTGGTCCTTAATAGACTTGAAATATCCGGACAAACCATTTGCAAAATTTGCCAAAGAATGAAAACCAAATTTGTAAAAATTTAATTTTTATACGAATTAAGTTAGAAATAGTTTGGAAACTATTGTTGGATTTAAATCAAAATAATGGGCTTCAGCAATTTTGAATATTTAAATATTATGAATTTTTTTATCGAACTAACATTTGACCATTTGATGGCGTCTTGTAAGATCAGCTCCTAAGTAAAGTTAAGCGGTCACGGTTACATAGTTCCAATCAAGAACAAGATTCTTTTATCTTTCAGGGATACCGAACAAATTATATTGCAAAATAAAAATTTTTGTGCTAAATTAAAACTAAAAAAGTCAACGTAGCTAGACTTATAAAAGTTGCAAATCGTCCAAAAATCTCACGTTTATTAAGATTTGACAAGGTTTAGGAACTTATATCAGAAAAATTCGAAAAGTCCTATACGGAGAGAAAAAAAACAGAAATTTACTGTGTAAGCTAACACGAAAAAATCGTGTGTTAACCTTACGCAGAAAAAATCCTAAGCGCTACTGTAGCCGAACCAATCAGGCAATCAGGTGTGACCAGAGTGATTTTGATTGGCTCTCTTACAGTAGCGCTTAGGATTTTTTCTGCGTAAGGTTCACACACGATTTTTTCGTGTTAGCTTACCACAGTAAATTTCTGTTTTTTTTCTGTCCATGTAGAAGATCTGCAAGATTGATTAAATTTCATTAAAGGATCTAATTCATTCTCATTCGGGAGATTCTAGCTGTGAGTTCAATCCCATCTCTGGCGAATCTATTTTTAATTTTTTTTTTACAAGTCACAATAATTAAATTTGTTTGCGCGAAATATGCCTGGATCGTCAATACAAGGTCACACTGAACTATTATTGTCATATCCACTAGGCAATACAAAGTTATTTAATAAAAGAAAAATTAAATTTGGGTTTATAAGTTAAATAATTTTTGGAATATTTAAAAAAATGCGAATTAATCATATGATTAATCATATGATACAGCGCTTGTAAATAACATATGATTAATCATGTGATTTTTGTCGTATGATTCATTTTTAATAGAGAAAATGTCAGTTTTATAAACATTGTAATGTCGTTAAATTGCTTTTATTATGAAAAAAGAAGTTTTATCATTGAAAATTTTAGTTGTGAGTACTACTTTATTTATCTTCAATGTCAACAAGAATTATATAACCTTAAAACTCGATAGTTTGAATTGAAATTTACAAAAACTCAGAGGGTTCATTAATTGGGGAACGCAGATGGGATTTCACTGGTTAAAAAAGGACCATTAATTAATTGAGGTAATTTGACAAGCAGTTTTAAAAGTACGGTCTAATAAAAAATGCCTTTAATTTTAAACATTAATAACTCTATAAATAAACAAATATTTTGAGTAAAAAAAATTTATTTTGATTCCCAAGAAATTTAAAATTAAGTACAGTAAAACCTCTCTAATTCGAAGTTAGGCCTCAGACTCTTGAATTTTCTATGCTGGCTAATGTAAAATTACCTCTGGAATTCAATTAAGTTTCGAAATTTCGAAACCTGCATAATTCGAAGTAGCTTTTTGTCCCTTGAACGACTTATTCATGTATTTCTACCTCTACAATTCGAAGTTACTGTCAAATAGACAACATGGCGAGTAAAAAGTATCAGTCGCTTACTCTTAAAGAAAAAGTTGACATAATTCGAGAAGTTGAACTTGGTGAAAAATCGAAAACACAAATAGCTAGTTCTCACAGCATTCCTTTGAGTACTTTATCGACTTTTTTAAAAAATAAAGAAAAGATTCTTCAGTATTGTACGTGAAAAAAATTGACTTGCAAACGCTTTACTTATTTACTAAAATTCAAAATGTTCAAAAGAAGTGATTTTTGCGGATCACAATCGGGTACTTAATTTACATTATATTAAATAAATTTTTTTTTCACATAATATAGTATATTACTTAACTAGGCAGTATGAATGGGAAACGTCTCAGATCGCATGAAATTGTCATCCGAGGCGTAGCCGAGTGTGACAAACATGTGATCTGAGACCTTCCCATTCAGGTGCCTAGTTGAGTATGCTATTTTTTCGCACGACGGCGCCGGGAAGCGCTACTGACTGTAGCGGCAGCGGCGGGGAAGTAGCGCTTCCCGGCCGGAGTGCGGAAAATTATTTTTTAATTAGCGTAAAGTTTAAAAAATTTGTTGTTATCCACCATCGATAATCACTATTTATGATTATTAATTGTTTGCCTATAATTAAAAATGTCTTTAAAGTTACTTTTTGTGAAACCATTTTGAATTATATTTTTTAGTTATATCAAATTATTTGCAGGTAATGTTATTAGAGCGCGCTCAAAGAGACTAATTGTTATAAATTTTTTAATCATGTTTTTATTTCTGAAGCGGTTTAAGTAAAAGCTATCTGAAAAATCATTGTCCATAAATAATTGATTAGCGTATAAACAATATACTGTTTATTTAGATAAGTAAATTATATTTAATAACCGAAATAACCAACGAGTTTGCGCTATTATGTAGTCATGATAACGTGACATTAGTTCAAACAAAATAGGTTGTACAAGGTAATTTTAGTTTATTTTTATGAAATAATTACATGAATTTTTGAATAACTTTTTCGTCCCTCTAACCTCAAAATCGGAACTTCGCCCCTTGTTTTCGGTTAGAAGGACGAAAAATAGTATATTTCCCTTAGGCTCGAGTGTTCGATTTAGCCTCCTCGTTGCGACCCTCGCCTTCGGCTCGGGTCGCAAACCTCTCGGAGGCCAAATCGAACCATCTCGCCTGCGGGAATAATATACTATTTTGACAGATCTTAATTTTTGATCACAAAGTACATGTTTAATGTGATAAAATACTTCTAGCTGACACATACACAACTTCGCCATTAAGAAGAAGCATTTCATAAACTACATTTTTAGCAAAAACTTTTATTTATTACTTTAAAAAAAATTATTTAACCAAAAATATAAATTTAATTAAAAAATTGATGATTTTCAGCATTTTCTCAGAACTGCATCTCTAATAAATAGTAAAATATAAAAAAAATTTTTTTTAGCAAAACCGCATGTGGGATTTCTTATGGGACCACCAGTCAAAACATGGGATCCCACTACTACATCCCCGATACTACATGTGTTACCATGTTTATTTATTTTATATGACTTCCCAAGCCGACTTTTGAGGCAGAGATATCTCTCTATAATCTGGCAATTGTTTGTGTTAGATTTTTATAGATGACAAAAACTGTGTTTGAAAATATTATTTAACATTTAAATTTATAATGTAAGCTCCGAGATGCGTCATTGAATAGGTTTCGAATTGCAGTGCAGTTTTGATGAAAATGTATGTATATACCTTAAGCAATAAATATAGTATAGCTAATAAAGTTGAAACCTTACTATGGTAAATAGATAAGGAAAATATTTAAAAAGAGGAGAAACAAAAAAATTATAAAGTTATTTTTAAGAAAAAAGAAAAGATATTCATAGAGAGGGTTGAAAAATAATAAAATCTTAAATATGTAAGCATGAAAAAATCAAACATCCATTCGAGACGACAGGTAAAGCGAATCCGATAATTAGATCAAATTGGGAATAAACGTTTCTCGACTGATATTATACGCATGCGCACGTTCAAACGCAAAACGCTCAAGTACTTTCGACTTCATGTATTCACGATAAAAGCACATAACTAAGCATTCCAAAGATCTGATAAAGCTCAATATTCTAACGAAAATTGTTATAGATCAGACGTGAAAAAGTAACCATTAGTTGGAAGTAGGTATAAATATCATTTGAAGCAGAGCTGGGATCAAGTAACAATGACCCTCGTGAGTTCATTAAAAGTGAAAGTAAAACTCTGCTTTATTTTTTTTTATTATTTTTTTACGCGATTCTTGGACGGTAATTGACATTCTTCCCGTACATAATTATAAAATTTACAAGTTATATGTAATGGTAAATACTTCTTTCAGTTTGGAGTTCAATTTAATAAAGGTGAGCCGCTGTAAATATAAAACAATGAATAATGAAATAAAGGTTGTACAAAAAAAAAAAAATAATAATAATAATAATAATAATAAATGAAAACAAACAAATAAATAAAAGAGGAATCAAATTTTTGGTCGAAAACTATAGATAATTGTCTTCGAAAGTCGCAACCAAAAAACCCCGAAAGGCCGGTTGATTTAGGCGATAGCTCGTGGTGGTGTCGGCTTAGCGGCTATCTCAAATTGATTCCCAACGCGTCGCAACTCCTCTGCGTCGGGGTGGGTGAGCAGTTCGAGGTGGAAGGGGTTGAAAGTAGGTCAAAAGCATAAGGTGGTGCTGGTGGATAGGATAGGTTGTTATGCAGAGGGAGCAGCACTAGCAGCGCCTCCCTCAGCAGTGTGCTTAGGTATTCGTTTGCGCGCGCGAGCTTCGAGCAGCAGCTTTGCGATCAATACGGAGCACGCGTGTTGATCGTAAAGCCCTACGGCAACTCACAACGATAGCGGCTCAACGCTTTCTGCTTTAGATAGCTCCTTAAGCAGCCGTGTGCACTAGGAGTTCGCCGATGCTACTGATCGAGCTTAACCATCTGCGGCTGCTGGCTTTTGTCAGGTCGGGCAGTAAAACAACCTAAAATATGACACATTGGCATCGCCTGCAGCTGCACCAGCGGACCAGCAGCAGCTCCTCGAAGATAGAAGCTTCAGAGTTGTGCAGTCCTCGTCGTCTGCGCTTTCATCAAACAATAAGAGACACCCGTCATGGACTCCTATTGTTGATGGTTCAACGCGAACAGAACGACGGCGGAACGACAAATTGACTCTTAACTCTCCACAAAAATTCAAAGGTCGTGACACATGATACGTTCTATGGTAGGCTAAAGGTTTATAAAATCGACCAAATTTTTATCATTGGTTGCCGCAACTATCGACGCCGCTGCCACCGCTACGACAACCAACCGTGAAGCAAACTCCGGAAGTGCTGTGGGTCAGTCGTATGTTACTAGCTGACGATTATTCTTCACTTCCTTTTTTTCCATGGAATGAATTAATTCTGCTTAACGTGAAGTGTTTGTGTGCGTAGTTGTGTAAGCGTGCATATTATCAAGTGCATTTAAGTTATAATTCCGTAGTGAACTCCTCCATTTGGAATGATATCGTAACCTTTTACGGTTCAACTGCTTAGCGACCTTTTTTTCTTCTCTTCAATGATAATAAGGTACCTTTGTTGTCGTTCATTTATCACGCCGTTGCTTTCGTGAGCAGTTTTAGATACTTGTTGCAAATATTTTCTGCCACCTAATTGCATTTTAACCGATTTACTATTATGTTACAGTAAATATTCATAAATCTTTATTTTTAATTTTTTTAATCTAGAAATTAATTTACTTATTATTTTTTGAAAATTACCGGAACCTTTCATTACGTTCGCACTTTTTAAAGAAAATCAATGTTTAATTCGAAGTTGTTTTATTAGAGAGAGAAAAAAAAAAAAAAAAATGAACGAAGTAGACTTTTTTTACTTGTAAGTTATAAAAACAGTTTTTTAAATGATTAATGTGAAAAATAAAATATACGCTCGTGTACTCAAAAAATTAATTGGAAACAAAAAAATTGCTTAAAACAATTTTTTGAAAAAAAAACCAGTCATCGGCATAAAACGTAAAATCAAATTGGTTTTATCCTAACATGATGCTTAATTTGTTTTATTCGTTTCAAACCTATAAACTTGAACAGATAACTAAGTACATATAACTTGCTAACTCAAGGCGATTTCAGGAGTGAGCTGTTGAGTCCAACGCAGAGTACATTTATACAAAACATCAGCCGGGACAAACCCCCCTATCATGTAAGAGCTAGCCTTCTGGGTCGCATTATTTTCTTCCCACACTAGATCCATTTTATCAGCGTAGCAGGAAGCGTCCACTAAGGTAAATCAATGTCGAATTTTATTCTTAAATAACTCGATTACTTTTATTTCTTCAGACAAATAAAAAATGTCCTTTTTTTCTGACCCAGTTCTAGCGAAGAATTTTTTCCTCCTTTTTCTTCCTAGCAAACATAACCTAACACCTATCAAAATCCTTGGACTTCATATTGACCCACTGTTTTAATTAAAGAATTACAAAACTATTTGGCATCATTAACTAACGTATTATTTTCAATTCAATCAAGTAGAAACTGTGTATAGATCAGATCATTGCTATTCTTTCATTTTATTAATAATAATTACTTTTTAAAATAAATGCATGAAATTTTATTAAAATTTCTACATTTTTTCAAAATATTTGTTAAATAATTAACAAATATACGTTCTCGAAAATACCATATAATTTTTAGTAATTACAACAGTTGTCGGTACAAGTTGTTGTTTTTTATTTTTTATTTTATTTTTTTTATATGCCTGTTATCACATGCTACGAGTTTTTTTAGTTGATGCTCTCATTAAAGGTGACCTCTAGGTATTATCTGTGTCTTAGTTATCTTAATTAAAATAAAAAAATATGTTATGATAAACGAATGAATCTATTAAAATATTTTTACTTAAAAAACTTAGAGTTTTAGTTAATTTAGTAAATGATTAGTCGACGATTGACTCGTGATAAAAAAATTGACTTAAAAAATTAATTGAATTTAAATAAAAAATCACGTTTTCTTTCATTTACTAATTATTCCCGTTAGGTGAATTTTTTCAAAACATTCATCAAATTCTTCGATTTACGATTACAAACATCTAAATAAAACTCAAAAAAAACTGTATGGACAAGTTTTAAAAAAATACATAATTGAAGACCTGGGTGCAATAATCGTCTTAGCGGCCGAGCCGCTCAAAAATCAGCTCAGGCAGGTCCCTCCGATTTTTCAAAAATGCTGTCAATTTTTACTGTTTGGAATATAACTTTGAATCTTTCCAGAATGCTTGTTCTAAGCTCAATGAAAAACTTTCTCACTAAAAGTTTTTTCAAATTTAAATTTATTTACTCTTTTAATCCAAAGTTTTAGGTTAGAAACAGTGAATTTTTGATTTTTAATAGTTAATCACTCGTCTTTAAAGCACTTTAAAAATATCTAGGTCGTTCGATTAACAGCATAAAGACTTCATAAATAATATAATGTACTAAAATTTCATAAAAAAAAGATCCCCAAAAAAAACCTTGCCAAGGTAAACAAGCTTGGGAGAATTTTTGCCATAGTTGATTTAACAATAAGAAGTGACATCATTTAAATTTTTTTATAACAAGGTTTGGTCTAAGACCAGATTAAGCAAAAGGAGATTTGCAATTTTATACTATGATTTTTTTGGAGAATTCTACATAACTCTGATAAATTTGATAAAATAGAACCTATAAAATGGTTTGGCATAGTTATGTAGAATCCTCCAAAAAAATCATAGTATAAAATTGCAAATCTCCTTTTGCTTAATCTGGTCTTAGACCAAACCTTGTTATAAAACAATTTAAATGATATCACCTTTTTTTGTTAAATCAACTATGGCAAAAACTCTCCCAAGCTTGTTTACCTTGACAAGGTTTTTTTGGGGGATATCACTCGTTTTTGTTAGAGAATTGTTGATTATTAAAAAATTCAAATCTTTCAATAGTTGTGAACACTGACTTCTCCAGAATAAAACCTTCTTTGAAAAATCGGGTACACCTAAAATGACCTACTGCGGCTGTTCACCGAAATTATCTCTTGCCGAAAAAATCTAGTGAAAAGAACTAGACGGTGAAGCGGACACTGCAGTGGGGTCCTCAACAGTGAGTTGTTTAATCAGCGCGCCGCACGGAATATTTAAATTAAAAAAAAAAAAAAAACTTTTGCTGAAATTGAATTTTTATTCAAATTTTTTTTTGTTAAAAGATATTCAAAAAAATCTAATTTTCTAGAATTTTTTTTTAATCAGCTTTTTCGGAAAAATATCCATTTTTCATGAAAAAAATGAGAGAAACTTTCGCAGTGAGTTGAGTTGATGGCATTTTAATTAATCAATCTGATGAAAATACACAAGTTAAAATATTCAAGTGGTAAATATGATTGAGCTTAAAAATCTATATAAAATTTGGTATGAATTATAATTGATGAAACTCAAAAAAACGTGGAGCGCCACTTTTTTGTAAGTGTGTACAGGCTTGAAAAATTTATTTTGGTTTCCGGTTACATCTGATTGTCTCTGATTTGAAACAATTAATAAATTAATAATTATGTTATAATTTCGTGAGTGCAAATTGTTTTATTTATAATCATGTGTTGGTAAAATTTTATTTTCAAAATTTAAATTATAGTGTGGGAGTAAAGCCATAAAGAATAATATTCATACACATATATTTTTACACGAACAATGTATTAAAGAAAAATATATGAACTAATTTACAGCAGCAAAAACATAGATAATAATGAGTTACTTTAACGCATATCTTCTTACCCTAATATTTCATATCAAATTAACAAAAAACTCATTAGGCCTGCACATCAAAAAAAGCACGAAGCACAGGCGCCTGTGCGTGTGCGTGTGCTTTCGTACTTTTGTTGCTCCGATGTTTAAATCAGGTTAGGGGTATCATTCGTTGGTTAAAAATCGGTCCATGAACTTACATTTTTCCACTAAATTATTATTTTAAGAAATAATGTTTTGTCAAGTTGCTAAAATCAAAATTAATTTAATTTTTGAATTAGACTCTGTTTTTATCAAGCAGAATTTTTAGATTTTTAGTTTTTTTTAATTTAATTTTCATATTTTTATAGATTTATTACTACAGAGAATCAAACAAATCTATTCATTTATTTTTAACTTTATTTAAATCATCATCCAACAGTAAAATTTGAATTAAGTAATATAATTAAAAGCTTATTAAGTAACCGCTAGTTTAACTATTTTAAACTAGTCTTTCAAATTTTTTTTTCAAGGGAAAATGTCAACTTTTAGCTGAGCAAGAAATCTCCCGTTTTGAAAAAATTTTTAAGTTACTGTAGTATTAGTAATTTTAAATAATTATGGCAACCCTTGAGAAAGATCCATCTGACGTGGTCATAAAAATAACCCTTGATACAATTCCAAAAATCTCCACAATCCTCCAAAAATGATGCTTCGGATTGTCTAAAAATTCTTTTTGATACTTATAAAATCCATTATAACAATAAGATTCAATGTAATAAGAAAAACTTTTTGCAGTAGAGTACCTTATTAAAGCGTATTAATTGCTGTGATCGAGTATACTGAAGCTAGAAATCATTTTTATCGAGCATTTAGTGGTTTTTCTTACTTATTTATTGAATTTTTTACAACTCATTACTATTTGATGCAACCAGGCCTATAAAAAAGTAAAAGTCTTGCTAGATTTTTTAGGTAAAAATTAAGCTTTAAAACTATTTTTATATGTAAGTCAAAAATTTTCAACATCTTTCGCAAGATATCGACAATTAGAAACTAAAAATTTAAGCAGTCTTAATTTAAGTTGAGTATTTTTATTTAGTTACAAACTAAAAATCTAAATTAAGTCTGAATTTAAGTTGAGTTTTTTTTTATATAATTAGTAAAAAATAATACACCGATTTATTTTTTCGTATAATGAACACAGATAAAATTTTGCTCGCTAAAAAAGAGTATTATTCAAAAATGAATTTAATTTTGATTTTAGCAACTTAAAAAAACATCATACATAAATTTGAAATGAGTAACAATTTTTAATCTCTTCACAAGAGTATATATTATTTATTTTTCACTAAACAATTAAATTTTTAATAATCATTTGATTTTTTACTAAACTATATACATCCTTTAAAAATTAATTTAGTGAAAAAATGCAAGTTCATGAATCGATTTTTAACCAACGAATGATACCCCTAACCTGATTTTAATCTTTGGAGCAACAAAAGCACGAAAGCACACGCACAGGCTCCTGTGCTTCGTGCTTTTTTTGATGTGCAGGCCTATTACGTCTTAAACCTTATACAGTATGGTTTACACATTATCGATAAAGATTTTTTAATAAACTACATTTATTGTACACAGTCATTGGATAACCTAAGTTTCCTTTTAGAAAGTTAGTTTAAACTATAAATATATGTATATATCAGCCTGAAAGCATTGAAGTAATGGATCCAATTTTTTCATCAGTCGTTTATTAATGAGTATTAGGTAACCCTACTGAAAATGACCACGTGAAAACTCACATGAGTAATCACGTGATTAATAAGGTGACTAGTCACGTGATAACTCACGTAGTTATTTGGAACGGTATGCAACGTGGAAAATCACGTGACTATCACGTGAGTAAATGAAAAAAATTTTTTTAAAAAAAAATAAAAAAAAATAAATAAAAAAAATAAAATAAAATAATAATGATAATAATAATAATAATAAAAATAAATAAAATAAACAAAAATAAATTACATATTAAAAATAGTCTATAACGAAATATATTAAATTTTAAAATTTGTCATAGGTAATATATTGTTTTTATAGCCCTTACAATTATATGGATCAATTTTAATAATGAAGGTCGGATTAATAATCAGCAACCCTAGAGACCCCGAAAAAAATGCTATAGAAAATAAATTTTTATCTTAAGGTTGTTGGGTCGGTGGGAGAGAGAACGCTATACATTTGCGAGTAGAAACGGTACTCTCTGTCTCTCTCGCAATCATATAAAACATGGCAACTAACCTAAGATTTTAGCGTTCACTGATTTTTTATTATAACTTACATATGTCTATCAAGAATAATTAACGAAGGAAAACGTGTATTATTTTTTGTTCTTTCACTTACATTTTTTTTTTATTACAATCGTTCTTTTCGTTTTCATGAATTTTGATAAAAACCGTGAAATTTAGTGATTTTTCATTTAATTGCGTGTTTAACTTAATTTGTTTGTATCTTTTTTTCTATATGTCCCGATGGTCTAGAAATTTAACTGATTTAATAACTAATGATTACCTACGTTTAGGCCAAGTCTCGAGCAAATCGTCTTTTTTATTCTAGTACCGACCCAACAACCTGAAATAAGTAGCCCTGATTAAAAAGTCAGATTAGTAATCAGCATCCTTAAAAACCCCTGTAGACAAAGTTTGAAAAAGAGCCCTGTTGAATGTCCACACGTGTGAGCCACACGTGTGGCACACGTAACGTTATTTTCAAGTAGATGATTATAAAAAGGAATAAAATATGGATATAGTTAATTATTTAATGATTTTATAGCCTCTTATGTCATAAATAATCAAAAAATTGTTTTTTTTTTTTTATTTTACGTGCTTTTCTTTAACTCACAATGTTTCGTCGTTGTCGTCGTACGTTCAAAACTGCCAAGCTCTAGAACTTGGAGCTTGTAAGACCTGGAGGTCTGAAATTTTGCAGAGAGTCTAGGTTCGGATGACAATACATGAATCCGTAGTCACTTATCGACCTGGACCTCCAGGTCACCGATGACGGGGGTACTTGAGGGAGTCATCTCCGAGAATTTGGGATAAATTCTTCGGGGATGACTTTGAGGAAAGTTCTAGAGTATTTATCGAGGCAATTTGAACCTAAGTACCAAGGTCACCGATGATGGGGTTACCCGGGGTACCTGGGGGTCATCTCCGAGAATTCGGGTCGAATTCTTGGGATATGACTTAGGATAGATTTCGGGGGTGTTTCAGAGCATATGAGGAAGAAGTTTGAACCTGGAGAGCCAGGTCGACGATAACGGAACCTGGAGGTCATCTTCGAGAGTTAGGAACAATTTCTGCGGAAATGACTTTAAGAGGTGTTATAGAGTATTTGTCGAGGCAACTTAAACCTAGGTACCCAGGTCGCCGATGACGGTTGTTCCTGAGGAACCTGGAGGTCATCTTCGACAGTTTGGGCCAATTTCTGCGGGGATGACTTAAAAGTTCTGCATTTTTGTTCAACTAAATTATACTTCTCGGAGATGACCCCCAGGTACCCCAGGTACCCCCATCATCGGTGACCTTGGTACTAATGTTCAAATTGCCTCGACAAATACTCTATAACACCTCTTAAAGTCATTTCCGCAGAAATTGTTCCTAACTCTCGAAGATGACCTCCAGGTTCCCTAGGTACACCCGTTATCGTCGACCTGGCTCTCCAGGTTCAAACTTCTTCCTCATATGCTCTCAAACACCCCCGAAATCTATCCTAAGTCATATCCCAAGAATTCGACCCGAATTCTCGGAGATGACCCCCAGGTACCCCGGGTACCCCCATCATCGGTGACCTTGGTAATAATGTTCAAATTGCCTCGATAAATACTCTATATTACCTCTTAAAGTCATTTCCGCAGAAATTGTCCCTAACTCTCGAAGATGACCTCCAGGTTCCCTAGGTACACTCGTCATCGTCGACCTGACTCTCCAGGTTCAAACTTCTTCCTCATATGCTCTAAAACACCCCCGAAATCTATCCTAAGTCATATCCCAAGAATTCGACCCGAATTCTCGGAGATGACCCCCAGGTACCCCGGGTACCCCTATCATCAGTGACCTTGGTCCTTTGGTTCAAATTGCCTCGATAAATACTCTAGAACTTTCCTCAAAGTCATCCCCGAAAAATTTAGCCCAAATTCTCGGAGATGACTCCCTCAGGTACCCCCGTCATGGGCGACCTGGAGGTCCAGGTCGATAAGTGACTACGGATTCATGTATTGTCATCCGAACCTAGACCCTCTGCAAAATTTCAGACCTCCAGGTCTTAGAAGCTCCAAGTTCTAGAGCTTGGCAGTTTTGAACGTACGACGACAACGACGAAACATTGTGAGTTAAAGCACGTAAAATAAAATAAAAAAAACAATATGTTGATTATTTATGACATAAGAGGCTATAAAATCATTAAATAATTAACTATATCCATATTTTATTCCTTTTTATAATCATCTACTTGAAAATAACGTTACGTGTGCCACACGTGTGACACACGTGTGCCACCCGTGTGGCTCACACGTGTGGACTTTCAACAGGGAGGCTATTAAAAATAGATTTTTGCCTTAAGTAAGTAGCCATTGGGTGGGTCCATTTTAAATATAAATATCGAAATCATAATCAGCAACCCCAAAAACTCTTTCATACAATTTATCAAAAAATTATAGTAAAAACAAATTTTTACCTTATGTAAGTAGCCCTTTACGTAGATCAATTTAAAAAATAAAGGTTGAATTCGTAATCAGCAACCTCAAAAACTTCCAGTTACGAAGTTTCAAAAGAATACTATTGAAAATGAATTTTTTCCCTAAGTAAGTAGTCCTTGCATAGGCCAAATCAAAAAATAAAGGTCAGATTCGTAATCGGCAACCCAAAAAACCCTTGACTACTCAATTGCTAATTAATTAATCATAGACGACAAAGTCTGAAAAGAGCCTGTGAAAAAATAAATTTCAACCCTGAATAAATAGACTTTACATAGGTCAAATTTAAAAATGAATGTTGGCTTGGTGATCAGCATCCTCGAAAATCCCCGAGTACCGAATTTCTCATTGATCTGAGACGTCCAAGTCACTTTTTATTGCTTTGAAAAAGGAAGTCGACGACGACGACGACGACGATGACGACGAAAATAAACTTCTTGATATAATGCCGGATTTTTTCAGGTAATTATATATGTACATTTTTATCAATTAAAAGTATTTGCAATACTGTGGAGCCTCACGAATTGTCCCTGTCGGCTTCTTTTACTTTGGACGATTCACAAGCTTCAAACAATTCGTGAGGTTCTATTGTAAAATTCAAACATCTTCTCGAGCGATGGGAGATGAACTCGATGATTTAATATTCAGAGAAGTCCTTGAACATTACCACCAAATAAATTTAAAAATATAAAATGGAGATATTGACTTTAGTTTTTATTCTGTTGTTTATGGTATCTATTGATATTACACATGAACTTTTTATTCTTGAGATGATGGAGAAATTTTTAAAAATGTTCATAAAGTTCATTCTGAGATAACGATTGTTTTTTGTTTTTTATTTTTTTCTTATTACTTGCAGCACGCTAAGAGGAGCTTGTAAATTAAATAATAATACTTTACGAGAAAAGTGATATTGTCTCTGCTTTGTACGGATGATGACGTCTTAGATCTTGCCAGTCATATTTATTCATAATGCCAAGTACTTATCATTTAAAACTTAAAATAGGTTTTCAATTTATATATCCCTTTATAAAAAAGAGCTATCGCCATCATGCATAAACAATTTATTTGTGAGCTGATTGGTGAAGAAGTTTTTAAAATATTCGGAAAGTGCATTTGAGGTTACTATTTTTTTTTTTCTATGCGCGCTTGCGGGCTTAAAAACTGATGGAGTTAGAATTTTTTATTTTATTTAACAAAAATTTCTTTTGCAAAAGCAATAAATAAAGGTCAGTGCGCGCTTGCGCAATGACAGTAGAAAAGAACAATGGTGGTAGAAGAGGTTTATATAGAGTTAATTAAAATAATAATAAGAGGTATTGGGAGTAAACAAAAAGAGTTAACGATGCGAATAGCAAACAGAATGTAGTAGTAACAAGGCAAGTAGACGAGAGCAACATAAAGAGATCTAGAATAAAAGATAGTGACGCGAATAGCAAAAGGTACGTAATGAGGGTTGTAATGCCGGAGGTAACTAGGTAGTCAAGACTGTGTAAGTGATAATATAAATAGGGTTAACAAAAAAAGTAAAAATAGATGTGGTTTTGTAGCTAAAATCTAATTACGAACCAGTGTAGAAATCTAAGAAGCAAAAGTAGTAGATACCACAGTATGCACAAGTTCGAAAACAGATTAAGGAACGTGGAAAGAAACTGGTGGAGAAACCCAGGTAGGTACAGCTGTAGGAACGATGGTAAGTTCAAGGATAGAAATCTAATAATAAAAAAGAATTAACTGATAAAGAAATTTTTTCAGAAACGTAATCAAGCACAAAGCTGGAAACAGATGTAAGAATGTATATGAGTAGAAACTTAAATAAAAATTAGTATAGGCTCATGGACAGAAACTTGGGTAGAGAATGAATTGAGAATAAAGGTAAAAGCGGATTTAAGGTGAGGAAAAAGCTGAAGACCCGGGTGGGTACGTGGATGTGAAGGAGGATAGGTTTGGAAATAGAAGTATAGGGACAAAATGAAGTAGTAGCAAGAGTAGAAACGTAAGTTGAACTAATGGTAAAAACAAAAGTAGGCCCAAAGATAAGAACATAAGTAGGTTCAGGGTCACTTTTATGTCAAAATTACGTGGGTAAGCAAAAAAGTAAAAACATAAATAAGAAATAAGGTAGCCGCGAGAGTAGTTAGGTATAAGAGTAAAAACAGTAGTCGTTACAAAGGTAGGCACAGAAGAGTACGTATAGGGTTAGAAATCTATGTAGGTCAGATAAAGATAAAAATCGAATAAGCACAGGGGTAGAAACAAAGATAGCTACCAGTATGAGATAGTACTCCGAGCAGTAACATCCACCGCCGAGAAGTATGGAATCAGGCGTTGCCAACCAGAAACGGTGATGATGGACTTTGAGCTTGCGATAATAAACGCTTGCATGTCAGTGTTTCCGCACGTACCTTTGACTGGGTGTTTTTTTAACCTGTGGCAGAGCTTGTACCGGAAAATTCAAAGTCTGGGCCTGCAGAACGCCTACAACGACCACTCGACAGGTCAGTGAAGAAATTTACTCACATGGTAGCAGCATTAGCGATGGTCCCTATCTCCGATGTGGAGTGCTATATTGCAGCCCTGAAGGCCGAGGCACCGGAGGAGTTGAGTGAGTTCATTGACTACTTTGACCGGACATATGTAAATGGTAAATTTACTCTAACCATTTTAATCTATTACTTAATCAATTTACACATAATTTTTGGTATAAGGAAGCCGAGACAAGGCAGGCACAAAGCGGTCGCACCCAGGTACAAAGTACATTTTTAGAATCACTATGACACAATGGTATCTGGCGAAGCGAATACGAATAACGTGTCAGAAGGGTGGCATAATTGGTTTCATCTTTTAATGAGGAAAAACCACCCCGATGTTTACTCCTTCATAAAAGAAATGAAGAAGGAACAAGGAGAAACAGAGATAGCCGTCGTCGAACTTTCTCTTGGTCGAAAGGTGAAGGCTGCCCCTAAGAGAAAGACCATGGAGACTATGCAAAAATTGCCGCGAATCTTTCTAAATTATGAAAGTTATTCAATGTTACCGTATCTGGAAGCGATCGGCGATACAATGTAGCACTTCTAACCTTTTTATATCCTTATATTTTGTTTTTATGTTCTTATATTTTATTTTTATATTCTTATATTGTTGTTATACAGTTGAATTTGTATAAATATATTTTGTATTTTTATAAGTATATTGATATTTCATTATTAGTGTCAACGTTTAAGATTCAATTCGGGGGATTTTCGGGGGATCCTCTTCGGAGAACAGTGTTTCGGGCGAATAGGGTTCGGGGGAATGGTCGGCAACCATTGAATATATAGATTTTTCAATAAAGCAAAAACGATCGAATGACTCAATACTCCTTTACATGTTGCGTAGTGCGTCATCTCTAATTAACACGGATTTTATTGCTTTTATTATTTTGGTAACTATTAATGTGTTAATATGTAACGTTTATGTTATCATGCGTAATGCAATATAACGGAAAATACTGATCAAGTTTGCGTTATAAAGGTGCGCGTATGCGCCTACTCGACTTCCAGTTTTTTGTTATAAGTGAATAAATAATTAAACTACGCGTGTGTAATGATATGTTAGAGATCCTCACGATAGTGTTAAAAATCTCAAAATAAGGTCCCACTAAAAGTACCTAAAATTCAGCATTTTCATGAAAGTTGGATGTTTCATGACGAGACCGGCGCGTTTACTGGAGAGCGCGTGGGTAGCGATTATTTTTTCTATTTTCTCCTACACGCACGCTAATCCCAGTCTATGGCATCGTCTAGAAACACACGCACGTATATAACCTTCATTATCGAACATGTCAAAATAAATACTATAATCTATAATAACTAAATGAATTCTTTGAATAACATTTTTTTATTCGAATAATATTTCTATGGTTCTGTCTAGGTACCATCGCCGTGTACTTGGTATACGGCACACGGTAGCTTTTGACTTAAAATGCTATAATTTATCCTAAATAACCCACCTAAGTTTTAAAAGATACTAGTTTTAACTTTTAATCCAAGAGTTTATCCAAAATAATCTACTTAATTTTACATAAACTCTAAAATAACTCTTATGAGCCGTGTACCGTGCACCGTGTACGGTACACGGCGATGGTACCTAGACACTTTCAATTTATAAATTATAATTTTTTTTAATTTAATCGACGTAATAATAACTTGTTTAAACTTTTTATTTATTATGAAAATAAGCGTCAGGGTAATTTTTTGTTTTCCTTGTCAATAACAAATTTATTTATAAAGATAGGTATTCATTTTCTTCTATCAATTTTTCTCCATGGTACCAGTATTTTGCTTGATCTAAATAAATTTATTTTATATTAAAATTGGTAACTCAAGTAAAATATTAATAAACAATTGATACCTTAGTTATTTCCGTTTTTCAAGCTTTTTAATTTGGTCGTACCGATAAGTTTTTCGCTTACTAGAGCCTTGTAAAGTTTTGATTATAACATTTTTACTTCGTAAGTCACGAATTTTATATTTCAACCTCTCAGGTACAGCTAATAGCATCACTATCCGCTCTTTAGTGGTTAAAAATTTTCTTGTTCGTAGCAGATCATAATACAAGCCTAAATATTGATCGTAGTTTTATGAATAATGTTCAGAATTTCAACATTTCAATAGAGTTGGAAACCGGTACTTTAAAAATATATTTTTTTAAAAGTACTCGATTTTTAATGAATTTTAACATTTTTTAAAGAATTTTTAAATCAAAATTGAGCAAGAAGAAAATTAAGAAAAGTTTTTAAAACTACGGGCTTATGACGTCATTAACCCGAAATTCCATTAAAAGTATATCTATATATATTGAAATTTTAAAAAATTTAAACGCTTGTAGTTCCTTTAATTTTAGTTTTTTTTTTAAAAAGAAAAAATACGTGTCGATTATTTTACGATATTTTAACTAAATAAGCAAAAAAATATTATAAATTTCAAAAAGTTACCAACCCTATAAGGTACAGGCTCTAAGCACTCTGTTGAGATTATTCAATGAGATCTCATGGGAGATCATACATACGAATCTAGGTACGATCGCACGTACGAACATATGAGTGATTAACGATTTTGGCGTAAAAAAAAAATAACGGTCACCTTTTTAACCATAGTATAGTCATTGTTTGGTAAAAAAAATAATATTTCAAATGAAAATATCACCGACTTTAAAGTATTTTTTACCTATAGGTATTTCAAAGCTCGTATGGAATTTCGAATTTTTCCAAGTTCTAACCATAAAAATTGTTTTCAAGAGAGTCATTTTCCTTTCGTTTTACGATTTTCTCAACTGAATGACTTTTTAAAAAATGACATTTTTTAAATTCATTTATCCTTGTATTTCATAATACACAGCCAAGAGAAAGTTGATCGATAGTTGTCTAATGAATGTATGGACTGTATAGGGTGTGGGTATAAATAATGAAAGACAGTCCAATTATTAATAATATTTTTGATTAAATTTTCAAAGTTACAACGGCTCTAGGGCCGAGATTAAGCTTGTGTGTGGTTAAAGGTTAGCTGTCGCTCGTGTCGAGGTTGACAAGAGACTGAAGGCGTTGCCTGGCTATGCGTGGCTCGATTGTTTACGACGTCGGTCCACAGTCGTGGCTGAAGTTGCCGCTTGCGCCTGTGTCCGCGCGGAACGTTCTGGGGAGCGATCCCCACAGCCACTCCCTCTCCAGAGACCTTCGCAGGTTGAAGCAGCGAAGGGAACGATACCCGCTTCGTTCTCCGAGGAGAGGATGGCGTCGATGCAGCTGGGGCCGGAGTTGTTGGAGTCGTCGGCTCTGCAGCTTGTTCCGGTAGATGAGGATTTTCCAAATCGGCGGTGGCAGGTACGCTGGCTTTAGGTGGTCGGTGGACACAACCCTCTCTTTGCCGTTGACCTTGACAACAAAAACCTTCTTGTTGACACGTTTCGTTACCTCGTGAGGGCCAGTGTACGGAGGTTCCAGAGGCTTCTTGACGGTGTTCATCTTCAGGAAGACGTGCGAGCAGGTTTTGAGGTCTTTGAAGGTGAACGGTCGATGTTTGGCATGGTCTGAGGCTGGCACAGGCTTGATTTCCCGCATGAGGGTTCGCAGCTTCTCCAAGAAACTTCTGGGGTTAACTTCTTTCGTAGTATGGGTGAAAAATTCTCCTGGAATGCGTAGGGTTGTACCGAAGATCATTTCAGCTGGTGATGCTTGTAGATCTTCCTTGAAGCAGTTGCGCAGGCCAAGCAGGACAAGGGGTATACGTTGTGGCCAAGGAATCTGACCCTCGCACATGAGAGCTGCCTTCAATGTGCGGTGGACACGCTCCACCATTCCGTTGGACTTCGGATGCCAGGGTGTGGTGTGGATGGGCTAAGCCCCAATCATGCGTGCAAGAGCCGCCTGGAGTGACAACTCGAATTGTTTGCCCTGATCAGTAGTGATCTCGATTGGGCAACCAAAGTTCGAGACCCAGTGCTGGTAGAAACTCGCCACAACGGTCTCCGCTGTGATGTCTGACAGCAGAACTGCAGTAGGCCACCTCGAGAACCTGTCAATCATTGTGAGGCAGTAACGCAGGTTGCCTACCTGCGGCATGATGATAATGTCCAGATGGACGTGCTCGAAGCGGTTGCTGGGCACGTGGAAGGTGTCAAGTGCGGCTCGGTTATGGCGACTGACCTTGGATCGTTGGCATGGTTCACAAGATCGAGCCCAATGGTCGAGGTCTTTCTTGATGCCAGGCCAGACAAACTTGGAGGTGACGATTCTTGTAGTCGTGCGTGGACTGGGGTGCGCCAGCGAATGCAGGACGTCGAAGGCACGACGGCGCAAGTTGGCTGGAAGGTACGGCCTGATGATGCCATCCTCGATGTTGCAAGCGATTGAAGAGCCATCGACATGGAGTACCTGCAGGTCCAAAATGCCTTTGTCCAGCAGATGTTCCAGCTCGTCGTCTTCGAACTGTGCTGCCTCAATGTCCCGAGCAAGCAGAGCGGATGGCATGGCGATTGCGTTGACTCTGGACAGAGTATCAGCCACTACATTGTCCTCACCTTTCACGTGCTCCAGGGTGACATTGAATTGGAGGATGTAGTCTAGCTGGCGCTGCTGCCTTGGTGAGGCCTTGTCCGACCGCTGCTGGGCCGCAAAGGTTAAAGGCTTATGGTCGGTGAACACTTTGAAGCTCCGACCCTCCAAGTACCTCTGGAAAAACTTGATGACCTCGAAAATAGCCAGTAGCTCTCGATCGTAGGTGCTGTACTTCTGTTGCGTGGGTGACAGCTTGCTGGAGAAAAAACCGACCGGATACCAGACGTTGTCGATTTCCTGCTCTAGGGCGGCACCGATGCCCTTGTCGGAGGCGTCTGTCGTCAGGCGCAGTTGCGTCGATGGCGACAGGAATGTGTTGGTTGTGGCCTTTTTCAAGTCCTCCTTGCATCTCTGGAAATCTGCCTCCGCTTCAGGGGTCCAAATGACTTTGACTTTGCGTCCTCTGGGAAGGCCGCACAGCATGTCGTTCAGCGACGCCTGTCGTTTGGCCGCTCCAGGAATACAGCGTCGGTAATGGTTTAGCACCCCGAGGAAGCCGCGGAGCTGCGTGGCCGTCTCAGACTTGGGGATATCCATGATGGCGTCCACCTTGCGTGCTGGTGGCCGGAAACCCTCGGGCGAGATGGTGTAGCCTAGGAACTGGACCTTGGACTGACCCACCTGGCACTTCTGAAGATTGATGGTAAGTCCTGCCTCTCGCAGTCGCTGGAAGACGAGACGAAGTCGTTCCAGGTGCTCCTTGTGGTTTCGGGACTTGATGCGCACATCGTCAATATAGGACCTAACGAAGGTCATGTCAAAGAACAGCGTGTCCATGAAGCGCTGAAGCGTTTGCGTGGCGTTGCGCAAACCCATGGAGAGGTACAGGAACTCGTAGAGCCCATAGGGTGTTGTGACGGCCGTCTTGCTGATGTGTTCCTCTGCCATGGGGATTTGGTAGAATCCCTTTTCCAGATCTAGGGTGGTGAAGACGTTGCAGCCATAACAGTCATGCAGAATATCCTCAATGACAGGAATCGGGTAGCGGTCCGGACGTGTGCAGGCGTTCACCCGGCGGTAGTCGCCTGTCATCCTGTATCCACCAGACTTCTTAGGCACCAAGTGTATTGTGCTCGCCCACTGGCTGGACGAGGGCCTGATAATGCCCCTCTTTAGGAGCTCGTCGATCTCTTGCTTGGCCACCTGAAGACGCTCGCCATGGAGCCGCCGTGGGCGCTCGAAGACCGGAGGGCCCTTTGTGAAGATGTGGTGCAAAACTGGAGTACCGCTGAGGTTTGCCTTTCCCTGTCGGGGCTTGGTGATGTCAGCGAACTCCACCAAGAGCTGATCGTAGGCCATGCGGTGTTTGTCCTCAGTGGAGCAGCTCTGGATGCCAATGCCAAAGACTTTTGCGGTGTGGAGCGTAGCTTCGACACTGAGGGTGGTGGTGGGATCGGCCAGGCGACGATGCTGGAGGTCCACCAGGAGACCAGTGCTGGCCAGGAAGTCTGCGCCGAGAATCGGTTTGTGGACGTCGGCGATGATGAAGGGCCAAGTGAAGTCTCGACGAAGCCCCAGGTTGAGGGTCACCATTCGTCGGCCGTACGTCTTAATGACGCTTTTGTTGGCTGCTGCCAGCTGCAGGTCCTGGACAGGAGGTTTTCCTTCCACAGCCGAGAGTGGCAATAAGGACACGACCGACCCAGAGTTGACCAGGAAACGTAGGCCAGTGTTCCGATCCATGATGAGGAGGTGATTTTCATGGAGCTGATCTTTGCTGCCAGCAGTCGCCTCAACTGATGGCAGCGAAGTTAGTTTCCCTGGTTGGCTGATGATCTGAAGCTGCAGGGTTGCTCGCATTTTCGTGCGTCGGCTCCAAACTGGTGGTGAAAATAACAGAACCCACCTGGAGTAGATGAGCGTGGCCTACTCCTGCTTCGGCGACGCGGTTGATGGGCACCTTCAGTTGGCCTCGGTTGAAACCCACGGACGGCCCTTAGAATCAGGTCGTTGGATGCGTTGAGCTTCGCTAGCGCTGCTCGTATGCCAGCGAGCTCATCTGTCAGGCTGGACCTGTGAGAGCTGGTGCTTTGGGCACCACCACGATGATGAGGGGACGGGCTGCGTTGACTGCTACTACTCACCGCCTGGAGTCCTGGAGGCACGTCGTGCATCTCGTCGGCTGCCTCGGCCAACTCGTCCAAGGTGTTGTTCCACAGGACTCGGAGAGTGCGTGTGACGTGCGCGGGCAGGAGGTTGAGCCATTTAACCTTGAGCGCGTCATCGGCGACCTGCGTGCCGGCGGCCAGGTTGCGCATGTGGCGAAGCAGCTGCGAGGGCGTGCGCCCATCCAGCTCCACCTTGGTGAGGAGTTTGGTGAGCCGCTGGCTGCTGGTCTGCGCCTCAAATTTTATTTAAATTTTATCGCAGAGACCATCATTACATATTTTATTGTTAGTCCAAAGCAATGTCAACAACGAATAGCAAAAAGAGTAGAGGACCTAACACTGAACCTTGCAGTACACCCTTATTCAGGGGACGAAAAGAATAAGTCTCACCTGCTATCGTTTTCACAGCCTGCGAACGATCCGAGAGATATTGAGCAATCCAAGTGAGTAAACGGAGCTTTTAGAGTAAGGTGAGATGACAGACCAAGTCAAAGGCCTTACTAAAACCGAACAGTAATAGTGCCATCATTTATCTTCTATTTATGCCCTCACGAATATCATCCGTAAGTTTAAGTAGCGCAGTTTGAGTGCTGAAACAAGTCTGATAGCGATCAATCAGTACCTTAGCCTCAACAAAAGTATAGATCTGGTCAGAGACCAGCCTCTCAAGGATTTTAGATAAGAAACAGAGAAGTGAGATTGGATGAAAGTCACTGGGGCTCGTTGGAGTTGGAACTTTATTGAGTGTACAACAAGTGATTTTTCCATTGGTCAGGGAAGGTAGATGCTGAGAGTGACTGGTTGAAAATGTTACAAATGTATGCACCAATAGTTAGCAGAGAGGACTTGATAAAGCTTTGTGGAAGACGGTCGATGCCCACCACCCGTGATGTACACGGAAAAAAATTTCGGCCGCATAGCGCCCCTGCAGTTCGGAAGGCAAATTAAATTCGAGAAGATCAGCGAACCTCGTTTCGGTCGCTGAGCGGCCCAAAAAGGTGATCTGATGACCCAAACAGTTCAGTGACTGACTTTTTGAGCTAAGTCAAGCAGCGCCCTCAGCTGTTCGGCCGCTGAGAAGCTTAGACGGGCATGCCTGCGTTTTGAGCAACGAGCAGCAGCTGGCCCAACACGCGGGACAGTAAATAAACAACTGAAAGTCAAGTAATGGCCGAAATTTTTTTCCGTGTAAACTATTGATAGCAAGCACAATATCATCGACAGTTACAGCAGAGAATTCAAAGCCACCCACGTGATCTTCACCACCCTGACCATGGAAGGAGCGTCAAAATTCTGGAACCGTAGCATCCAACGACACCGACGCGAAATGAGCATTGAGTTCGTCCGCAGTAAAGCTAGCAAGGTTGGTGTTAGACTTGGGGGAAATTCCGAGATGGCGTAGCTCCTTCCAGATCTGACGAAGGTCACTCAGGTCCTTGATACGATTCCAGTAAAAATCAAGCCTAGCCGTTTCAGTCAGCTCATGGGAAAAATCTCGGGCCAGTCTATATAGATCAAGCTCTGGCTCAAACTTCGAGCGCTTATAACGCCTCTAAAGCCGGTCTCACTCAGTTATAAGAGATCTGATGCACAGGGTAAATCAAGGGTGCTTATTTTTCCCGTGGGTGACAGTCTTAAGTGTGGCAGCAGCTTCAAGAGCTAGGTGTGATTTGCCACTAAACAGTTCAATCTCACATCTAGAGAAGCCGAACTACACGAGAAAGTGAACCAGTCACATCTAGCCAAGAAATCATTCAGAACCGTGGGGTGGACTGAGTTAAAGTCTCCATATGTGAAATCGCTGGACTCAGTTTCGAGGATATCAAGTGTAGCCGTTATCAAGTCGTGTCCAGCTATAAATGGGGTGTCTGTTTTCGAGTAGTCAGCTACGGTGTCAAGAGCATCAAGCAGACATAGATCCAATTATGGAAAAGTTAGCCGTAGTGCCTGCAGGATCGTTTCTAGCAGGTTCGTTGGTGCTACGTATTCTTTACCGTTTAATCGCAGGTTCACTTGCTCTGGCTGCGGCTCCGTCATTGCTGTCGTATCTACAAATAACTGGTCCGTGCCTCCTTGCTGTTCTGGCCAGATTGAAACTCGCCAACCTGGTGGGAACGGCTGGACTAGTAGCACCCTTGACATATCCCCATATATCTACCCATCGGCCCCCGTACTCTGACCTTGGGTCATCTCCGTGTGTGGATCCACCCTCGAGTTATTTGCCCTGGGCTTCTCCCGTCGCAGTAACTCCATAGACTGTTCCGGTAACCGGTCATGCCTTGCGTGTTTATGGCCTAAAAATCGTATGTCCATAAAATATGAATCCTCCAGGTAGTCGTGGGGCACGTACTCTCCCGCTAAACACCTATATATCTACCCCCTGCATTAATAATGCTCGCCCGTAGCTTTCAATCTCAGGCTGACTCAGCACATTTCGACCTCTCTCTCCGGAATTGTCGATGTCCACAAGTACAAGGTCGCGACATCGACAAACGCGTCCGTCCTAAAATCTGTCTCCGAAAAATCCATCACGCATTAACACTTATATTATACACCCACACTACACACAGCTAAAGACCGATTAACTCGTTGCATGATTCCAGAAACCTCACTTGGGCAGTGAGTAATTAATAAAAAGCCGCGAGGCAGTAAGAAGCTGTTTATGCTCAGTATAAGTGAGCTAGGACAATCATTACCAGCCAGCCCAGAACAGAAAGTCTTTTGAATATTCTTTCTACTGTCAAGAATACTTGATTGCTGTTTTTTCACAAAAGAAGGCAACACGAGGCCTTCTGGGCTGCTGACCGTGATTTTCCTATTTAAGGTAGTTACCGCAAAAATTAAGTTTCTTAAAAAATCTCTAAAACTTTGCTCAGAGATAAATTTTTGGGTCCTCTACGTGCTGGTATTTTTCCTATACCCCCAAGCCACACTTAATTTTGAGATATTGGGCTCAGAAGTTTCAATTTTTTACATAGGATTCCTATGCTGAACGTAAAAATTCCTAAAAATTTGAAGGCCAATCTCGGATAGCAAACTTAATTTTCTTAAAATAATTTTTTTAAAACAGGTTTTCTTTAAGGTGAATTTCTATCAAAGTTAGTCAAATTCAAGAATAAAAAATAAATTATTTCACCAAATTACTAAAAATTGGTTATTAAAATTTATTTTTTAACTTTTTATGGCCTCTGAAATTATCTTCGACCAAAAAAACATTTACAATCACAACAAAACATTTTTTTAAACTTTTAACCTCAGCTTTGAATACCGCAGTTTTGAAGTTTATTCACGTGAAAATTATTTTTGTAAAATTATTGTAAAAATTGTAAGAGATCAAATTTTTGCAGTTTCAAGAAATGAAATCTTCGATAGTGAAACTACATGTATGTGGTTTTTCCCCACTACAGCTGTTTATGCCACCGCTGCTGCAGCGCCTAGTCACTACACATTTGGATCAACCTCGTTTAATTCAAGGCTCCTACAGTGATCCACGACTGTCGTCAAATCGAGTATTCTCGAGACCAGTCAGTATATTCTGAAGCGAGTGTGAAAAAACTCGAAACAAAACACGACATCAAAAATCAACACCAATCACTGTAGTTTCCTTGCGCCGCACATTCGTTCCATGCAGCAAACTGTTATCGTCCCGTCACCTGAGTTATAAAGAGAAGGAAGATCGAAGTGGCGACTTTTGCGCCCTCTACTCCACAGTCCAATACGAAATACCTATAAGTTAAAAATACTCTAAAGTAAGTGATATTTTCATCGGAAGTATTAGTTTTTTTTTACTAAACATTTACTTTACTATGACGTTAAAAAGGTTAAGTCATCGTCCTTTTTTTTTAAACGTTGAAATGGTTAATCGTACGTTAGCTCATTTTTGCACTTCCAAGAGCTGTATAATATTTTTCACGCTACTAGTCGTAAAGTACAATATTCGTTTTCGGTACGAGCCCAAAAATTGTACTTTTGGGCTACTAGCGTAAAAAAATATTAAGTTGTTTTTTCATAATTAGATATATATATATATTAAAAATATTAATAGCTATTAATAGTATATTCCTGTACAAATAAGAGAAACGCGTAGTTTCCACAAGAGTTGGATGTTTCAGCACGAGACGAAGTTGAGTGCCAAAAAATCCGACTCGAGTCGGAACGACAAAGTTTCCCTTACTTGTACAGGACAGTGCTTTCTCAAATTTGATGGATATTATCATTATTATATTTGTTTAAAATATTCACATTCGTTTATGGTGCTGTATTTTTTGCTACTCAATTTTGTTGGTTATACGTTCAAGTTTTTTTTGTTTGCTTACAAGAAACACCGATATTGCATGATGTATTATCCTCGGAAATAAAAGCTGTGATATGGAAACAACTGTTTCCACTCATGCTTATATGCTTCTTCATAGAAACAAAACTATAGTAGAAAAAACTCGTTTCCACGATTGGATTTGAGAAATTATAATTCTAAAATACTGCATGAATTCAGGTAATTCAATTAATTCAAAGCGGTCGTTGTACTGTATTCATTGATTTTATTTTGTTTTTGCAAAAATAAGATCATTTTATATTTTTAGCACGAGTTAAAGTAAAAGTATTGTTATAAAAGGATATTATAAATTAAACTTACTAACTAAAAGGCGCATTCTATAGATCTGAATCAATTTGACTGGATCTCGGCCTTTTATTTGAGTACAAACTTTAGAAGTATCTAATGCCCTATTTTCCAGATCTTCTTCTTCCCAGAGGAAGTCAATTAAGTCAGGTAACATTTTTTCAGGATTTTTTTGAACTAACAGCATGTTGTACCTCAAATTATTAACAGTAATATCTTGTCCTAGGTAAACCTAATATAGAAAAAAATAATAATATATACATCTAAATTTTGGACAAGTAACAATTTTTATATAGGCTACAAGGGTAAACATGAAAGAATTTAATTTTAAACAAAAATAATCCATAGGTAAAGTAAATGCACAGTGCGTACGTGAAAAATATCTTTTTTTTTTTTTTTTTTACGGGCAACAATTATGTTACTCAAGAATTGTACGTTTGGATACTCTGTTATTAGAAGGACAGAAAATTCCCGAAAATCTGTTAGTCTCTGAAATCATAATATTTAAAAGAGTGTCGACTTTATTTTAAGATTCACTTTTACTCAGGCCAACACTTTTGGATTTTCAAATAGGGTTGGCAACCGGTACTTTAAAAGTATATTTTTTTAAAAGTACTCGATTTTTAATGAATTTTAACATTTTTTTTAGAATTTTTAAATCAAAATCAGCAAGAAGAAAATTAAGAAAAGTTTTTAAAACTAAGGGTTGATGACGTCATTAACCCGAAATTCCATTAAAAGTATATATATATATATTGAAATTTTAAAAAATTTAAACGCTTGTAGTTCCTTTAATTTTATTTTTTTTTTTAAAAAGAAAAAATACGTGTCGATTATTTTTTGATATTTTAACTAAATAAGCAAAAAAATATAATAAATTTCAAAAAGTTGCCAACCCTATTATTGAAATATTTCACTGATAAATAATATATAATACTATATAATTTATAATACTTTACTATTGCTTCAGTTTATTTATTGACGTCTCAATTTTTGCAATGCTTGCTTTCAGTTTGAGGGCCAAATAAACTATCATCATTAATTCTTAATTACCTCATACAAAAGTTGAGCAATACAACATTTTTTAACGTACAACATTATCATTTCCTGGATCGTTTATTAAAATCATTTTTGTCTCGTATACATAAGAAATAGTTTTTCTTTCTTATTGGAAAATAATATAAAGTCAGAGAAAGATTAACACATTCTCACAATCTCAATATATCAATGTATGTTGGAACTATATTTGTATTGTATATCTAAAGTCTTTAGATATAACATAACACCCATCCCACTCTGACTTTCATTTCCAAATTGGGTCAAAAAATTTTAATTCGTACAATGAGTAATAAATGTTATGCAATTTTATTTTGAGAAGCTTCTTACAAAATGACAACAATGCAGCTCACATAAGCTATAGCATACAGAGTGGCATAATTTAATCTGTGAATTTCTATTGAAATTAAAGCTTTTTTCCAAAAAATCTTTCAATTAGGATTTTTTTGTTTTAGAAAAAAGTAAAAGATGTGCTGAGAAAATAAAGAGTTATATCTGCTCTTGCCAAAAAGAGTGTCGAGTACTCTCAACATGGGCTCGAGACGTACTTGTCGTGAGGGCATTGCAAGAAAACATAATCTCAAAATACACGGTTCGGTTTCGATGAAGCCGGGAGTACCGGAGCGGTTGAACTCGTTCGAGAAAACGCGATGCGACGGCCACGAGCAGGGCGAAAACTACAAGCATGAGGTCGTAAAAAAAGGAAAAGGGAGACTTCGAAACTAAACGAGTGAATCACGATCGCGTAGAAAGATGCGATTCGCGTTGCGGTGCGTAGCCAGACTGCCGCGCTCGACTACGGAGCGATAACGCGAGCACAGCCGGCAACGACGGTGCGTGCGCGTTCGTTTCGGTTCGGCTTGCTGCCGTCCGAACTGCTCGGTCTTGCGCGACGATGCTCGCGCAGTTTAAATGATGCTTTTTTCGGCGTTTATTTAAACAACTTCATTTGATAATATATTTTTGACCCTTACAAGACAGAAAAACTATTTTTGTGCTTAAAAGATATTTTCCGTTTTCTAGCCTGGAAGTGATATTTCTCTTCCACTGCCATTGAAATTTCTGCCACTGAGCATTTCCCACGACACTGTCGTGCGGGAAAAAAGTATACTGAACTTGACAGCTTAATGGAAAGGCCTCATGTTTGTCATCTTAATTTCATGAAATCTGAGACATTTTCCATTTCAGCTGTCTAGTTAAGTAATATACAATTTAAAAATCCAGGTTAGAAATATTTTTTAATAATTGAATATCTCGATACGAAAACTAGCTGTCGCAGCGAAAGATATTTGTTTGCGCTCTTTAGTGATCAACTGGAAAATAAAAAACTGAATATTTATGAAAACTAAATAATAAATTAAAAACTTTTTGTGGTGTTAATAATGCGTGATTTTACACTGTATAAAATTGTGTAATTAAATTTGAAACTTGAGAAGTATCAAAGTTTACTTTTATTTATTTATTTTTTACTTTTATTTTACTTTTATTTTTTATCTTCAGCTGTACTAGAGCCACTGCTAAGCTGGTTTTTGCCTCGATCTATTAAATTTTTGAATAATAGATAATTTGTATTTATTGAGCTAACTTCATTTTCTCCTACTGGTAGCCATCTAGCGTTTTTTTTCTTGAAAACCATTTGTATTCTCTTCAGCTAACTCGTAATAATTTATACAATGTAAAATATAGTCTCTATTTGAGAAAAATTTCTTGGACTCTACAAAAAGAACACGATTCAAATATTAATTTAATCAAAAAAATATTATTATATTTTCCGATAAAAGACGTTTAATAAGATCATTTGCACTTATATTTTCATTAGTATATTACACATCTAGAGACCTAAAGTAAAGAATGTCTCAGAGCACGTTTAATTATCATCCGAGCTGCAGTAGACGGTTATAAAAAGGTGCTCTGGGGGATTCTTTAATCGATCTCATGATATGTACTGTAATTTTCATTATAAAAGCCTCGATAGTAAAAACTTCCTCCTAACCTGGCGGGAGGAAAGTTTGCACTTTCAGGCAATGAAATAGTAATAAAAATTAAAAAATTCATTTTTGATTAATATGTTGAGTTATAATTTATGAAATTGCAACATAATATCTTTTGTATAGCTTGTAAACAGGTGAGAATCAAATTTAAGAACGATCTTTCGTTAATTTTGAAGCAAGATTTGAAAAAAAATACTGAGAAGCTTTAATTTTTTTTTTTTTAAATGACTGTCATTTATCTTCTTTAATATGATTAACTACATTTTATAAAGTTTCAATGTTGTCACGATTTTTGGTACAACCAACGCATAACATAATTTTTCGTAAAATCCATATATAACAATTGTGGTTTTGTTACTACTCTAATTAAAAGAATCGTGCAGTTCTGTTGTACGAAAGAAAATTTTGATTTTTAAAATCAACTGTAAAAGAAAATAATTGTTTTTATTTATTTTTACTTTCTTTCAAAAATGAGAGTAAAATCTATGAGATGAGAATCTATGAAAATGAGAATAAAATCTGCATGGTGTATTCCATGAACATGTAGTGAAAAATAATTATAAAGTCTATATTGGGTCACAATGCTGCAGAGCCTATGATGAATTTAATGTAAAACCATGCCTCTTTAGTGGAAGGTACTACCACGGTGTGAACAAGTGTACTCAGGTTATTACTTGCTTGATTTGTGCTGGCAATCATACTACCAGTAAGTGTGATAATAAAAATAATAAAAAGTGTATAAATTGTACATATCTGAAAGAAAACTCAAGGAGCAGTATTAATATTGACTGTGAACACTCTGCAACGGATATTGGTAAATGCTCAATATTGAATACAAAATTGAAGAAAATAATAAACAGTTCTGACTACATCATTACTCCTACCTTACCTGATTTTAAATTTAATTTGGATAATAAAACTCTTGCTTATCTAGATAGAAGATTGAAAACTAAATCTGTGGTTACTTTGGGTAAAAGCAATGTATTCACGGTGTCAAATGCATCAACAAGAACCAGATCAAGCCAGGTATCTGAGTGAGAGGTGTGGTGTGTAGCTCCAAAGGGTACTGAAAACAAGGTATTCTCCTCAATTAATCGACGAACAAAGCCCGCGTCAGCATCTGTCTCTGACAGTTGGTCAGCGTTGAAAGCGCCCAGAATAATCTTGATGCCATAGTTGTGCATGTTACTGCGCAGTGCAGGAATAAAATCTGTGCCGGCGAGATATGGAGCTTTCGGGGGTCTACACACCACACCAACAAAAATAGGGTCACTCCCTCTTGGAGAAACCTTTGCGAACAGATACTCAGGATGTCCGGGCTTGCCAGTCCAAATTGTAGTAGACGTGCAGAGGTGTTTAACTGAGAGCGACTTATGAACGAAAAGTGCCACACCATCCCCCTGGGTATTACGGTCGCGTCTACGGATAGTGTAACCATCCAAAGCTACAAGCGAGTCTTCAATCGGGGTCCCAGCCAAGATTCCGTAACGGCTATAACATGCATCAAGGGTTGCAATGTGAGAAAGAGCCTGAGCTGCTCAATATGGGCGCGCAGCGAGTTTGCATTGAGGCAACAAGCCCGCAGCTCAGTCCCCTTCGTCCGCACCGGCCTCTGAGAGGTAGGACGTGAGGTTTATGTAGATGATAAAGAAGGGTCGTGACAGAGAGAAGGATTACAGGTGGTGGGATCAATGAAACTATAGTGATATGATAAGAATGTTATATTACCGCGAGAGAAGAGCTGTTGAAGTATACCCATTAAGATAAAAATCGATCCAGGTCCTGTTGAGATGAGAGAAGGGATATCACCCTTTTTTCTTCTTACGTAGATGTGTCCATTCCTGACAAAGGTGACAAAGCCAGAGATCTGCTGGGTTGCTTTCTGGTAGACGATGCGACGAGGGTTGAATTTTCACGGTGAAAAAATTCATTTTCTCCATCCGATTGTCGAAAGTACGCATCCTGTGCACCGATTTCTCAGTCGAAAGTTCAACATTGCTGCATTCAGGCGCTCTACTATACCGACGTATAGCAGCAGTGCAGAAAGAAGTGTCGAGCTTCTAACCTCTTGCATGAGCAGCGCATCGACTTCAGCTGTGCTGAATAAGCTTCTATGTAATAAGCGTTTCACCGCAATTTTTGTACTTAATTGTTAATTTTATGCAAAGGCTACAAGTTGAAGTCATCAAAATAAGATTTCAGTCTTCGTAATAGATCTTTAACTGCGACTGTAGGTTACGAGCAATGTGTGTTTGTGATGGTGCTGGTGCTGTCGCCGGACGCTGATCATGTTTTTGTTTTTGCTGCTATGCCTTGGACAACAAATAAAGTTATGTTATGAGGATAGGAAGAAATTAAAATAATACCTCTGCAAGTGGCGAGCAAATGTGTGTATGTGTATGTATACGTGTTTAAGAATGTGTGCCTATGATGGTGCCGATGCTAATTGCTGACGCTTGAAGTTTAGCCCTCGACTGAATTAGGTTATATTTTTAAGCAACAAATCTAATCAATGTCTCAGCGATCGGTGAAAACTGACTTGCTCAATTAAACGTGTACGTTAGTGTATCTGTGCATGTAAGTTCACGCCGACGCCAATGTTGTTTTTTTTTATTCTTCTTATGTCTCGGGCAGCAGCAACAAATTATTCAAAATTTTCTCGGCTGGTGGCGATTAGTTTGTTTGTATGTACATGTGTAGTACTCATACTATAATTTTAATTTGCAGATTATGTTTTGATGGCTGTTGCGCCTCGGCTTCGCCTCGGGCATATATCGCGCAGTGCAGCAATGTTCAACTTTCTGCTCTTGTATTGCAATATACTATTAAATTGATGAAAGCAGGCGAGATAAAAGTAGGTTTTATACCAACTGGAAGGTTTGGCGTGAGAGCAGAGGTGTGTAGTTTACCTAGCTGTATTTTGCCTTTAATAACCTCGAGAAGTAAGGCTCGAGAGCTGAGAGTCGCAATGATTGATGGTGGTTGCGGCTGGGATGCTGTAGAGGAGGCCAACCCGTTCGGTTGCTGGATAGGCTCACTTGATTCCACCCCACGAAGGGCTGCTTTCCCGGCATTCTTGCTAATGAGCAGGCGAGCTGAAATGACATCATGTGCTTCTATGTCAGGGTAAATGGTTTTTAAAACCGAAAGTACCAGGGTTTTAAGGTTGGCACCAGCTGGTGCATTCAAGCCACTAATCACAACATCCGTTGAGTTGGAGGTTGGTGGTCTGGAGGTAGTGACTTGCAAGCGGCGCGTTGACGGCTTGGTGTTTTCTTCTCCAGGCCGAGGACTTTTTCTTTTTCTAGAAGCTCTGGGTTGTTATTTTGTGTGGACTCAGGAGGCGCAGTTTCAAGTCTCTGCTTAATTTCCGCCAGTTCCCGTTTGACTTCAGCCAGTTCAACCTCAGTATTATCAACACGGGCAACAAGCCCAGGTATGGCATCAAGTCCAAGCAACTTAGTGTCAATGCCATCAAGACGTCCATTTACAGAGGACTTGAGGTCCTTCATCTCCTTTAAGAGTAGCTGGAGAGCACTTTCTGTGATGGTAGGAGGTTGTTCAGTAACGGTGGATGACGTAGAATCTGATGTAGCTCATGTAGGTGTAGGTGTGAGAGAGAGAAAGAGAGAGATTTGATTTGATTTTGATATTTATTGATTGTACATTATGTTGTACAAAATACATAGATTCATAATATGTACATTAGGTTATAATTATACACTTAGATAACGATCATGATATTATGTGAGGTAAAGTATACAAAGTGTAAGATGTAAAAATAAAAGATAAAGAACAATTACAAAGTAACATCAGCAATCATAATAAAAGTAAAATTTAAATTAAATTAAACAAAATAAAAAAAAACAAGGTATACATCAGTGATGTCAGAATTAGGTACATAACTCGTACTTGTTGTTGCAGAGATTAAATAGCTATGGGTTTACCAGATGTCATGACGTCTGACGATATTAGTATTCAATCCCCTCCCCCCCAGCAGTAAAGATTCGTGATTTAATGAGTTGTTTGAAGATAGGAAGGGATGGTGATTGGCGTACATGAGAGCGTGAACCATTTCAAAAATAAGTAGTTGGTACATGAAAGGAGCGTTTCAGAGAATCCGTATGAAAGCTGAGGACAATCAACGTATCGAGCGCATGCAGATTCGCCACTCTCACCGGACGTGAACTGAGCCTTTCAACAAAAAATTCCGCCAAATAAGGTGGTATACTTGTGTTAAGGATCCTATAAAGCAAGCAGCAAAGTAATCCCTGCGGTCAGATACTTGAAGCCAGCCCAGCTCACGTCTGAAAGGAGTCACGTGTTCTCTCCTCCTGATCCCAAATATGTATTGGATCCCACGATTAAGCACACTATATAGCACGAGATCCTGCTCACCCGAGATATTACAGTATGCCAATAAGCAGTAGTCAACAATAGGAAAGAGCAGAGTATGCACGAGATGTTTTCGTAATTCAAAGGTTGTGCTGCACCTGCAGTGGATAAGACAGTAAATAAGAGAATTAACTATGCCACAAACATATCGAACATGGCCTTTTCAGTACAGCTTGAAATCGAGCACCGCCCCCAAACTACGTGCAGACGATACAAATGGGACAGTGAAGTCACCAAACTGCAAGGTATCTATTCCAGATTGTTAAAATCATTGACATAAGATGGTCTGTCAAAATCATCGTCTTAGCCTTACCATCATTCAGCACCAGTTGGTTAACAGCAGCCCAGTCTGCAACATACTCAGCACCTTGGCTCAATTTCCAGAGTGGCAAGTATGTCCTCGACTCGGACCCTCACATAAATATGCAGGTCTTCCGCATAAATTACGTAACAGACACCAGCGTCAAGATCCTGAGCGATGTCTAAAATAAACAGAGTGAAGAGTAGAGGACCTTGTACCGAGTCCTGAGAAACACTTTTATTAAAGGGACGAAAAAAAGTAAAACCACCGTCCTCCGCTCTCACTGCCTACAGACGACCTAACAGACACAAAGTAATCCATCGCAAAACTCCTCATGAGAAGCCGAGGGATCGCAGCTTCGTAAGCAGAATCACTTGAGAGACCGAATCTCTAAAACCTGTCTGATATCCATCCATCAGTCTCCGCGATTCAACGTATTAATAAATCTGGTCATGGACTAGTCTTTCAAACACCTTCAACAAGAAACTAAGCACGGAGATCTGATGTTAATCATCCAGACTGGAAGCTGAGGGGATTTTATTAAGAGCAACAATTGACTCCTTCCAAAGATCCTATTGAGGGAAATGCAATACAAGGTATACATCAGTTATGGCAGAGTTAGGTACATAACTTGTACTTATTGTTGTAGAGATTAAATAGCCATAAGAATTACCAGGTGTCATGACGTCAAATGAAATGAGCTGTTCAAAATTAGAAAGAAATGATGATTGGCGAGTATGAGGGGTACTGTATTCCAGGAGTAAGTATCTATCACATGACAGGAGCGTTCCAGAGACTGTGTATGGACTTATTAATATGTATGAGCACTCGAAAAAATTATGTTATGCGTTAAGCATATGAAAAACACAACGTAGTAAGAGTAAAATATTTGAAAATAAATAATATAACATATTTTTTTTTTTATTCTCATATAAATTGTTTTTAATCTTTTATGTTTGAAAAAAAATAAGATAAACGCCCTTTTTTAAAAAAATATACTGAAAATTTTTTTAGAGATTTTGTTTGATTAAAAAATAATCTGACGATAAGTATTTAAAAATTTTTTATTACACTAATGCATGGAAGCTCGATTCTACGCACGCTAACCTCAAATGGGGTACGCAAAATCTCGCCTCCAAGCATTCAGTCGCAAAACTCCGAGTGCTTCAAAATTGTCAATCATTTTCGACTGTTTTATTGCACAGCAACGAGGTTAGAAAAATGTTTTTGTCAATCTTGTCCCACGAGTTCTTGCTTCTTCTGCAAAATTTTCTACGATTTTGAAGCACGAGGAGTATTTGGCTAGACTATTTTCTCCGTTGAATTTCAATCCCTAGAAACGCAGTTTTTCACATTTTGGAGGAATATCACACTTTTTATTTTAAATTACATTCTTTGAAGTACAGAGGATACTATTTGTTTACTAAAAGACCTATTCGATTCAACTTTTGGGTAAGACTCGAACTAACCCGAGTGAGTGCAGTGTAAGCCTATATATATGAGTTATCATAGGAATAAATAGACAGTCTAACCTAAAAGTTTAATCTAATAAGTCTAATAGTTCGAGGTCACTATGAGACTTATTAAAAATAACCTGTAAATCATCGAAATAATTGTACCCACACAGTTTATTTACTGTTCCACCAAGTGTCAGATATTTGTAAATATTATCAAATAATGTTTCTATTGGTTGAAAATCAGCTCGAGAAAATTATCTATTAAAATTCGATGGGTGATACGAAAAAGGGCACTTCAGAAAAACTAGCAAAGTAAAAATTAACAACATGGGCCAGCCACGTAAAAAATAACACGAGCGATTTCATCAATTATTTAATAAAACAAGTTATCAAAATAATGAAAAATTCGTTTGTGTTATTTTTTACGCGGCTCGCCTACATTGTTAATTTTTATTTTGCTAATTTTGCTGAAGTTGCCCCTTTTTCGTATCACCCGTCGATTAATAATTTCATGAATGCTTATTATTAACCAGAATTCTTTTTTTTTTTTTGTGCTCTAAAAGATTTTATATTCATACAAAACTTTCTATTAAACTTACTTTTTTTCTCTTGAATTCCATTAAGTTCATTCAAAAGATTTTGTGTTCTTATTTTTGTAATTGGTTGGTCAAGTAAATGTTGAACAGACAATTCTTCAAGTTCATTTGGAGCTTGCCAATCATTTTCTTGAAACCCAATATCATTAATTGGTGAGTACTGGAAACGGTTTTCATGGTTATTCTCACCTCTATCATCAATTGATCTATTTGAGGGACGTAAAGTGTTTCTTTGAGACAAAGATTCTCGCTGAGTCTTCAGTAAATGGAGACCAGTACTTTTCTTCATAATTTCTGCTCTAATAACATTTGTTCCGATGCTCTTAATTCAATCTCTCTATTTTGATCGACCACTTTAATTTTGCATCTTTCTAGTTCTTCCATTTTACTTCGCTTTTTTTTTTTTCGTTGAATTTTGCTAACATCTGTGCTCTTTTTTCTTTTACAACTTTTTTTCTGTTACTTTCTTCCACTCTTACTTGTTCTACATCTTCAAAATCATCTTCATCTGTTCTTTGGTTAATCTCCACTTGTGATCCTGTTTCTCCTTGGCACATATTTACTTCTTTGTCTCTATCACTTTCTTCCTGTTCAAAGTAAAGCCGATCCATGAGTGTTTTTTTTTTTCTTTTTCAATTTTTGGTTTTCTTGTTGATCTCCACACTCTAGTTTTCTTTTTCGTGCTCTTTTGCTTTCATTGAGTTCGTTGATGTGATAAATAGAAGGTAACTCTTCTGTTTCAACGCTCTTCTGTTGATCAAGATCTTTACATTCCTCGTGGCTTGGTTTTCCTCTGTCTTTCCAAATTGTTCTGTTCTCTGTCATAATTCGAATTTTCTGAGGTTTTTTCCGTTGTATCTTCTGATACTTGCTGGTCATTGGTACAGTATACGTTTTTTGTTTTTTTCTTGCTTTTTTACTTTTTTTTTTATCTGGGATAGAGTTTATTGTGGGTATTTCTTGTAACTTATTGTAATTTTGATGTTCGTTGTTTAGGTTTTCTGTATGAGCTTCTTGATTTTTTTGTTTTTTTTGTTGTGCTATTTGTTGGATTTTCTGGTTTTTATCAGCATCATCAATTATTTTTAATCTCTTTATTAATAGCAGTTGAGTTTCAATTGAACTTTGATTATTTGCCTTTATCTTTGCAAGGTTGGAAAACTTTTTCTAGCGGTTTGTATTTTTTTAGAAACTCCAACATGTTTGTCATGGTGTATATTTATTTCAATTTTTCGATTTTTCATTTCAGCTATTTTGCTCTCTTTTCTTTCTTTATTAAGGTTGTAGGCTTTTCCAGTTCCTTCTGAAACTTGCTGATCGAGAACACCTTAGGCATTTTTCTTGTTTCATCGATTTTCTGCTGATCTTGTTCTGAATTTTTCACATTTGCTCGTTTTACTTTTTTTTCTGTATTGCTTTTCTTTTTTTCATGGTTTGGTCTATTGGTAGGTATTAATATATTATCTTCTGTTTGGTGCTGATCTTGGTTAACATTTTCTTCAACTTTTCCCTTTATCCATTTTTGTTCCTAACTTTCTTTCCCGTTCAAACGTCTGTTTTAACCGTGGCTGCTTCGCTTGTTTCTTCACTTTTTTGTTTTGTTTGTGTTTTTGGTTTTTTGCAGAAGTTTCTATTGTACTTTTTTTTTCTAATTTATGTTTATCTTTTTCTATTTCTTTTTTTTTGTATTTCTATTAGTTCTCTTTTTCTGTTTTGATCTACTATATCCATCATTTCTATCTTCTTCAGTTTAATTTCGATTGAACGTTGTTTTTCTACTTTAGTTTTACTTGGTTGAAAAGACTTTTGGGCAGATTTTTTTTTTTCTGCCTCTTCTAATTTTTCCAGTATACCATTATTCGTTATATTTTTTGCTTGTACTTTCAATCCCTGCTTTGAAAAGAAAAAAATGAATTCTCAGTAATTTTTAATGATCACATAATTATTTATTCAGAAAAAAATTTTTTTTTTTTGACGTATTACCGATTGTTTCAGTATCTCCGTAGAATAACATAAAAAAAAAACAAAAAAAAAAACAAAACAATAAAATTATTAGTTATTATTAATGATCTAAAAAATACTCAAGGAATTTCAATAGTAAGAAAAAATTTAAACCAATTTCTACATTTTATCTCTGACTCGTATTCTATGAGTTGGAAATAAATCGGTGCAGAATTTTGTTCTACAACGTGCATCTCTTTTTGTTGGTGTGTAATAATTCGTCGGTTTAGAGTAAGAACCTATTATCTCAGCGGGCCAGAGCAAGAACCTGCTATCTCAGCGGTCAGAGCAAGAACGTGCTATCTCGGTGGCTGGAGTTAATAGCTACTGTCTCACAGGCCCATTTAAACGATGGCATCAATAATTTTTTTTCTTTTTTTGAAGCGTAGCAGAATTATAACGTAAGTATAGAAGCCACGCTTCAAAAAAAAGGAAAAAATTTAGATGCCATTGTTTAAATGGGCCTGTGAGAGAATAGCTTTTAACTCCGGCCCCTGGATAGAACTTTCTTGCTTTGGCCGCTGAGATAGTAGGTTCTTGCTCTGGTCCGCTGAGATAGCAGGTTCTTGCTGTGACCCTCTGAGATAGTAGGTTCTCACTCTAAACCGACGAATTAAGGCAGAAATTGTAAATAATTAACATACTTTTGTATGAAAACATTCAAATCATACAATTATTGGAAAAGAAATAAAGGATCAAACATTACATAATCGTTATACAATTCATGTTAATTTTTCTAAAACAGTCTAAAATTCTGAGTTTTAAATCATTTTTTTATAATAAATTTTAAAAATTATAATAAGTTATAATTTTTCAGTCACAGTAAAAATGTGCAAAAGTCAAGAGACGCGGAAAAAAAAAAATTCTTTTAATCGAAAATGATATGTTACTCAACTTGTGTGTGAAATTATACATTTACACCGAGAGTTGTTGATACTCGAGACGTAAGATAGCGAGCGATAGCAAGCTATCTGGAGCCGAGAGCATCAGCAACTCGAGATTGTAAGTGTACAACTTCGGACACAATTTGAGTATCATATTTTATTCAACGAGATCGTGTAATTTGGTACTTTGATAAAATGGGGCTGTAAATGTATCCTTTATTATTCAACGCTGCAGTGAAAAGAAATGAGATTAAATGTATCACTTCTACCACGTATTTTACACGTCAAAATATACCCAATACATGGTCGAGTTGAATAAAGATTATACTTTGATAAAAATGCAACTATCACTCTGCCTTTGTTACCATTTACTAAAGTGAAATTTTATTCTTTTTCTATTTTTATCAATAGATAGATGAGGAGGTTCGATGTAATAAAGGGCTAATGGCGCTATAATCCGGTGTTTTGCAGAAACATTGATTTTTAGATTCCTTGATAATTTCCATATTAAGCCTGTTGTAATTTTAAAAATTATTTTGATATAGCACATATAATTTTACAATGATTTTGTTGCACACATTTTCGGAGAGTCTAGAGGAAGTGCGACTTCTGTGCTCACGCCACATCGGCATTTGTTATGATGCCATTAGCCAATGCAGATTAGCGAATTCTTGCTGAGAGCTATATACGAGGGAGGGTATAATTTTGGCAACTTGATTTGGCACTCACCACTAAACTGTTCATAGAATCTACAAAACTATGCCCCTACGTGTAATTTAATCAATGATAATACTTTTAATTTAGTGAATGGAAATGTAATCTTTATCAAGTTAAAAGTGGTAGTGATGTTGAAGATGGTAATAAAAACGTAGACTTGAAAAGTGGGCAAGGAATTTAAGGAAAACAAGAAAAGCGAGAGGTAAAGGTTATGTTTTTGCTGTGAAAAAATTTCGGTGCCTTTGAAAAAAATTACATTCATATCATCATGTTGTCCTAACTATTACTGTAAAATTTTATTTTTAGAATCTCAAAAAAATTTTCATTTAAAGACTTGGATAGAAAAGAAGAAGAAGATACTTAATTAATGAGCTGTACAGAAAAAGTTAAAATCAAGAGGGACTAATGGAACTTCTGATTCAAAAAAATAGAAAGTATTCGAGTACTATAGTATTAAAATTTTTACTATCGTTATTTCATCTTAAAAATAAAGGATAAAGACGCTAATTCAGTTTCTTGAAGAAAAAAAAATTGTAAACTTAAGAAAATCTAGGAAAAGATTTTAAGTTGCATGTTCGGGTGCGAGAGAGAACGCTAGACTAGTGCGAGTAAGACAGAAAGAGTTTTTGTAGCTCTTCGTCACTCTATGTCCTGTCGCTCTTATGTAAAATATGGTGTCCAACAACAGATTTCAGTGTTTAGTGATTTTTAAAACCAACTTACGACAGTACACTGACTGAAAGGTGTATTAAATATTTATTTATTACTTAGATTTAGCACAATCTTCTAATCAGTTGTCTGAATTCTGTATTAACCTTAATAAACTGCGATTTTATATATAATTGCATGTTAAACTATATCTGTTCACTACTTTTTATCCATGTGGCAGAAAGCTCTAAAATTTGAAAGAGTTTGTAACTAATCATTAACAACATTTTGACAAAGTCTCGTACAAATCTTTGAGTTAGTTAGAGTACCGAACATGCAACCTTCATCGTCCCCAATCGAACTCTCGTGCTGAGAGGAATTTAATCACTTAGTTTCCCGCAAAAAACTCATCATTAGCCATAAAAATTTGAAAAAAATATTTTTACCGTTGTAATAAAATGTAAGAACACTGTTGGATTTATTTAAAAACATTATTTTCAAAAGACAAGAAAATATTAGGTATGACTCACAGCACTACTAAGAATACTTCTAACGTACAAATTTAGATTTCCTCGAACATGATGTCTGAAAATTTTGCATCCAGATATAAATTAAAGTTTACGTGTTAATACTAAAAATTAATGCAAACAGGTTATACGAATAGCATAATAGCTTGCGAAAATAAAGTGGATAAGTATATTCTGAGAGACAAGACTTCAGTAAAAATAGTAATACTTTTACTCTTGAATTGATTATTCGCAATATGTACCGTTGCCGAAACAAAATGTGAACTTGCATTGTTATCAACAGTATTTAATTGTATATATTTTGAATAAACACAATTTTTGAAAGTAGTTCGAGCAACATGTATAATTTAGGGACGACAAAAATGCGGACTCTGCTTTAGTTTTGTATGTGTTGTGTGTTAGTATGGAATGCGCAAGCGCGGCAGAATATGTAAGCCACCTGTGATCGCGCTCGAGGCCCCCGCCGAGCGGGCCACCAGTTGTATTCGAGACAGCATGAAATAAACAACCTACTAATTACCAAATACGTTTACATTCAATATCATCACTCCTCACACCCCACTCACGTGCCACATACCATAGCTAATTGGCAACGAGGATTAAAAAGGAAACAGTACAAATAAAAACTCTACGAGAACTTACAAGTGAAGGGCGCGACGAGCGTAAAGAGTTTACATTAAATCAAATACAACACTCGACAAATCATTTTACAACACAAGTACAAGCGTGACGAGCCGACAGGTATAAGCACATCCACAATACAAGAAAAAAGTGATACAGTGAAACAACGCGACGAGCGTAACAAAATTAATGTGTGCTAAGCGTTACGAGCGCAGGTATAAGCACATCCACAATACAAGAAAAAAGTGATACAGTGAAACAACGCGACGAGAGTACAAAATTAATGAGTGCTAAAATTACTGAAAAGATAAAAAATTTAATCAAAGGCAAAACAGCTACGTGGGTACACAACTTAAAACAAAGAAACAGCTGGTAGAATATTTGGAAAATTTCGACATCAAAATAGTCCTCAACACACTTCAGAAAGAAGAGCTAGTAAAATTAGCAAAAGAACTTTAGTGAAAATTAAAGAATCCATTAACCTAAAGGAAGCTGAAAAACAGACTCTAATACGATAACCTTAGCCCCATATAAGAGTTACACTTACGAGAAGTGTAGAGAAAAGAGTTACAAACTACTGAACTTATTAAACGTTGAAGATCTTAGGAAAACTGGTTAAAAGAGTATCGAAAATTTATCTCTCTTCGGTAGCAGAAGAAAATCTATATAACAAGACGCAACAGAAGAAAGTTCTGAGAAGAAAAATCCGAAGAGGAGTCCCGATCTGAATGCAACACTTATGATAATTCAAATAAGTGCATACCCAAAAAATCTCAATCTCATCAGCAGATTCCACAGACCGACTCACAGAAGCCGGAGAATTCAAGGTGTTGACCCTAGCAAATGTGAAAATTGAAGCGAATTCCACATCGACAACACTAAAACAGCTCTAAACAAGGTCGCTGACACACCGAAAACACAAAAATTCCAATAAGCACACAAGGAAACGTCATCGAGCAGCTCACTTCTCGCAAAACGAAAGCTCAAACGAAGAAGTCAGTGACATAGATTCAGAAAACAGTGCCATGTCAGAAACAAAAATTTTTTTCAAGCTTGGAACAGACGACTGGGAGTCGTTCAAGACAAGCTGTAACTTCATTTTTTTGTAAAAAAAGATTGAAGATGCCGAAATGAAATGCGCTATGCTACTAACCCATTGCGACGACGACTCGTATAAATTATGTAGTAATTTATGCGCCCCTATAAAACCAGCAACAAAAACCTACGACGAACTAAAAAAGATCATGAGCAAGCACATACAGCCAACCCCATCAGAAGTAATGGAGCGGTGTAAATTCAACCGTGCTAAACAAGAAGCACACGAAACCATAGCAGAATTCACAACAAGGCTACGACACCTATCCTTGCACTGTAATTTCGAAGATATGGACAAAGCACTCCGGGACCAATTTGTCCGCGGTATACAAAATGAAACAACCAGGGTTGAACTTTTTAAGCTTACGAATTTAACTTTCGACGCAGCTTACAAGGAAGCATTGACGAGAGAAAGCGCTATGAAAAACACAGCTGGAGCCAGCAGTTCTTTTACGAACTCAAACCAAGACAAGAAAATTTTGTAATCAAAGAGCACACAAACCAAGGCTGGCGGCAACACAACCACTCAAACCAATACCAGACCACTACATGAAGAAAAGGTCCGAAAAACAACTTAAAATGTTACTGCTGTGGATTGGAAGGGCATGGAACACACTCTTGCAGATACCGAAGCGCCGTATGCAACTTCTGCAAAATTAAAGGTCACCTAGAAAGGGCCTGCATAAAAAAGAAGGAACGGGCAAACAAATTCCTACAGGAAGATAGCAGCGACGTGGAGGAAGAGGAGGACCACATCAACGACGCAACGTCAGCAGTACAACACCATTCCGAGTTTTTCAACTTAAATTGCACAGGTAACACTAAAATAAGCGACGCGACGAACCCGTGGTTTGTAACAGTTGTAATTAACAGTAAACCGGTAAAAATGGAAGTCGATACCGGCCCGTACTTTTCGGTCATGTCCGAGAAATTTGTAAACATAAATTTTGCTAATATTGAAATTGTACAAACACCAACCCGACTGGTAGGTTACGAGAATAATAAAATGGAACCGCGTGGGCAATTGGAAAATTTAAAGGTAAAGTTTAACGGGATAACAAAAACATTGCACTGTCTAATTTTGAAAGGTAACAAAACACCACTTATCGGCCGTCAATGGCTAGCAGCGTTCGGGTTATGGCCTTTAGAATTGTACTTAAAATCAGAAAACGCGAAAAAAAATGAAAATGTAATTAACAAATTATGTATGAGTGATGCGAAAGAAATGTTGATGAGAGAATTTAAAATACTTTTTGATACATCGCCGGGTTGTGATAATAAAAGACAGATAAGATTATACTTGAAACCTAATACCAAGCCGGTCGCATTCGCTGCGAGGCACGTGCCATACGCGTTAAAGCCCAAGGTCGAAAAAGAAATATCGCGATTATTAAAACTGGGTTATTTGGAAAAGGTGAACGCAAGCAAATGGGCAACACCGATTGTCCCAGTACAGAAAAGCAACGGCCAAATTAGAATCTGCGGAGATTTCAAAATAACATTAAATCCGAATTTGCAAATTTCAATATTTTTATTCTCTAGAATCGACGATATTTTTGAAGTCTTACAACACGGGTTAACTTTTTCTGAGCTTGATTTAACACATGCATACATGCAAATACCGGTCGCTGAAGAATCGCGCGATTTGCTGACAATCACAACACATGTCGGGCTTCTACGTTACACTAAAATGACTGAAGGCACGTCATGCGCTCCGGCCGAATTTCAACAGATAATGAGCGAATGCTTTCAGGGCATACCTTTCGCGATCGCGTATTTAGATAACGTATACGTAACGGGTAAAACGAACGAAGAGCATTTGAATAATCTACGCGCAGTCTGCGAGAGACGAGAAAAAGCAGGTTTTTAGTTAAACAAAGATAAATACGAACTGATGAAAGATAGAATCGAGGTTTTGGGGTTCGTAATTGACAAAAACGGGCTACACAAAGCAAAATCGAAGGTTAAAGCAATGTACGAAGCACCGAGGCCCGAAGACAACAAACAGCTGACGTCATTTCTTGGTCTTATTAACTTCTACGAAAGATTTTTGAAGAACAGAGCGGAAAAACTGAAACCTTTATTCGATTGCGTGAAAAATAAAGAGTTCGCATGGAACAAAGCATGTGATGAAGCTTTTTCATGGGTAAAGAACGAATTAATCTCACCAACAGTCTTAGCTCACTACGACCCAAATGAGGGAGTAATTTTAGCGTGCGACGCATCATATTACGGCCTGTCAGCAATATTATCTCACAGGTACAAAGACGGCTCAGAGCGGCCTATCGCATACGCTTCAAAACGTATCCGATAAAGAACTGAATAGAGCAATAAAAGATAAAGAAGCAGGTGCAATTATTTTTGGGTTCATGAAATTCTACGATTTCATTTACGGGCGGACAATCATTTTACGCACAGATCATAAGGCTGGAAACAATCTTTGGACCGAAACGTGGTATCCCACTGACAGCAGCAAGCAGACTTCAACGTTGGGCATATTTTCTCTCAGGTTTCCAGTACGACATAGAGTGGTTAAATCGTCACAAAACGCAAACTGCGACGCACTCTCACGTCTACCAGTCAAAGACGACACGGACACGTTCGGGCAGAATTCACGCCAATAAATTACATCTCAGAGAACGAAAATAATCTAAACTGGCGCACAGTACAGAAAGAGACAAAACGCGATCAAACACTGTCGAAGATTATAAAATTCTGCATTTTTGGATGGCCAAAACAAAGTAATGAACTAAACGCGGAAGAGAAGGAAATATTTTTCAAAGAAAAATGAGCTCTCAGTCGAAGAAGGATGCTTATCTGGGGAATAAGAATAGTTGT